>OY744525.1:20742842-20915342 GCA_963556195.1 Sepiola atlantica
CCTCTCGCTGTGACAGTCTGGGGTCATAAACTGTTTGTGTTCACTATCCTTACCACGAGATAGACCTCCTATTTCCTGTTGATAGAAAAAAAAAAATACTCGGAACATTCGAATGTGTAGAAGACAAGATGGAGAGAGAAAGGATTTTATATCATTCACCAAAAAAGAAAAGAGACAAAGGAATCCTTGCGTAACAACCAACGAAAAGATCCTATTAGAAGAGCAGGTAGAATGTCTAAACAAAAATAGATGATCAGTTTTTAATGTATTTAAAAAAAAGAAGTTTTCTTCACTTTGTTCAAGTAGTTTGGGCCTACTATCTAGAGAAAATGGAGCCTGCATGCATGATATACAGTTTATAGTGCAGCAATGGTTGCACAATATCCAACTGCACTTCTGGGCCATTTAAGTCCAGTAAAAATAAATTCGTATGAATCCGCATGATATGACTTGTTCTGACCGGCTTGATTCTGTAGTTGGCATTGGGTTCCCCGATTCTTTCTAGATTCAGGTATTTACAGGAGGGACCACGTGAAGGTTGCCAACATCTATAAATGAAAGTGGTGTTATGGAACTGATTGGATTTGAAAACGGCATGCCCAGGTCGTCGATCTGCGTCATTACTCACTTCACCAGTGGCAAGGAGAAATCCAAGATGGCAGGAAGCACTGCTGGGATTAGCGGAAAAAGACTCATATCTTTCAGACATTTCCGTCTTTTAGACTAGTTGTCCTACCAAGGCTTGAAAGTCTAGTCTATTCTTACAAAGTTGCCAAGCTCTATCTGAAAGTATATGTACAAAATCTGCTGTTTTTATTTACTTCAATTTCAGAATTCATATTTTAATGACAGTTATTGAGAAGTTGATTTTTTTGTTATAATATCTTTTTTTTATATATGGAAATCGCTGCAGACAAGGCATGAAGCCACTTGATGTAAGGAGCTAACAAAAATACTACTTCAAGGTCAAAAACTAGCCAACGATAAATGTTATATGGATAGATTCCGACCTAGAAACAGCAATTCTTCCCCCTTTGTCAGAAACATAGCTCGTGGAATGTGAGGACTAAAGGACAAAATAAGTGAAGCAAGAGTTACGAGGCTGCCGAAAGTAAACGCATTGTCAACTTTCTACTCTCCTTAACAACAGTCGAGGGAGGGGGATGGGAAAGCTATAAAGTCACAAACTGCTGCTTTGTATGGCTCCGAGTGCTGGCCGTCGACGAAGGAAGCAGATAGAAGACTATCGTTCATGGAGACAAAGATGTTATGTTGAACTTCCAATTTTACCAGGCTCGACGATGTCGATATTCAAAATCAGAGCAAAAATAATAATGTTCTATCGCTAAGTATGGTGAGCTAACCAATAGATGCATGGTGGTAGGAAGAAAATTATGATGCCATTAAAAACCTGAACCAAACATTGTCTGTTCTCTCTCTCTCTCTCTTATCCCCTACCTCTCTATCTCTCTTATTCTCTCTCTCTCTCTCTCTCTCTCTCTCTCTTATTCTCTCTCTTTAGATTCGAAAGGTCGATCAGCAACGAAAGAAAGCACCCTCTTTTTCATCAGTCAATAGCGAAATATTTCTCTGATATTAAATTAGTATCTGGTGATATGGATAGCAGTATCAGGACTTACGACTGTGGGGGTGAAAGCTCTTACCCCATTACTTTATTTATGACTAATAACAAATAAAATATTGATCAGTACTAAATATTAAAATCGATGAAATCAGTTGAAAATAAAAGGTTTCTTTTTAACAACATAGGCCAACATTTGCCTAATAAAACAATTTTGTTTTATTGACCTTTCGTTAATAAAGCTTTTAGCACCAAGAAAATAGAGGACAATCGTCTTTACTTTACATATAAGATTATATTGTTTCATAGAAAAATGTTGGAATGAGTGGAACATCTAACCATACACTTGGTAGAGTTTCTATTTTATATCTTGGTTACATTATCTATTATCTATGTTATTAAAGTATACGTATAGTAAAAAGTTTTAAGGGAAAAACGTTGATTAACTCGTATTTAGTATAATACTAAATACGAGTTAATCAGTGTTTTTCCCTTTAAAGTTTTTACTATACATAAACTTTAATAACATAAACATTCTTTAGTTCTGTGATTGAGTTATGTTTAAAAAAATTCTGTTTTAATTGTTCTAATTAGCTGTAATTTATAATTAACTGAATAAATCACCTATCTTTTAGCTATATGTATTTCTCTAGCCTTCTCTAACTTTGTTGAATCAACCACTCTATAATATTTCTTACCGTCTTTGTGAGTATTTAGAGAAAGAGTGACTCTCTTTTTTGTACATCGCTATCTAATTTACATATGTGTGTCTGTACACACCACAAACATGTATGCACATTTAATGTTAAATGATAAGTCTCTTTACTTCTAGATAAGAATAATAAAGACTAATAATAATGTGATGGCATCAGCTTCGGCTGATACTACACAAAATAGACGTGAAGGATCAAGGAGGATGGAAAGATCGAGAACGGAGAGCACTAACCAGTTCTCCCCTGGAAACGTGCTGATAGTACTTGGATATTGAAGAGGCTTATGGCCATTCAAATCTCAGAGAGGCCAAGTGTCATTGCCAGCAAGAAATCAACGTTAAGCAGCTGTTGTGATAACGCAAAATTATTTGCAATGGTTATCGAAAGAGGTGGAGAGTACTGGAAATATGAGGAGACTTGTCACTCAGATTCAAGGGAACACCACCGGTTATTGTCAGTGGCCAATCTCTGATAATGACTTGTGTGCGAATTCTTAGTGACTAAATAATGATAATGATAATGATAAAAAAATTAAAATATAAATAAATAAAATGGTGCCGGCCTATGCTGACACCAAACAAAATATTAGCATAGGATCAAGGAGGATGAGAACACCGAAGAGGGACAGCACAAACCAGACCTCCACTGGAATAGTGCGGAGAATGCTGGGACCTTCGGGAGGCTTATTGCCACCCAAATCCCAGAGAAGACCAATGGTCCTTACCAGCGAGAAATCAATGGTAAGTGGCTGTTGCGATACCGCAAGGTTATTTGCAGTGGTTATTGAAAAGACGTGAAGAATACTCGAAATCTGGGGAGGCTTTTTGTCACTCAGACTCCAGGAAATACCACTGGTTGTTGTCGGTGAACAATCACTGACGATGATTTGTGTGAGAACTCCTAGTGAGTATCAATAAAGATAAAGATAAAGATAATACAGAAGTAAAGAGATTTATCATGTTTAGTTATGCAAGAAGAATGCCTTAACAGATATGACGTCATAGTTTATAAATTGTCGTAGGATAGTGGTTGTGACTCAACGGGTCAAAAGATACGTCTAGTTTCATCTGAAATTGTTAGCAGGATTCTAGCATCTAAACATACACTTAATGCAGTTTCTTATTTATATCTTGGTTATATTGTTTCATAGAAAAGTGTACTTAATTCTGTTTGTGTCTTAACACAATTAAAGGGTTAAAAAAAAAAAAAGGGGGAGATGTTTACCGGCAATGTTCTCAAATTAAATTTCCTACACAATCGCGATGTCCTTCATTGGCTAAATTTAGCAGACTCTGGAAATAGTCGTGTTTGTATTGTGTGTAGTTGAAATAAATGGGGGTAAACAGAATTGCACGCTAAGTGTGTAATCGTGAAGATAGTCACAGTTGGAGTTAAGTGTACACACAGACACGCATGCATACATAATGCACAGGATTCTATTAAGGGACTTTAGATAGAATCGGAATGGAAGAGAGAAATGGAGATCTTGGGAAGGAGGTTTGTAAAAGCGAACGATGCAGAAAGGAAAAAGGAGGTAAAAAAAAATAAACGATTACAAAGTATTTAAAAAAATCTTCTTGAGTAATTAAAAAAAAAAAATTAAAAGTGTTTTTTTTTTTGTTTTGTTTTTTTTTGTAAAAACCGAAGAAAGTGCTTTTATAGAATTAAGTCAATTTAAATACGAATAGTGATCTGGTCTTAAAAGTGAAAAAAAAAAAAAAATACCTTAATGTCATCAGTGTCAATCAAATTTGAATTTTTTTTTATCTAACAAAAAAAACTCAAATACGTTCAACTAAATGATTGTTATATTACTCACTTTATTAGACTCATTATCCAAACATCTTTTATTCACAGATTTCTTTTGCTTTGAATAAAAAAAAAAAACACATTTGAATGATAAAAACCCATATTCGTGTAACACACTATTTGCTTAAGCAAAGAGTTATTAACTAATTACCGTCTCAATTAGCCAAGAATATGAAGGGGGGAAAGAGGAAGGGTACGGGTGAGCATGTTTATTGATATTAATCAATAATTTAGTATGTTGCCGCTTGCCGATGCAATATGAGAAACTCTGAAAGAGAATGGAAATTACCAGAGAACAATTCTAAAGAAGGACCGAATAGAAACATCAACCTCTTAGAGTTCTCACCCGGAACGGAAATATCATTTAGAACAACAAAAGGATACGAGGAAGAAAAAGAAGAAGAAAGAACAACATTCTTTAAATACGTCTATTCAATCTGTGCGTTTACCGGCAAAAAGGCTACAGGGTGCCCCCCCCCTCCCTAAAAAAAATAAAAATAAATGCCACCCATTGAATCTTTTATAAAATTCATAACCCTTTCTGAAATCCAACCATATTTGGTACAAATAAACTTCAGTCTATGCCTGACTTGTCCACCAGTCTTTGTTTCATCACCGTTCAATGATACACGAATACATTTTGGGGACAGTCTCATCAGTAGGAGATATGATCCTGAATGGGCTTCACACTTACCGGACCGTAACCCCCTACCAGATTTTTATCTGTGGGTTTATCCCAAAGAAAATGTCTATCAAAACAATACCCAGAATGTTCCTAAACTGAAGAGGTCCATCACAGCCAAGGCAGTGTCGAGAGAGAAGTTTTTTTTTAATGGAAATTGCTCCAGACAAGGCATGAAACCACTTGATGTAAAGAGCTAAAAAAGATACTACTTCAAGGTCAAAATCTAGCCAATGATAAGTACTATATGGATAGATTCCGACCCAGAAAACAGCAATTCTTCCCCTTTTATCAGAAACATCGTTCATGGAATGCGAGGACTAAAGGACAAAATAAGGGAAGCGAGAGTTACAAGGCTGCCGAAAGTAAACCCAAGGTTCACTTTCTACTCTCCTTAATTATTGTCAAATTTTGCATGTCGTATCCAGGTGTGATAAAGCGATAAAGCGAAGACTGTTGGTCATTTATGACTGAACCTCCTCAGCAATTGACTGAAATTGATTCCTTCCAAATATGGCTGAATTACAGAAAGGATTTGTGAATTTTATCAACGATTTCATTAGTTTGCAATTTTTTTTGGAGGAGCAAGGGGGGGGGGGGTCACCCTGTATTTCAAACTTAAGTATAACACACCAATGCAAATGTAATTTAAAACTTAAATGTGACAGACCAAAGAAAATGCTATTCTTTAAACTTAATCGTGACAGACTAAAGAAAATGGTATGTAACATAAACATGACAGACCAATGGACAGAACCTCATATAAAGATGCTAAAACACATCTAAAATAATATTTATTCAAATGCTATTTAAAGTCCATCAATGACAAACCAACGAAAATGCTATTTCAAACTGAAGCTTAAATGACCGACTGAGCCTCGTATATAGATGCGAGGACACATTTAAAATTAAAAAAAAAAGAGAAATCAGGATTTAACTTTTGAGCTTTTTTAAAGATAAAAACTGAATGGAAAATGGACTAATAACAATTTTCTAAGCTTCCAATCAATTTTGAAACATCAGGCAAACTAAAAATTGCAAATATAAATTTTTTTTTTAGAAATTTCTATTTTTAATTTCTTCTCATATTTCATTTTGAATTTCTGGTTTCTGCAAGGTTTAAGCGAACTTCACTTTTGTTATAATTAGAGACAAATTTAAAAGAAATGTTTTTAATCTACCGAAAAAGATTTTTTTTTTTGTTCAAAAAGATAAAACAAAAAAATAATAACAGCAATTAAGAAATAAGTAATTTCTGGAGAAGAATAAAAATTAATAATTATATCTCACCCTCTGCTCTTTGAACTTTTTAATTTCTTTCCCTTTCTTTAAGGAGAATGGATTCTTGTAACTAAAATAACAAAATTCCACAATTTTTCAGAAAAATGAAAAATCAATACACACAAACGCATATACGAACTTATATATATATATACATAATCTTAATTTTTTCTTATCTTAATTTATATATATATATATCTATCTTAACTCTTTGATTTATAAATTTTACTTTTTTTCATATATATATATATATAATTTTTATAATTTTTTTTATATATATGAAAAAATTAAATTGTACATATATATATATATATATACAGACATATGAAAAAAGTAAGATGTATATATAATAATGAAAAAAGTAAGATATATATAAAAAATTAACATATATATATATTATGAAATAATTAAGATATATATATGGAAGAATGAAGATATAAGCAAATATATCTGAAAGGCAAATAATGGTGAAAAAAAGATACTAAACAGGTAGTAAGTATTCCTATTCTGTTTCTCTTTCCCTCTCTCTCTCTCTCTCATATATATATATATATATATATATATATATATATATATATATATTATATAGCAGATTACACAATCGAAACATCGACAGAAGAATCGGTTACATTCGGTATCTTTAGCCTTGCTGGCAGAGTTTCTAGTATTTCTGTGAAACCAAAGGTATCAATGGGAGATCAAACTAATGTAGAATGTCCAAGAGGCGCCGACTGTCAGCTCGACGGTTGAGTTTTAGTTCCGGCTTGAGGCACTAGCTGGTGTAGCCGTACTGAAGAGCTGTGCTACACCGAAACAGTCCGTATGTGGATGACTATATAAAGCTCTTTTTCTTGGGTAGAGCTTATTTGTAAGGATATTGCCAACTGCCATTAGCTTTAAGCCATAGCTCATTAGGTAAAACTAATTCGAGCTACCGACACTTGACAATGTTTACATTGAGATATCACTTACATTCAATCAGTGTCATATGATAGCGCAAGGGTAGAGGCGCCGACTGTCAGCTCAACGGTTGCGTTTTCTATCCCGGCTTGAGACACTAGCTGGTCTAGCCGCACTGAAGAGCTGTGATACAGCGAAACAGTCTGTATGTGGATGCCTATATATATATATATATATTTGTATATATATGACAACTTAGAAAGGTAGAAATGTTGGCATATTCAAAAATTCAACTTTAACAAACTTTTTCAGATATTTTTTAATTATTAAATCTTTTCATCAGCACAACTCCATATAACATCTCTGGTTGACCCTAAGTCCTAACCATAGAGCTTATTTTTATACCTGCAGTATTTATTGGTATTGGACGGACTTGATTGACTTCACCTTTCATCTATGTATCTAAGGTGTTGTTCTCTTTGTCTAGTTAGGATACTATCTAAGTCTAAGCATTTGACTTTACTTATATATATATATATACACATATATATATAGGTGCTGATGAAGTAACGTTTTGGATTAGCTTTATTAATTTATGAAATAAAGTATTTCCAAACTGCTTTGGAAACGATCGTACGCCATACTGGACTTGATGTTCTAATTCTTGGAACAATTGTAATGTTTTAATTTATTAAATGTTTATATATATATATATATATATATATATATATAAAGTGAGTTGAGATCAATAAAATTTTAACATTGTTCCAAGAATTTAAAACCAACAAAGTATATGATGTACGATCGTTTCCAAGACAATTTGAAAATATTTTATTCTGTATTATTGTTCTGAAGTCTCCAAACCGTCTCTTCGTCAGCGGCCTTTACAACATCACATACAGAAGTCCCTAAAAAACATCAGATTCCAGTACTATCTGACCCCCCCCCCCTATATATTCAGACAATACTGGAGACATAACCTCTCATCATGTAACCACATATTTTTCTATCAGTCATATATATGGAAATGAAACACAAACGTTACTTACAATAAATATATTTTTTAATACTATTACTAAGCTCTGTGCATATATTGAGCACTGTTTAAGTAAATATTGAAAAAATATATACATAGTATATTATCTTATAAGTGTATATATATGAAATAGTGAAATTATATATATATATATATATATATATATATATATGTGTGTGTGTGTAATTTTGTGAAAGCAGTAAAGATGAATATATGAAAAGAATATTAATTGAGAAATGTCATATAGATTTTCAAAATTTCATATAATTTTCCTGAAAATATTCACTCCAGGATGCAATTTGGTTTTCTCAGACCCAAAATGCTAAAATTGGTACGTTTTCCAATTCCTTCCTCTGAAGAATTCACAACATTTTTCATTAAAAATACCCAATTCTCATTAATCTGAATCGTTTTGTTTTTCTGTCTTTTAACAATTATTTTCACATCGCAATGAATTGTCCCTGGAATGAATCCTGAATGCTTATTATTTTCTGAACTCTAAATAGATTGTTTATATATATATATATATATATATATATATATATATATATATATATGTGTGTATGTGTGAAGTTGGTTAAGGAAATGTGGAAAAGCTGAGTGACAAACTAGCAAACATAAGGACACGTCATTGTAGTTGGGCCAAGATATTTTGGTCGATGGTTACGACCATATTCGTTTGAAAAAACTTTAGCAAACGAATATGGTTACAACCATCGACCGAAATATCTTGACCCAGCTACAATGACGTGTTCGTGTCCTTATTTTTGCTAGTTTGTTATTCAGCTTTTCTACATCTCCTTAATCAATCTCACATTTTGTTTGAAACTCTCATTTTATATATATGTGTGTATGAATTTTGTATCGTATAGATGCTAGTAAGTAATATATGTGTATGTGTGTATACATTTTACATCATAGGTAATTTTTATATATATATGATTATTTTTATTTACAGAGACATGTACAAAATCTACGACACTGGCATGTCGATGTTATCGATCAACAGTTATTATAAACTGAGATCTCATCAGGCAGAGTTAGAATCCGATCTTAACCGTATATCATATTTGGAAAGAATGGAATGGGGATTTTTATTATATCTCTCTCTTTTCACTTTATTTTATTTTATCTTTTATATTAATATTTTTTATTGTTTTTTGATTTTAACATTTTGATTCTTAACGGTCCCAACCACGTGACTTCCCAAATTTTGAAATTTTAAATTTCTTTTCTTTTTTCTCCATTTCATTCTTTCCAAATATGATCTACGGTTAAGATCGAATTCTAACTCTTCCTGATGAGATCTCAGTTTATAATAGCTGTTGATCGATAACATCGACATGCCAGTGACGCAGATTTTGTACATGTCTGTGTAAATAAAAATAATCATATATAAAAGCTCTATTTGATATTGAGCACTTTTTTATAAACCCGGTTGAAATTCTTTGGATTACTACCCTGTGGATGTTTTACCTGGATTATTATATATATATATATATATATATATATATATATATATATATATATATATAATAGGTTTTAGAATACTGTAGCAATGCAAAGGTATGAGCATTGTGGATATCGTATATTGGGCGACATACAATATCCACACTGTTCTGAAATAAAGATATTTTTAAAAAGAGGTTATATCATCGAAATATCAGTAAAATTTTGACACTGTGCAACATACTATTGATCAGAAATGAAACCGTAAGAAATAAAAAGAGTATTATATATTTTTATGTTCTTTTATCACCACGTACCTCACTCATTATTTCAGTTCACCTGGTGCTCATACTGTAATAAAGCCTTCTAATAATAATAATACAAAATTATGTTTAATGGCTACGCAAATGCAATCACGTTTCGACCCTACATCTTTTCAGGCTAGTCTAGGATTGGAATATGATTGTATGTGTCTAGCTACTTATCATAATTCTGTTTTATTATTTTTTTATTTTTTTATGCTTTACTGCATTAAAATTTTTATTTCTTTTTCAGTGTATAAGTGTTGTTATTATCAGAAATATTTTGATGCCATTAAAATTTTAAAATAGATGAAGACTTCTTGCAGACCCTGTATACCTAGCCAAGTAGTCTCAGTTCTCTCAGTTTCATCTTAGTATATTCCATCTATATTTCTAGTTGTGCTTATGAGGTTCTATTTCATTCCAACTTTCCTTTGACTAGGTAGTGTCACCTGTGGGTTGCTTTTTAGACACTAGCCTCGAGTATCTTCGGTCTCTCTATTAAGGAGTTTGTCTGTCATGAGGATACTTCCGCTCAGAAGTAAATTCTGACCAAATATTTAAGAAATAATATAGTATTCGAAGCCCAAATAAGATCCCCTTTGGCATGGGCATCCACTTGGTCATACAAAGAAAATAATGGTGTGGCTTCTCCTAATGATACTACCCCAAGTAACAACACTAAGCTGGTTTCATTGTCCAGGGTCACTAGCTTTCTGACAAGTTTTTCTGTCTTCTTCAGTTTCACTCTGTGATATGCTGGACTTCAAAATCCACTATTTTGCAGGTTTCTATTTCTTGTAGACAGTTATAACCTCTGGTTATCTAGCTTGGATGAGTTTGTATGTTTGTATTTCAATATCTCAGAGGATTTTATGCCGTTCGTTTTCCAATACTCGATTTGTACTATTTGTTCGCATCTTAAATGTCGAGTCATTTGCACACTTATCAGTAGAATACTTGCTTAACTCAGTCATGTTTAGTTTTATATTCCTTTTGAGCTAGCTTATTTGATTTACTTATGATGTTGTTTACCATTTCATCTCTTTGTCCACAGAGTCTAAACTTGCTGTTTTCCTATCTTGGTTTTTATGTAGTTTGTTCTAATCAAGCTATTGTGTGCAGCTGTCAGTAGCGATTCTGTTTCTATTTTCAAGTGTCCTTTCCATAGCCATGAGCAATTTCTTTGGGTAGCCACATTTCTTCCCATTATTCGTTTTCACAATTTTTTGTTTCTCATTTCACTGTTCTCTGTATTGTTAACCTTAGCACTGATTTTGGTGGCGGTAATCAGCCTCTCTGTATTTTGTGTTATGTATTTCTCTAGTCCTTTTATTTTTTCGTCTATGCAATCTTCAATATGAACGAGTCCACTTCCCCTTTTTTTCTATTTTACATAGACGTGGTCAATATCAGCCTTCGTGTGTTCTGCGTAATCATGTAACCACATATTTTTCTATCAGTCATATAAATCAAGTTTCCTCATTTTTTTATCCAGCTTTCTGAATTCTTCTTTTGTCCAGTTTATGAAGAGTGTTGGATATCTTACCAGGATTACTGACCAGCTGTTTATTTCTTTTATTATGGTTTCTGCTATATAATTTTGTTTCAAAAGGGTTTTCTTTTTCTTGTCAGGTATTTTCCTGTTATCATTTCTTTCATCTGTGTTGATTTGATGGTGTCTGCTCCCAGAATGCTCAGTTATTAATAATTATTATATGCATCACGTGACCTCATCACCTCTCGATTAGGTAACTCTATGCATTCTGTTCTTTTAAGTTTTCCCTTCTACGTCTCAAGTAGTGCAAATTTTCTTATTCCAAATTCAATTCCTACATCCTGATTAAAGATTCACTTATGTTTCGAGTTCCTTTTGTATTTTGCTAGTAATTTCATAACATCCATATGCATGAGGTAATTTATTTTTTCCTTTGTATCCTGCCTTGCATCTCAGATGTCATCATCATCGTCATGGATGTTGGTTAATTGCATCATACCTATGTTTTGTGGTGATCTACCCTGTTCTATCACTTTATGGACTCTTCTCGACACTATGAATAGTGGTAACAGAGATACTCGCTATTGCTGAATCCAGAAGCAGTCTCTGGCACCCTATTACTTCTGTGCTTTCGAAAATACATACCCTTGTTAACTACCTCCTCGTTGTCTTATTTCTTTTCGGCCATTTAAGGCCACAACACTCTAAAATATATAGTGAGGATAGGCAATATCCATGGAAAATGCTTCTCAGTTTTCTTATCTTTGTCACTTCCAGACTCAATTTTTCCATTGTTTTCTCCATGAAGTGGATAAATGTGTCTGGTATTTTAAGAATCTTTACATATTCAATTATCAATATTCGGAAGGGATTGTATCATATACTTTCTTATAGTCGATCCCTGCCATGGCCATGTTCTTATTTCTTACTTTGACTTCCTTCAATATCTTCTTGTCGATTTATAACAGATCATTTGTCTCTTTTGCCCATGAGGTTAATCACAAAAGAACGCTGTGTATCAGAAGGAACAATCGGAAATGTTGTTGTTTATTTATCGTTTTATTTTTTTGTTTTTGCTGGGGATGGGGCATCCTGCCGGATGCCAGACATTTATCCGCTATTTCAGAGACTCCAACCGAGAGACCTTTATAAGATTCTCACCGTCCCTTTAAGTCTTATGTGATAAGTAAAGGTCATTTTACCTTAGAAAAAGTAAAGGAACATCGCTTAATCAGAGTTAATGAACTCATAAACAGCAAAAATGGATGGCAGAACATTTTTATGATCACATGATCCCTAACATTTGGCCTCCTCAGATCTCAATCTTTTGGACTACTATGTATGGAGCGTAGTTGAGTAATAGGTGAATGAGTACCATCATAAAACTAGACAGTCGCTAATAGTTTCCATAGTTAGAGTAATGACCAATATGAACAAAGATCACATGATTCTCGCATGTAGATGATTCATACCTCTCACAAAAGCCGTTATCGAAACCGAAGGAAACTTTAATGAATATAATTACAAAATAATATATTTTATTCTTATCCACAAAAACGTTTTTCAATAAAAAGACATTATTATCTATTTCTATGAGTTATTTTTGAGTATGTATAAATCTGTCTTCAAATACATTATGCACCCTGTATGCATATATATATATATATATATATATATATATATATATATATATATATATAGTTAAATATAACAGACAACTTATGTCTGGATACCCTTTCGTAGATCCTTTCCATTGTCCAAATCAGAATCTTATTTGAAACTAGCGCCATAGCCCAACACTTAACTAACAACCATTGCTGCCTCCGATCAGAATTCAGAAAACTCTTAGTAGAAAATACCAAAATCTTAGAATTTAGTACTAACAAACAAAAACTCCATATATTAGAAGCCCTATATATAAAAAAAAAAAAAATATCTGTAATTAACAGAATTAACTTCAATACCAGCAATAATATACAAAAATGTCTATAATGCTAACTATAGTTTTGTACTTATTATATAATTCCCGCCAAAACCATCTATAATACGAACACATGGTCTTTACCTGATTATTCTCATTCCCCTGAAGATGGACCCGGATAGGTCGGAAAGTACTTGGGACACAAATAAAAACTATGGCAGATTCATCGGCCAATACCCCCCTGAAACTAAGATTCTGATTCAGACAATGGAAAGGATCTACGAAAGGATATCCAGACATGAGTTATCTGTTATATTTAACAATACTTGCCTTCAAGAAAAGATGCTGCCTAGATATATATATATATATATATATATATAAAGGTAGAAGAAATAAGAGTGATAAACATGTACGAATGTCCAGATTTATTTCAAACTTAGATTGTTCAATGCAAGGTATATTCTTTAATAAACTAATGTTTATTTTTCTTTCCTTAAGCCAAGGCTTTTCAAAGATCGAAATCTTATCATCAGAGGAATTATACAGATAGATAAGTTGGCTGTGGAAAAGCCAAAGTTCAAACATTTGAAAAAATATTATTAAAAATGGAGTGAAATAGAGTTCGTGTGAAAAAGATATGGGATTTGTCCAGATGGTAATTGTCCGTTGAAAAAGTGTCCAATGAAAAGGATATTTTGAAGACAGAGCAAAACAATTTTTTTCGTGGAGGCAGTATGGAAAAGTGTTCAAAACGAAGTAACTGCAGTGGTTAGAAGTCAAATTTAAATCGTTGATGGAGCACACTTAAACATGTTTATCACTCTTATTTCTTCTACCTTTATAATTGCTCTATCTCGTATATTGAGCTTAAACCATTTCGCTATAGGCTCTATCTACTAAAAGTTTACTTTTAGTTTATATTTGATTCTATATATATATATATATATATATATATATATATATATATATATATATACACACATATATATATACATATACATATATATATATACACACATATATATATATATATATATATATATATATATATATACGGTGAAGAGTGTTACATTCGAGGATCCTATTGATTTTTATTACTGAGAATTCAGGTCCTCTTGCAACCCTGTCCACACGGTAGTTGTTTATTTGTGGTTTTTTTTGTGCTTTTTTGTTATTTGTAGCTGTTGAACGTGGGGTAGAAGGTGGGGTAGTTTTGTACAGGTTGCTATATATAGGTTCTGGTGGCTGGATTGATCCAATCAATGTGACTTGATATCTTCCAGAGGGGAAAAGCCAGAGGTGGGGTCAGGTGTGGAACCAGAGAAGTGGAAGCAAGAATAGCTAGTTCCTGTAAACAGTATACAAAAGAAAAATAGTTTGTAGACAGCTTCTTTTTTTTTTTTGTATTCTTCCAGAATCTGAAAGGACAGGACTAAAATATCTGTTACGTATAAGTCTCTCCATCCTTCTTTACTCTCTCCATCCTCATCCTGGCATCCTCCCTTATATGTGTATTACGCAATTTAAAATATATAATTATATATGTTTTGAGAGCCTTATCGATGAATTTAAAGTAAAATAATAACTCAGTAGTTAATAGTTATTAGTATACGAGTGAACACCCTCCATAAGAAATGACGGAAACAATTATGCTTTACCAGTGTTCGCACTAATATTCATATTCATATAAAATAACATCTCAATCGATGAAGTTAAAAAAAGAAGAAAGAAAACGTCTCAAACTGGAAAGTTTTGAAAAGAAAAAAACGTATCAATCGGTATAGAAAGTAGAAATGAAAAAGAGGAAGAAAACGTCTCATTATGGAAATAGATTGACGGATTTCTTTCTGAACTAATTTTAGACGTGTTGCCGGGCTTGCTATTTGCTTTCTCCTTTCCCCTAAACACTTGAAATAGTTTTATCTGGCAGTTTTTTACCCACCAACGTTTGTGTCCCGGACGGATATATATTTATATATGTATGCAAATAAATACATGTTGGTTTTTATTATAAGGTGGAGGATGATATTTCGAGGTAAATTACTTTATCCAAACAACTTGATGACAGTTTTTTGTCCTTTTTCTTCATTGAAAGTTGAACATTTTTTTCTCCGGTTTTTACCCATTGTTGAAATAACGTCTCTAAGAATTTAAATACATGTCCGGCTGAGAGTAAGAATAAATAAAATGTTACGTTTTGTTCGAAGCAATAATCAATCGGATATCTAATAATAACAGACATGGAGAAAAAAAGCAGCAAAGACAACAAAAATACTGTCATCAATTCAATTTGATAAGGAGATGTATCTCGAAATATCATATATCATAACTGTTAAGATCTGAGTTATTTTATTTTAAAATCTGCATGAATAAGGCTCTTCAAAAACTATTACCTATTGACTTAATGCTTCTAACAAAATATAACATTTTATACATGTAATTAATTGTTTAAAGTGTATTTGTAAATTTGAAGAAACACAAAATGGTTATGGTTTTATAAGAACACACTTATATCGATGTATAGAAAGAGAAAGAGAAGGGAGAGGGAGGCAGATAATTGAAAGAATGAAAGATAATAGAGATATAGAAAGGAAATGGAAGAAGGGAGGGGGTAATTATAAAAAAGAGAAAGGGAGATAAGACAATGAGAAAATTAAAAGAGAAATAAAGACGGAAAGACAGAGAAAATTTAAAGTCAGAGAGAGAAAAAAAGAGAGTGAACAAATTGAGAGAGAGAGAGAGAGAATTCTTTTATAATTATTTTTGAATTCATCTAATTTATTTTTATGTTCCGAAATTTTGAAGATGAGGATTGATTGTTTGTAGTATAAGAAGAATGCTGAAGAGCACATTGGTTGCTATATTCATAACGTTTCGGCCGATGTAACATCCAACCTACTTCAGACGCATTTTTTTTAACTTGATGCTGCTCCGGTGCCCCCCTCGACGTAAATACACTAGACCAACTCGACAATCAGCAAAATCCCATCCATTCACTGTGGAGGTCCCCAGATGCCAAAGAGCCTTCTACTCCAATAGCTTCTTTCCTCGCCTCTGGAACTCCCTTCCTGCTCCCTGTTTCCTCGACTGTACCGACATGCAAAGGTTTAAAACTAATGTAAACAGACATCTCGCTACACAGCTCCCAACTTAGGATGACACCCAAAACCTACACTCTAATTCTCAGTAACCCCTTACGTCTACAGTGGCGGCCTTCCTGGTTTGGGGTGAAATATGTTAAAAAAAAATTAAAACTTGGGAATCCGTATGAAATTTTAGACTGAACCCTTTATTTAATCCATAGGAGCAGATTGTTCTGATTTCCTTTAGTTATGACCGGAGTAGAAATGTTAATTTTTCTTATTCTTGATTATTATTGCTTACAGTAAGTATTGAACCTTGTAACTCCAGAAGGAGGTTACATTGGTCGAAACGTTGCGAATATAAAACTGAGATGAGAATAGTAGTCCGAATAATAAAAATAATACCAGTTCATCGTTTTTCTTTGGATAGTAGTTTTCACCGTTGCTATTCCTTTTTATCTACTTTTCGACCGATGTGCTCTTCAGCCTTCTTCAGGTCTATTGCTCTTCCCTAGTGATGTTTCTCCCCAGTATTCAAATGTGACAGTCGTTAATTATGTGTGTATTGTGTATCGTGGGGTTTCCAACATATTTAAAACCGAATGTTCAAATTTCCGAACAGTCACGTTTCCCACAATTGCTTATGTCGCACAGAAATACAAGACAAATACGAAGAACTCAGCATCTCAAACGTCCGAGAAAAGACGTTTTCTTCTTTTCTTTTCGTTTAAATAAATTTTGTGGATTTTGTTTGCCAATGTCCCCTCGCCCCTACATCAAGACGGACTACAAACTAAAAAAGAATTATCTATGACTCATCGAGTGAGATCAGTAGTTTTAGTGTCGCATTGAGAGTATTTAAAATTCTGAAACAATGGGCGCTAGAGAGTGGAGAAAGAGATAATGTTATTACTTGAAAGTCAGAAACAGGATATTAGCTTGCCTTCATCCGTTAATATTTGTTAGTACTGTCGCCTTTTTTAGAGACACTACAAATAAAATTAAAATACCAAGTTGAAAGTAAATTAATTTAAAAGAAAAAAAAAAGACTTTGGCCAAAACTAAACACACAATAACAAATGCGGACAGAATAAACGCATTAAAAATTGTAATAAATTTTTCTAATTGACTGAAAATGAAATGAAAGGAAAAACATTCTGCTGTAAAAATCAATAAAAATAACAAAATTAATTAAAAGTTCTTTCTTTAAAAAAAAAATCATTTTATTTGAATAACCAGGAAAAAAATTTTTTTTTAAAGAATTTCCTGTGGATGTATATGATGCATTCCCCAACCCTTTCTAAAATAATTTTTTACTGTTGTTTTTATTTTTATTTATTTATTTTTTTTATTCATCAAGGTACTATTGATTATGTAGCTAATTTTAACATTATATAAAATAATATTTTAAAAAAAATAAATGATTTGTTTAATTTTTAGTATGGGGTTCAGTTTGCTATGCAACTTTAACATGAAATGATCTTTCCTCATGTTGATATTTTTCAATGATTTCTTCACCTTTTGAAATGTTTGTTATTTAACTTCTTTTTTTTAAAAATAGGATTACTATATCATTGAAAATAAAATACTCGTTGTTCAATATTTAGCAGGGTGTGTGTTCATCTTGCCAAGTAAAGTTTCATGTAAAATGATCTCCCTAACGATGCAATTGATATTTTCCAAGGATTTCTTCATCATCCTTTAAGATTTTTGCTATTTAATATATATATATATATATATATATATATATATATATAAATTATAGTTGCATTCCATTGACCATAGGAAAAATCAATCCATAACCATAACTTTCATCTGTTCTTTCAATTTATTTATTTTTATATATTGGCGAATACCTGTAATTCCTTTTCGTCTCACAAACAACATTTTTTTAATTCATTTATATTTAATTTTTTATGTTTATTATTTTCTACATCTTACACACGTTTCACAGCAAAATCAAGAGAAATACAGTCTTTATCTTAAATTCGTTGATCATCAGAGAAATTGTTCATTCAATAGTAATAGGAAAAACACATCATTCCAAAAACATTAGAAAGAAAGATGGACACAGTTTAAAAAGAGTTTTTGACAAAGGTAACGGCAAGTCAAAATACATGAAAAAAACTCACATGAAAAATGATGACAAAATCCAGGAACCCCTCCCCCTCAATAAAAAATTTTGTTTCCAAAACTTGAAACGACTCTTCCAACAGTCTCTTACAGCCAATTGGAATGCAACTAAAAATATATATATGCTCTGAAGCTTGTAATACAACTTCATTGAGCTTGCAATTTGGAGCATTTTCAGATATTATAAAGAATATATACTTCAATATTTTTTGTAAGAACCCATATATATATATATATATATATATATATATATATATATATATGTGTGTGTGTGTGTGTGTAAATCTTTAGATGTTTATATCAATCCGCGATTGAACACCAAATCCTCAGATTATTACAAAAAATCCTGTTCAATTTTTAGGGTAGAGCAAAAGGACAGTTTGTTTTAGAAGTTTAATGTGCAAGTCTGGTTCTACTGACAGTTTGTGAATTTACAAATAAATAAAGAAATAATCAGTTTATCGGATGTAAGAAAGATCAGCATACACAATATGTAAATAGTCAAGTCATATTTTCAATTCTGAAAACGCGTTTATAAACATGATTTATTGGCTAATGACAGTTGTATTTTAAATTTACATAGTAAATTGAACCCGGCTTCCTGCTAAAAATTAAATAATTAATTAAAAAGGATTGTTTTTAGGATTTAAAAATAATTTTTCATCAAATATATATGGATTGATTTGTTAAATAGTTTTTTATAGTGTTTTATAAATAGTTTTTTTTTTTAAGTGGTTTGTGTGTAGAATAGATAATATTTTGAAAGCGAAAAGTGTGGAAAACTGATTTAATCATAGCTTATACCAGTAAACAAAAACCGGTGAAATATTAAATTCGTATGATTCGCATGGTACGATTTCTTTACCAGTTCTTCGATTCTGTTGTTGGAGTTGGTTTCCCCAATCCTTTCTAAAATCAGGCACTCACAGGAAGAACCACATGAAGGTTGTCAACATCCATAGCAAAAGTGGTGATATAGAACCGACAAGATTCGAACTTGGCACTCCAGGTTGTCAGTCTACATCGGTCTGCACTTCACGTTCGCGTCCCCCCCCCCTCTCCCTCAAAACAGATAATTATAATTTTTTAAAGAATTTCCTTCTTCTGTCTTTTCGGAAGAGCAAAGATTCTTACGTATTTCTGAGAGTTTATTAATACCAGTTTCACCTTCAGCCGCATTGTTTCGCTCTCGGATTCTAAAGATAGACACAGAAGACTTCCAAAACTTACAAAGGAGGAATAATTTGATCAAACGGGGAAGATGAGAAATTATATTTATGAAATAAGATTTAAAAATAAAAAAAAAATTGCTAAAAGTGTGACTAAATTTGTAAATAATAAAATAATAAAAGTTAAAAATAAAAAGAGTTTGGAGAGGAAAGGAATAATTAAATTTATAAATCGATTTATGCTTTTTTTTTTTTTCAAACTAATTCAGTTTGGCTTTAAAAAGAATTTTAAAAAACATCTGGCATTTCAGAGTTTCTGCGCTTAAATCAGATGCTTTATGTTAAATGTTTTACAGAAGACAAGTGTACATGTATATTTATTTCAGCATCTCGGTAACAAGATACAGAAAACATTTTTAAATGCACTACTTCCATTTCAACATTAATAAGAACAAATTATTTTTAAAATGTAAATAAAAAATGGTTTCATTATTTTGTTGTTTTTTGTATGCGTCCTTGCACCTCTGAAGCTTTGACGGTTGGTCTGTCTCGTTTCACTTTGAAATAGAATTTTCTTTGGTCTGTCACGCTTAAGTTTCAAATAGAATTTGCTTTGGTCTGTCTCGCTTAAGTTTGAAATAGCATTTTCTTTGGTCTGTCACGCTTAAGTTTCAAATAGCATTTTCTTTGGTCTGTCTCACTTAAGTTTGAAATAGCATTTTCTTTAGTCTGTCTCGCTTAAGTTTGAAATAGCATTTTTTTTGGTCTGTCACGCTTAAGTTTCAAATAGAATTTGCTTTGGTATGTCTCGCTTAAGTTTGAAATAGCATTTTCTTTGGTCTGTCATGTTTAAGTTTGAAATAGCATTTTCTTTAGTCTGTCTCGCTTAAGTTTGAAATAGCATTTTCTTTAGTCTGTCACGCTTAAGTTTGAAATAGTATTTTCTTTGGTCTGTCACGCTTAAGTTTAAAATAGCATTTTCTTTAGTCTGTCACGCTTAAGTTTGGAATAGCATTTTCTTTGGTCTGTCAAGCTTAAGTTTCAAATAGCATTTTCTTTAGTCTGTCAAGCTTAAGTTTAAAATAGCATTTTCTTTAGTCTGTCAAGCTTAAGTTTAAAATAGCATGTTCTTTGGTCTGTCACGCTTAAGTTTGAAATAGCATTTTGTTTAGTCTGTCATGCTTCACTTTGAAATAACTTTTTCCGTGGTCTGTCATGATTAAGTTTGAAATAGCATTTGCTTTGGTCTGTCACGCTTAAGTTTCAAATAGCATTTTCTTTGTTCTGTCATGTATAAGTTTGAAATAGCATTTTCTTTGGTCTGTCAAGTATAAGTTTGAAATAGCATTTTCTTTGGTCTGTCACGCTTAAGTTTGAAATAGAATTTTTGTAGGTCTAACAAGCTTAATTTTAAAAAGCATTTTCATTGGTCTATAAAGCTTAAGTTTGAAATACCATTTTCTTTGGTCTGTTTCACTTAAGTTTGAAATGGCATTTTTATCAATAAACGTGCAAATTGAGTGGATGTATTTTGTCGGTCTGTTATAGTTACATTTGAAATTTTCGACGGTCTGTCATGTTAAGTTTTGAAATAGCATTTTCGGTGGTTTATCACCCTTAAAGTTCAAATAGCATTTTCGGTGGTTTGTCACCCTTAAGTTTGAAATAGCATTTTCGGTGGTTTGTCACCCTTAAGTTTGAAATAGCATTTTCGGTGGTTTGTCACCCTTAAGTTTGAAATAGCATTTTCGGTGGTTTGTCACCCTTAAGTTTGAAATAGCATTTTCGGTGGTTTGTCACCCTTAAGTTTGAAATAGCATTTTCGGTGGTTTGTCACCCTTAAGTTTGAAATAGCATTTTCGGTGGTTTGTCACCCTTAAGTTTGAAATAGCATTTTCGGTGGTTTGTCACCCTTAAGTTTCAAATAACATTTTCGGTGGTTTGTCACCCTTAAGTTTGAAATAGAATTTTCGGTGGTTTGTCACCCTTAAGTTTCAAATAACATTTTCGGTGGTTTGTCACCCTTAAGTTTGAAATAGCATTTTCGGTGGTTTGTCACCCTTAAGTTTCAAATAACATTTTCGGTGGTTTGTCACCCTTAAGTTTGAAATAGCATTTTCGTTTTTAACTGTGAAAATCAAATGAGTAAATCTTACTCGTATTTTGTTTTTACTTTTTCTTTTTTATCACTGATCAGTATAACTTCTAGTAAGTTCAGATTCTTTTAAACATCTCATCTGAAAGCTCCCAATAGTACCCATGCAATCAATTCTTGATGCCATAATCATGAAATCGGTCAATATTATTTTAAAATTTAAAACTATTTAAACTAGTAACGTTCTTAAAAAGCTATGGCAATTTCTTTCAATAATTAATTATTTATTAGATAAAGAAATCTTGATGTTTATTCGTGGTGAGCGATCAAATTGTTTGTTCTCTATGAAATATCTTTTTAAATTTGTTCATTGTTGCTAGGTTTGTTTGAAATGTTATTATGTCTGTTTGAAATGTTATTATGTCTGTTTTAAATGTTGTTGTCTGTTTAAAATGTTATGTCTGTTTCAAATGTTGTGTTTGTAATGATATTATGTCTGTTCCAAATGTTGTCTGTTCCAAATGTTGTTAGTTTGAAATGTTTTTATGTCTGTTTGAAATGTTGTTGTTTGTTTCAAATATTGTTGTCAGTTTAAAATAATATCATGTCTGTTCTAACAAATGTTTTGTCTGTTTCAAATGTTGTTCAGTTTGTTTCAAATGTTGTTCAGTTTGTTTCAAATGTTGTTGAGTCTGTTTCAAATGTAGTGTTGGTTTTAAATGTTGTGTGTGTTTTAAAAGTTGATGTGTGTGTTTTAGAAGAGGTTGTGTCTGTTTCAAATGTTGTATCAATTCAATCGTTTTAAAAAAGGTTCCTGCTTTTGATAAGAAATATGAAAGTTAGAAATTTTATTTAAAAAAATTTTTTTATGAATAATTAAAGGGAACTGACAGTGGATAAGTGGATAACGACACAAACTAACTGGGTGTGCCAAGTTCGAATCCAATCGGTTCCATAGTAATACTTTCACTTTGGGATGTTGGCAACCTCTATGTGGTCCCTCTTGCAAAAATGCCAACAACAGAATCAAGTCAGTCAACAAAGTTGTGCCATGCTGATTAATACGAATTTACATTTTTACGAATAATAAAAAAAGTAGAAGATCTTAGCTGAACAAAATTTTCAAACTAATGAAATATTATTTCACCCACTGTGAGTAGTATGTTCCTTAGTTCAGATAATAAGACAGCAAACACCAGTTGGATGTGGCCTGGCATCCGGGTTTTGAATCTCTGGGTTGATGTGTCTACCCACACTGATGAGTCGTGAAATGACGAAATTCAATATTTTTTATGTAATTCTATACCATTTCAATAATATAAATGACAGATTCATGTTATAAAACTTATAAAAATAATTTTAATAAAATGACGTGAATCTGTCATTTATAAAATTGAAATGGTATAAAATTACATAAAAAATATTGAATATAGCATAGCTCTGGCCTTACACTATTGAGCTATTATAATTACATTGTTATAAAATTTATATTTGAATAGAAAATTTTTTATATATAAATAATTAAAAAATACACACACACACACACACACATATATATATATATTAGCTATACCTACCCGACGTTGTCCGGGAGTAAAAGAACAAAATGACTGACTTGTTTACAAAAAAACGGAAATTAATGTTGATTACTTTAATTAAATTAATTTGTAAAATCTGAATGTTTAAAAGTTCCTTTTAGTACTTGATGCTAATTGATTTATAGTAAAGAACACATAATTATGTGTGATTAACGTTGAGGCGAGAAACACACGCACACAGTCACGCTTGAAATCGCATAATTTAATTAATATATATATTTATTTTTGAACAACCCAAAGGAGAGAACTCATAATTTCCCATAATAACTTCCCTTTTATCTGTTTTGGTGAGTAAGGGATGTGTTTTCACTCTAACAGTTTTCTGAGCCGGAATAAGCATTTTCAGAAAGAAAAATTAAAGTAAAATAAAATACATTTCCGCCAATAACCTAGTGGAAAGGAAAAAAATGGTAAAAATAGGCTAGATAGAATCAAGTATCGATATGTTAGATGGGTTGCTATTTCGGTCTGATTTGAAAATCCGACAAGATAACTTTATATGTTTGATATATAAATGGAATAATGAAACATATATGTTAATATGATAGTTTCCTGACATTAATAAACAAACAATCCAACTAAACATTCCGACTCTATTTCCGAGGAGGGCGAGGGGAAATAAAAGGTTCTAAAATAATGAAACTCAATCTCGGAGCTTAAAATCCGAAACTTAACTATCCGAGATATTTTCTACATCAGATGAAGAAGAAGAAAAACAAATGATGCGAATTAAGCTTGGATGAAAACGCTGCGATAAATCATGAAAAACTAAATGAGAAAACTATTAAGGAAACGGCGCAGCCATCTTTAAGAAAAGCAAAGAAACAAATGCGTCAATAAATAATAGCCACAAAAAAAATGAAGAGCGTTTAATCCGAGTGTTTGCAAATGAAGGCGAAGAGAATAATACGAGAGCAAAGTTGAGAGTAAATGATTCAATCAAGCATCCATGTAAAGCCATTTAAAAGATAAAATTATGAGAGAACGAGAGACGAAGTCGCAGTTGCAGATTAGACACGATTCGGAGCGAGGCCCTTTCTAAGAGACAACTTTAAGCTTAACAAGATGAGAAGGAAAATTTTTAAAAATTAACACGTTCATTCAAATGGTACACATAATCACCTTTGAGCATTATAGGGGCACTTTAAGAGAAACTAAGGAACGACACATATTATAAAACTTATAGCGACAATTTCAAGATTTGGCGGGAAAACTTGTTTATGAAATAAGGAATGTCAATCTCACACAAAAGTTTAGGTTTCAGATTAGCAAGAAGTGATATTTCAAATAATACACATATTCTTCCTTGGCATCATATCAGCACTATCTACACAGAATGTTTGGAAAACCGATGGCATCACTTTCGGATTATGTTCTACCCGTGTATATAAGTCTGGAAATGCTTGGTTTTCGAGTTATAAGCCATCAAAACTACTGATCAACGTTTTTCATTGTAAACATCTAACACGTACAATGGGTGTGATAGTGTACTTTTATTTCTGCATATGAGATAGATAAACACTATCCGTGTGACCGGATCACAGGTAAAATGAGCCTGGGCCTGGTGTTGCCACATGCACCAACAAAAGTATGATAAAATGACACCAAACAAATATAACAGCCGTGGGGCTCAGAAGAAAGATCTGAACGTCATAATTGGCAGGAACTCGTTTGATAGCCAACATGGGCAACCCGATCAGCATCCTGCGAATGTTGGCTCTTCTTATTTCAGGTAAGAGAATACAATAGACAAAATATAGGTAAATAAATATGATCAGCACAAATCAAACACCACGCAGAGGAACAAAGAAAAATCGGTTATTCCTCACCTCCATTTTAATGGATGACGTCATTTTCTTGTTTTATGGCATATCAACTCTTTTCAGGTTATTTAATGCCAATCTAAATTGGGGTCAAAGCTTTTGTTTCAAATATTTAATCGATTCTATTTTGTATACGAATGGTTTGCATCTTGATTTGTTTTGTAGGTGTATATTTTGCAAATAATAGATTCTATTTGACTCATAGATGAGACCATTGCAGCTACTACAACTTCCGGGTCAGAGTGGACCTGGAAGTAATGGCAACTGAGGGGTGACTCCACACTCCCCAAAAGCTCCCAAGTTTGGACCTCACCATCATCGGATGCAGTTTTATGTCGTACCCAGGACTATTACTATATTACTTCTCGAAGGACTAATATCAGATCTCTAGCAAAAAGGGAAGCCATTTTCTATTAATTTCTGATGTATTTATTTTAAAACTATTTTGATTGTTTCTTTCTATGATAACATAAAATGTGTTTTGGTACTTTCACAGATTAGGACCCATGCTAACTTTGACCCTAACGTTAACGACGGGGTCAAATTTAGCATGAGTCCTAATCTGTGAAAGCACCTGTGTTTTTTTTAATCTGTGTAATCAATCATTTAGGTATCCCCTCCCACACACACAAAAAAGAATTGCACTCATGGCCATTTAGAAGTTTTGTGCAGCCTTGGGTAGACGAAGGGGTGATGTAAGGGATGAGCAGTGGTTTCAACAGGATGGGGCAACTCCCTAAACTTTAAATGACTCATTGTGGGGACACTTTGGTGATCATCTCATCAGTAGGAGGTGTGATTCTTAACCTCCCAGATTTTTATCTGTGGGGTCATCTCAAAGATAATATCTATCAAATCAATCTCCAGAATATTTCTGAATTGAAAATGAAATAGATCAACCGTAGTTGAGGGTGACCTGAAGGTTCCCTTTTCATTGGCTACTACACTGAGATGTAGGGGAGAAGGCCACTCCTTTCTCTGGATTGCTTTACTGACCATTGATTGCTCACCTTATAATACTTAATCTGTTAAACAATGAGGTATCAAGCACCGTTTTTTGAGTCTTTGGTATGACTCAATTGAGGATTGATCCTCGATCTTTCAGCCAATTAGCAAACAATTTAACATTGTACGCTGAACTGAATACGGTCATTGAATCCAAGTCAGGGCAATGCCAAGAAAGCGTAAAATGACAAAATATTCAACAGTATATATCGCCAGAGTTTGCAAATCACAAATCAAAATGTTAATCATTTCAAATCTGGACCATACATTGTGAAGGGCACAATGGAAAAGGGAGAAAAAAAATCAAGGAGAAAACCCAGAAGCAAGTGAAGAGTCGAGTTTGACTCAACTATTGGAGAAACCAAGAGATTTGCTGAAAACAAAGGATTTGAAAGACGATGGTGGCTCACCTTCGTTTCCAAGACGACCCATGATGGTGAATAAATAAATCTACCAATGAACTTAAAACCATGCGGATTATTTTAATAGTTTATTCATCGAAAATCCGCTCTTATTGCAAGGAGCATAAAATGACATAAATATTCAACAGTAATTATCGTCCAAGATTCCAAATCAGAAATTTCAAAAAATATTATCCGTTTCCATTGCATTCTTTGATAAATTGAGTCGTCTTGTATAATTTCGATTGTTCGGACTACTGCTCTCATCGTGAGTGTTATCATCACAATGTTTCGGCCTTCTTTAAGTGTATCGTTTCGAACTCGAGAATATTTCTGTCGAACTCGGGAATCTGGACGGAATTTCGAACGGAACTGTTTATTTAATCCGCGGGCTAGCATGCTCTCGCTCTGTCAGCCATGACCGGGAGAAGTCTTCAGTAATTCGCAATTCTTCGTATTACCCGCACCGAGGATTGAACCTTCAACCTTCAGATGACTATCTCTTAGAACTGAATTTTACTTTCTTTTTTTTTTTTTTAATGGAAATTGCTCCAGACAAAGCATGAAGCCACTTGATGTAAGGAGTTAACAAGAACAAATATGATTATCGCAAAGACAGGAGATGCCTATTGACCGTAGTCTTGAAAAGACCAAGATTATAGGTAGGAGGAAAACAGTCTTGGAAAGAAGCTACTGGAATAGAAAGCTGTATTACAATGAGGTATCAAAACAGTGAATTGATGGAGATCACTAGACCAAAGAGTCAAACGAGTTGGAACAAAAGAAGCGGGAAATAGATCACCTAATTCTGAAGAACACATGCCGTAATAGTATTTATAGAAAAGACTGAGATTAGCAACATCACGTCTGTGAGAGAGAGGGTGCAGAGAAGAAGAAAGGGTAGGGCCAAGCAAATTACAGACACGTCTCTGCACCTTATCAAGAACCCTCAAATGGGACAGAGATTCACCAGCCCAAATATGATAACAGTACTCCATACATGGTCTGATTGTGGATTTGTAAAGATAGAAAATAGCCTCAGGTGTGAGAAAGTGTTTGGAGTGATAGAGAGAACCGACTTTACGAGAAGCAGAAAGAGCAATGGATCTAATGTATGAACTCCAAGAAAGATTTGATGAGCGAGAAAGACCAAGTAATTTCAGAGTCGATTTCTCCTCGAGAGCAGAGCCATCCATGAGAATCTCAGGAAGAAAAGGGACACGCCTACGATTGAAAGACACGAGCTGAGTCTTAACTAGATTAAATGAAACAAGCTATTTCGTACCCCAATCCACAACTTAGGCCAACTTCTAGATCAGCTGCATGTTTCGACTGATCCTGAGATGGGCGAGAAACAACACCAGAATAGAGAGTGGTATCATCAGCATAGATGTTAATTTTCTGAACCATATTCTTTGGAAGATCATTTATATAGAGAAGAAACAGTGTTGGGCCTAGAATAGAGCCCTGAAGAACACCAGCATTGATAGGAAAAGAGAATGAAGAGACACCGTCGAAAGTTACTCGCAAGCTTCGATCAGAAAGAAAAGACCTAATAATGTTAAGAACCCCACTACCAATACCATAACCCTGAAGTTTGTGTAGAAGACCAGAATGCCATACTCTGTTGAACGCCTTCGAAATGTCAAGCGCAATGGCTCTACCCTCTCATGACTTATCCATAAACTTAGTACTATATTAACTGTGCCACGGAAATTATACAAATTAGCAATCCTTATCTCAAAAATTCAAAAACATTGAATCATCTTGTCTGAAACTGACCTTTCTCAAGAATCATCTGGACTAAATTTAAAAGAAGGCAGCCTAAAACTATTCACAACCAAAACGAAGAATTTCATTAAAAATCAATTCATTGTGAAACGAATGTAAATATTGTCTAATAAATATTCTCGCTCACACTTTATGATGCAATTAGTTTCCATCCGTAAAGAATAGTTTCGAAAGAAATTCAAATAACTAGTTTAAAGCAGTGGAAAGATAATAGATGGAATATAATTTAACTAAAATTGTTAAACAAGCATCCTTTTAACTTTCAGGAGTTTTAAAAAGTTATATAATTGTTTATATAGTAAAAAGATGATATTGATGATGATGATGATGATTATTATTATTATTATTATTATTATTATTATTATTATTATTTTTTTTTTTTTTTTTTTTTTTTTTTTTTAATTACTAGGAGTTTTCACGCAAGTCATTATCAATGATTGCTCACTGACAATAACCAGTGGTTTTCCCTGGAGTTCAAGTGACAACTCTCTCCAGATATCAAGCACTCTCTCCCTCTTTCAATAATCGTTGCAAATCATTTTACATTATCACAAAAGCCGTTTACCATTGATTTGTTGCTGGTGCCAACTATTAGTCTTCTCTGCAATTTGAATGACAATAAGCCTCTCCAAGGTTTTAGTGTACTTTGCAACATTCCAGCAGAATTCTGGTTGGTGCTCTCCCTTCTCAGTTTTTCGATCCTGATTGACCCTTTGGGTTTCTTATATATAGTAGTACATATTATATAGATTAGTCAAATTACTTATATGGATTTCTTATATATAGTAGTATATAGATTAGTCAAATTACTTATATTGATTTCTTATATACAGTAGTATATAGATTAGTCAAATTACTTATATGGATTTCTTATAAATAGTAGTATATAGATTAGTGAAATTACTTATATGGATTTCTTATATATAGTAGTATATAGATTAGTCAAATTACTTATATGGATTTTTTATATATAGTAGTATATAGATTAGTCAAATTACTTATATGGATTTCTTATATACAGTAGTATATAGATTAGTCAAATTACTTATATGGATTTCTTATATATAGTAGTATATAGATTAGTCAAATTACTTATATTGATTTCTTATATACAGTAGTATATAGATTAGTCAAATTACTTATATGGATTTCTTATAAATAGTAGTATATAGATTAGTGAAATTACTTATATGGATTTCTTATATATAGTAGTATATAGATTAGTCAAATTACTTATATGGATTTCTTATATATAGTAGTATATAGATTAGTCAAATTACTTATATGGATTTCTTATATACAGTAGTATATAGATTAGTCAAATTACTTATGGATTTTTTTATATATAGTAGTATATAGATTAGTCAAATTACTTATGGATTTCTTATATATAGTAGTATATAGATTAGTCAAATTACTTATATGGATATTTTTATATATAGTAGTATATAGATTAGTCAAATTACTTATGGATTTTTTTATATATAGTAGTATATAGATTAGTCAAATTACTTATGGATTTCTTATATATAGTAGTATATAGATTAGTCAAATTACTTATGGATTTCTTATATACAGTAGTATATAGATTAGTCAAATTACTTATATGGATTTTTTATATATAGTAGTATATAGATTAGTCAAATTACTTATATGGATTTCTTATATACAGTAGTATATAGATTAGTCAAATTACTTATATGGATTTCTTATAAATAGTAGTATATAGATTAGTCAAATTACTTATATGGATTTCTTATATATAGTAGTATATAGATTAGTCAAATTACTTATATGGATTTCTTATATATAGTAGTATATAGATTAGTCAAATTACTTATATGGATTTTTTATATATAGTAGTATATAGATTAGTCAAATTACTTATATGGATTTTTTTATATATAGTAGTATATAGATTAGTCAAATTACTTATGGATTTTTTTATATATAGTAGTATATAGATTAGTCAAATTACTTATGGATTTCTTATATATAGTAGTATATAGATTAGTCAAATTACTTATATGGATTTTTTATATATAGTAGTATATAGATTAGTCAAATTACTTATATGGATATTTTTATATATAGTAGTATATAGATTAGTCAAATTACTTATGGATTTTTTTATATATAGTAGTATATAGATTAGTCAAATTACTTATGGATTTCCTTTATACAGTAGTATATAGATTAGTCAAATTACTTATATGGATTTTTTATATATAGTAGTATATAGATTAGTCAAATTACTTATATGGATTTCTTATATATAGTAGTATATAGGTTAGTCAAATTACTTATATGGATTTTTTTATATACAGTAGTATATAGATTAGTCAAATTACTTATATGGATTTTTTATATATAGTAGTATATAGATTAGTCAAATTACTTATATGGATTTCTTATATACAGTAGTATATAGATTAGTCAAATTACTTATATGGATTTTTTATATATAGTAGTATATAGATTAGTCAAATTACTTATATGGATTTCTTATATATAGTAGTATATAGATTAGTCAAATTATTTATATGGATTTCTTATATACAGTAGTATATAGATTAGTCAAATTACTTATATGGATTTCTTATATACAGTAGTATATAGATTGGTCAAATTACTTATATGGATTTCTTATAAATAGTAGTATATAGATTAGTGAAAGTACTTATATGGATTTTTTATATTTAGTAGTATATAGATTAGTCAAATTACTTATATGGATTTTTTATATATAGTAGTATATAGATTAGTCAAATTACTTATGGATTTGTTTATATATAGTAGTATATAGATTAGTCAAATTATTATATGGATTTTTTATATATAGTAGTATATAGATTAGTCAAATTACTTATATGGATTTTTTATATATAGTAGTATATAGATTAGTCAAATTACTTATATGGATTTCTTATATATAGTAGTATATAGATTAGTCAAATTACTTATATGGATTTTTTTATATATAGTAGTATATAGATTAGTCAAATTACTTATATGGCTTTCTTATAAATAGTAGTATATAGATTAGTGAAAGTACTTATATGGATTTCTTATATACAGTAGTATATAGATTAGTCAAATTACTTATATGGATTTCTTATATACAGTAGTATATAGATTAGTCAAATTACTTATATGGATTTCTTATATATAGTAGTATATAGATTAGTCAAATTACTTATGGATTTTTTTAATATATAGTAGTATATAGATTTGTCAAAGTACTTACATGGGTTATTTATTTATAGTAGTATATAGATTAGTCAAATTACTTATATGGATTTCTTATATATAGTAGTATATAGATTAGTCAAATTACTTATATGGATTTTTTTATATATAGTAGTATATAGATTAGTCAAATTACTTATATGGATTACTCATATACAGTAGTATATAGATTAGTCAAATTACTTATATGTATTTTTTTATATATAGTAGTATATAGATTAGTCAAATTACTTATATGGATTACTTATATACAGTAGTATATAGATTAGTCAAATTACTTATATGGATTTCTTATATATAGTAGTATATAGATTAGTCAAATTACTTATGGATTTTTTTAATATATAGTAGTATATAGATTTGTCAAAGTACTTACATGGGTTATTTATTTATAGTAGTATATAGATTAGTCAAATTACTTATATGGATTTCTTATATATAGTAGTATATAGATTAGTCAAATTACTTATATGGATTTCTTATATATAGTAGTATATAGATTAGTCAAATTACTTATATGGATTTTTTTATATATAGTAGTATATAGATTAGTCAAATTACTTATATGGATTACTTATATACAGTAGTATATAGATTAGTCAAATTACTTATATGGATTTCTCAATAATCTTTCCATATTGAATTATTAGTGTCATCATCTTAGTTATTTCTCGGGGTTTTATTCTTGCTGAACTTTTCTTCTTTTTTTTAAGAAAAAAACAAACATGGCTGGTGGCACAATCATACAGGATTCAAACGTGGCTTCTTTTTCTTTGAAATTATTCGGTTTTCATAAACTCCACAAGAAAATAAAAGATAAAAGTTCCATAAAAGAATGAGGAATTCATTAGAGAATCGAGATAATAAGTAAAAAAAAAAAAAAAATAAAGCAATATTTATTAATTATGTCCATTTCAATATTTCTGACATGTCCCAACAGAAAACATATCTGAGAGATGAAAGAAAAGGCAGCCGATCTTACAGAAACAGACGGTTGGATGAATCAGAGAGATAGAAGTAAAAACCAATGACGATATTGTTTTATTTTATTTTATTTTTTTTTCATATTTTTAGACATTTTTTTTTTTGTTCTGCTTCTTCGGATCCTTGTGAAGAAAGCATACACAAAGTTATCATCAGTTGAATTTATAAAAAAAAAGGAGGGGGGGATAAAAAAATATTGAGGATGTAAGAAGAAAAAATAATAATGCTTTAGGGGCTTATTCTAACAATACAGTTGATTATAATAACAGAAGAAAAAGAAAGCATATCTTATCTACATTAAAGAAAAATAGATAGGTAGATAGGTAGGTAGGGGCAGTGCTCAGAGTTTCATAAATTCTTTTATAAATTCTAATCAGTTGTTTATTGTTTAGTAACAGTCATCATCATCATCCATATATATGAGTGTGTGTATATATATATATATATATATATATATATATATATATAGCTTTCATCCCTTTATTACTATTAAGAATACCGAGATTGCTTTTATCATAAATACTATGATCTCAGGATGAAAATATGAAATCACTTTTATTTGGATTATTAATGCCATTGTGATATCATCGTTACGGCTTATTTACTTGAATATTTATAAAAACATATTTTTCATAATGTTTATATTGGAATCCAAATGTTTTCTGATGTTATGATACACACACACACACACACACACACGCACACACACATACACATATATATATATATATATATATATATATATATATAAGAGGTTTATGTAGTTTGCTTGAAGCATTGTTTATTTGTATATAGAAATGTAATATTTAGAAGGCAATACAATGCAGAGGTGTGACGGATAGACACAAGTTGGAGCAAATAAGACATATAATGGTGGAACAAATGAATTAGTTTCAACCTTAATACAATGTGTACATACACATATATATATATATATTTATTATGTTTTTTTTTTTAGTGTTTTTTTTTTCCTTCATATGCACGCTTGAAATTGAGTTGAACACGTTTCTGAAGAAGGGAAGAGTTCCCGAAAATTAAAAAAAAGTATTATATCATACGGAATTTCCACCAGACCATCTTGATACAGGTATTACATAACATTGTAACATTGTGTAGATAGACAGATATATGTGTGCTTTGAAAGGGAAAAATAAAACACTAAAAAAAAACATAATAAATATATATGTGTATGTACACATTGTATTAAGGTTGAAACTAATTCATTTGTTCCACCATTATATGTCTTATTTGCTCCAACTTGTGTCTATCCGTCACACCTCTGCATTGTATTGCCTTCTAAATATTACATTTCTATATATATATATATATATATATATATATATACAATAAATATGGTAGAATAAATATGAAACTAAAAGTAAGCTTTTAGTAGAAAGAACCTATAGTGAAATGGTTTAAGCTCAATATACGAGATAGAGCAATTATAAAGATAGATGAACGAAGAGTGATAAACATGCACGAATGTCCAGATTATTTCAAACTTCAATTGTTCAATGCAAGGTATATTCTGTAATAAAATTATGTTTATTATTCTTTCCTTAAGCCAAGGCTTTTCAAAGATCGAGATTTTATCATCAGAGGAATTATACAGATAGATAAGTTGGCAGTAGAAAAGCCAAAATTCAACATTTGAAAAAATATTGTTAAGAAAATGGAGGGTGAAAAAAAGTTCGTGTAAAAAAGATATGGGGTTTGTCCAGATGGTAATTGTTCGTTGATAAGGTGTCCAATGGAAAGAGATTTAGATGGAGAAGAAAAAGTTTTGTGAAGGCAGCATAGGAAAGTGTTCAAAAATGAAGTAAATCCAATAGTGAGATGTTTAAACAATACTTCCTGAGCTCATATTAATTCCGTTTAAGTGCGCTCCATCTACGATTTGGACTCAACATATTACAGAATATACCTTGCATTGAACAATCGAAGTTTGAAATAATCTGGACATTCGTACATGTTTATCACTCTTCGTTCATCTATCTTTATATATATATATATATATATATATATATATATATATATATAAGAGAAGATCGTGTCCACGTTTGCTTCATGTTTAGATGTATATTTATATGTATATAGGTGTAATCAGTCAACGGAAAATTCGCCGTTTTCAAGAACTCTGTTCACACTTCATAAAAGGCTTGAAGAAGGGAATTGTTCACAAAAAGTTTCTACAGACTATCCACTAAAAACAAAAACTGAAATTGAGATTTACTTTACTTTGTTTCTAAAATCGTCCAATAAATTCGCCATGGAATTGTATGTTGCACGTTTATTTATTTATTTTTTTCATTCTCAGTTTTTATCCTCTATTATTATACATTTTTTCTCTCACTTGTACACTTATGATTTTACACTGACTGATTACACCTATATATATATAAATATATATATATATATATTTGTAAAAATTATTACTATATATATATTATTCTGTGATGCCACTCCGGCGTCGCTAAATTTAAATCGCTTTTTTAACTTTTTAATAAATCTAAAAAATAATATTTTAATTTTTAATTATTTTGTATATTTATTTATTTGTTTTTCTTGGTGACAGTAAAAGTGTGAACTGGTCGTGTACAAAAATAGCAGAGAATGAACCTGTCGGTATTCCCCGGTAAGGGCGCATCAGGCAACCAGCAATAAACACCTCTGCCGACGTAATAGGTAATGCCTGGGGCCGTTTTTTTTAATACTTGCTTCAGCAGCATCAAAGAGATTTTGCAAAACCAATTAAATTAAAAAGTATCAAAAGACAAAATCCAGAATTAGTCTCTTTCTGCTCGCTATCTTTCTCTCTCCTCACTCTTTTTGTTCTCCAGCGACAAGTTAAATTGTATTACTACGATTTTCATGCTGTCTCTTCGTTAATACTGAGAGGATTTTTACTTTCCTTTTTTTTGTTTTTCTTGTCTTTTTAAAACGTCACAATTTAATGTTTCTGAATTTTTTAGATGAGGATTGATAATTTGAATTATTCTGACTACTATTCAGGTTCCCAAGTTTTTCAAGATGAAACTGAAAAAAAGTAGAAGGTTACATCGGCTGAAACGTTGTGAATATAACAACCAAGATAAGAATAGTAATCTGAAGAATCCAAATAATACAAATTGTCAATATTTAACTTAAAACTTTTTACTTGAATAATAAGAGTTGGTTTTTTTCTAAGTTTAAATTTTTTTTTTTAACATGATTCACCCCAAACAAGGCAGGCCGCCACTGTAGACATAAGGGGCTACTGAGAAAAAGGAAAAGAGGAGAAGGATTGGGGGTTCAGCTTAAATTGGGATCTGAGCAGCGAGATGTCTGTTTACATTAGTTTTAAATTTCTGCATGTCAGTACTGTCGGGGAAACAGGGGGCAGGGAGGGAGTTCCAGAGGCCAGCAGCACGAGGAAAGAAGCTATTTGAGTAGAATGCTCTCCGGCATTAAAATATTAAAGTAAAGTGAGGAAATTGCTAAAATATATATTTATTGTAATTTTCTTTTTTCAAATAACATTTTTTGAAAAAGTTTAAAATAAAGTGAAGAAAAGTTTATTTTTAAATATTTATTTAAGATGTTTGTTTTTTTTTTCAGCGAAAGGTAAATAACTTGATTTTTTTTACAACAGAATCCAGAAGATTCCGGAAGATTCTAATGATTATCAAAAGATTCTAAAAAAAATTGGGTCAAACATGATTTTAGCTTTTTCAGAAGTATATTAAAATCTTTAGACTAAATAACAGACAGAAAACAACAGAAAAGACAAATCTTAGACCCTTTTCTAAAAATGATTTCTTTATGAATGCACTACTTTACAAAAGATTTTAAAAGATTCCAAAAGATTCTTAAAGATTCCAAAAGATTCCATGCAAAACCACACAAGATTCCGCAAGTTATTCACCGTTTTTTACGTAACGATTTAAATAAAATAGATTTCAAAAAGTTATATTATTAAAGTTTAAAATTCTGTGAAATTGCAAGTTTTCTGAAATAGCAGCCTGAAAACGAAAAACTCGTGCGAGCCACCATTGCACATTCGCAATTAGATTGATCATTTTGCAAACCCTTATGTTTCACCGATTTTATTGGCCAATTTAAGTATGTTACTATCGTTCGTAGTTTTGTGTCCGTCGAGAATATAGGAATAGTCTGCTAAGCAAATACTAAATTTAGCAGACCAACTAAAGTCAACATGAAGGTGAATTTGCCCCCCGGGGGAGGGGGGGGGGGAGAATCATTCTCCCTCCCCTCGCTCCTCCCTCCAGGAAAATGCTATTCTTATACGAAAACATTTGAGCCACTCGACTTGTTAGGATAGATCATCAATTTTGAATTATTTGGAGGTAGATGGGCGAAGCATCAATATTTTCCTTCTGATATCACAAGCCAATGATAAGACTCCAAATACGAAGATAATTAAAGCACAAAGTTAGATAAAAGGTTTTCGTGCTTTTTGGACTCTTCTTTTTCCTTCATACCACTAAAATATTTAAGGGATACCATACTATAATGGAGATGTGGTGTTGGTTTATGTATTACCAAATTTTGGAATCTATATAATAACTATAAAAAAAATGTGATTCTTTGGGTCACCCATTGAGCTCCGGTTAGATTTTTTGAATCAGGAAAAAGTGAATTTGCAAAATCGGTTAAATATTTTTAAAATATAAATACACAATTAAAAATTAGTCTCTTTCTGCTCGCTATCTCTCCCCACGGATTAAATAATATTATCACTCTGGTGATATTCCCTTTTGTTTATATTGGACTAATGCAATCTTTTTATTCTTTTCTTTCTTTATTAACTTTGACTGTTAATAAACAGAGTGAGTGTCGGACAACGTATAAAATAAGAGCGGAGAAGAGGTCAAACAAGATACAGTGAGTGAGAGAGAGTTAGAGTGATAGAAACTGAATAAGAGATATCTCACTTGGTGAGTTAATTGCAAATTACGGTTAATTAGAACAATTAAGATGGAAGGGTTTTTTTTCCAAACATAACTCAGTCCGAGAATTGTGGAATATTTTACCATGTATTTTTGTGTGATTAAAATATATATAATAAAAAAATCCGTAGGGAAACCAACGTTGATTAACTCGGCTTTAGTATAAGAGATTGAGCACTTTTTATCTATTGTTTGCGTTTTTTTTTTACTTTTGTCCCAGTCCAGAGTGCCTCTTTTTGGGGAGATAATTTTCCACACATTAAAACCGACCTTGTGTCTAATTCTGCCCTCTTGGAGAGGCAAGTAAATAGAAGCACCCATTTCTCAATACGTCCATTTTTCACGAAGTCAAAGGATTTTAGAATACATTGTGATGTCATAATAACCACCTCTCTTTTCCCCTCTCTCTTCTTTTCTCTACAGCTACGCATTAAATAATATTATTACCACGGGTGATATTCCCTTTTATTTATAATGGACTATTCCAATCGTTTTATTCGTTTCTTCCTTTATTACATTCAACTATTTATAAACCAAGATAGAGAAAGAGTGATGGAAGCGAGTGTTATAGATACTGTATAAAATAAGAGTGGGGGTGTTAAGTAGCATACAGTGAGAGAGGGTGAGAGTGATAGATAGAATCTTAGTGATAGATGCGTCACTTTGTGAGTTAATTGCAAATTGCAGCTAATTAGAACATTTAAAATGGAAGTTTTTTCAAACATGATTCAATTCCAAAACTGAAGAATGTTTTAACATGTATTTTGTGTTATTAAAATAAATAGGAAAAAAAAGTTTGAGGAAAAAAAAAACGTTCATTAAATCAGCTTTATATATTATAAATATTGATTCAATAGTCTCCTTTTTTTAAAATTTTCTTGTCTTTTTGTTCTTGTTGGGGATGGAGCATCCTACCGGATGCCAGATATTCACCCGCTATTCCAGACACTACTACCGAGAGATCTTTTTAAGATTCTAACTGTCCCTTTAAGTGCAATTGTTTGTATCTCTCTTGCACTTGGTTCACCGGGTATATTCGTAAGGTAGTTTTTAAAATTCTTTTTCATGAGTTCGGTTGCTCTTATAATTACTGGAATGATGGCGATCTTCCTAAGATTCCAGTTTCTTTTCATGTCGTTAGGATGTAGTCATTTGTGGACTTTTAATGTGAAGTGTCTTTGAGTAAGAAGTGAAATCCCACTGTTAAAAACTGAAATGTTTATTCATTCAATCAGTTATCACGTTTTAATTGAATTTATATGCATATAATCGGTTGACCCTTAAACTGGACATGCCACGTCATGTACACAGTCCATTCCGGTGGACAGTTTTCTTTGTTTTTTCTTTTAATGGAAATCGCTCCAGACAAGGTATGAAGCCACTTGATGTAAGGAGCTAACAAGAACGAAATATGATCATCGCGAAGATAGGAGATGCCTATTGGCCTTAGTCTAGAAAAAACCCAGGTCTATAGGTAGGAGGAAAACAGTCAGCAGGAAGAGAGTTCCACAAGTATGCGGTTCTTAAAAAGAAGCTACTGGAATAGGAAGCTGTATTACAATGAGGTATAAAAACAGCGAATTGATGAAGACCACTAGACCAACGAGTCAAACGAGCTGGAACAAAAGAAGCAGAGAATAGATCACACAATTCTGAAGAACATATATGATAATAGTATTGCATCATTCTCACGCTTACATCACGTGTTATTCTCAAGCAGTCGCCCAATTAATGAATCAAGTACTGACTAAACTCAACGTTGCTTAACTTTGGTGATTGGACGAGATCCAATGTTTCCACATGATATAGGCGTCATTTAAGATTATATCTAGAAATGATCTACACTTCCAGTTATACTGTTTAAAATATTGTTTGTGTGTTTCATAGAGAAATCTAACCATCAGTTATCACCTTTTTAATTCAATAATATAAATTTTCCCATGATGCATCGCACATTTTTCTATGAAATCTCTAACACCGACAGACGTTTTGATAAAGATCCATCTTATTGATTTTCCAAAAGCCATCAACACTGAAATATTTCCAAGATATCAATGTCGTGAGAGATATGAAACATTTTTTTTTTTTAGAATTAATAAACCTTCAGCTATATATCTATATATCTGTCTGTCTATCTATCTGTGACTAAAATTCTGGGAATTTCGTTTGTTAATTTATTATCTTCTTGTCACCGTGCACACTTCATCTGTACAGGAATCATTTAGGTGGTGGGAGGAAGCGAATAAGGTAAGTAAAGGACGAATAATGAGAGAAGTAGCGAGAGGAATGGAATGATGTAAATAATGAGAAAGAGACGAAATCGAGCAAAAGGGGAGACGGGAGAGGAGAGAATGGTTATAGTGATTATTATTAGACTGGGCTGGTGTTCAGAAGAGATGGATAAAAATATATATCTTTTGGGTCATCTATAACTATAAAAGTATTATTTTCATAAATAAATGTTTATAGTGATGATCATAGCTTCAAGCGTTCTTGTCAGACGGAGAATGAATGATATGATATCCAAGTTCATATCAGGTATCATTAGACTGGGTTAGTGTTCAGGAGAGATGGAGAAAAATATAGATGATTATTTGGGTCATCCATACCTATAAAAGTCTGATTTTCATAAATAAATGTTTATAGTAATTATTCTTAGACTGGGTTGGAGTTCAGGAGAGATGGAGAAAAATATAGATGATTATTTGGGTCATCCATACCTATGAAAGTCTGATTTTCATAAATAAATGTTTATAGTAATTATTCTTAGACTGGGTTGGAGTTTAGGAGAGATGGAGAAATATATAGGTCATTTTGGCCATCCATAGCTGTAAAAGTCTGATTTTCGTAAATAAATCTAACCCAAGTTGCATGAAATCCCCAGATTCAAAGATTTTTTTTTTTCAAACAGAATCATTTGAAATTGAAAAGAAAAAAGTAATAAAAATACTGTTAATTATTATCTATTATTTTACTCAAGCTGAGTTAATCAACGTTTGTTTACCTAAGGATTTTTTCCTATATATTTTATTCATACAAAATACATACAAAAATATTCCTCGGTTTTGAGATTGAGCTATGTTTGAAAAAAAACTTTCATTGTAATTGTTCTAATTAGCTGCAATTTGCAATTAACTCACCAAGTGACGCATCTATTACTAAGTTTCTGTGTATCATTCACCTTCTCTCACTGTATTTTGTTTGACACCCCCACTCTTATTGTATACATTATCTATAACTCTCGCTTCCATGAATCTTTCTCTATCTCTGTTCATAAATAGTTGAATGTAATAAAGAATAAAACGATTGGAATAGTCCATTATAAACAAAAGGGAATATCACTTGTGGTAATAATATTATTTAACGCATAGCTGTAAAGAGGAGAGAGAAGGTCTATTATGACATCACAATGTATTCTAAAATCCTTTGACTTTGTGAAAATTTTACATGTCGAAAGGTGAGTGTTTTGTCTATTGGTTCTGTTGCAGTTGTAAAGTTTTTGTTAATAATGAAAACCGCGTGAAATTTATTCTAAATTAGAAAGTTTTGTAAATAGTGAAACAATTTCTTCAAATCGAATACATTTTTCATCAACTACCGATAAGTAAATGTACTTAAAAAAAATCTAATTTACCTTCGTAATCGGTTCAGCGCACTACATGTGTTCACTTATGTATAATGTATTGACGTTGGCCTAATGGGCCACGGGTCGTCTACTATGTTAAAAGACAAATGCTGTCACTTTCCAATGCAGCCCATACCAACTATAAGTCACTGTACTCTGTGAATTATTTTGAAAAAAACAAAAACCCAAAAAAAACACATTGGGACTAATATGCTCCACGTTGTCGCATTGATTGATTTTACATCTAGATACTAGTTTCTGATTTCAGGACAAACCAAGAATAAGGGAGATAAATCTCTCTTTTTAAACTCTACACAAAAGATAAATTAATAAATGAATGTTAATATAAAGTATTTATTAATAAATGAATGTCAATATAAAGTATTTATTAATAAATGAATGTCAATATAAAGTATTTATTAATAAATGAATGTCAATATAATTTATTTATTAATAAATGAATGTCAATATAATTTATTTATTAATAAATGAATGTCAATATAAAGTATTTATTAATAAATGAATGTCAATATAAAGTATTTATTAATAAATGAATGTCAATATAAAGTATTAATATATGAATGTTAATATAAGGTATTTATTAATATATGAATATTAATATAAAGTATTTATTAATATATGAATGTCAATATAAAGTATATTATTATTATAGTGACATGTTAATATAAAATATTTATTAATAAATGAATGCTAATATAAAGTATTTATTAATAAATGAATGTTAACATAAAGTATTTAATTTTTTAAAATCTTATAAATAATATTTTTAGGTCACTAAAATTACTTTACCCTCATTGATTTCAAAGACGAAATGCATATTATACCCATAGTCGAAACTCAGTGACCACCCTTACAAAGAGAATGAAAAAAAGTTAAAGCAGCTTTTGGAAGAAAACGATACTAAAAAATCAGAAATTTAAATGTTTTCAGAGCTTTTTTTTTCATTTGTACTTTCATGGTTTTATATTTTTGTAAAGATGATCACCGAGTTTCGGTCTATTTCGTCCTTGAAATTTTTTTAAAAAATAAAATAAATACTTAACATCATATTAACATTAATTTATTAATTAATAAATATTTAAAATTTTATTGAAATCTGATAATACTCTGATTTTTGCAGATTTTTTCAAGACGAGGTATTCAGTTTTTGCTTAAAAAACCAATAACTTTCACTTTCATTGCCCGTCCCTAATATGAGTGCATGGATTTTATTGAATGCACAATAAAATGCATACAATACTTATAAACATACAAATAATCGAAATGCAGTTGCATATTTGGTGTAATTGACCTATTTTTTCCATTGCAGAATGCAATCAACATTCCAGCAAGAAGGTAGGCTTGATTTTTATACATTTACATCTGTAGTTCCCAACTTTTTTAGAATGATGTCTAGAAAAATCACCAGAGCTTGTTAGTAAAAAAAAAAAACTAAAAAAAACTTCAATTGTTATCTTATTGTGTTTTGCGTTTCTTATATAGGTTATAAAACAGGATATTGTATTTTGTACATTGTAGCATTTGTTTGTATTTTCGATGATGAATTTAGATTATTATTCAGAGAAATATTATTCGAGAATGGTGGTTAAAATGTGTAGGTTATTTTGAGGTTCTGAGTTCAATCGTGAGCAAAACTACTTAACAAGTCAACTGATAGAATATCACAATAGAATAGAAAAAGGAATGCAAACAAGGTACCCCAGGGCGCCAATAAGGTAGAGTTCAAGGTCTATGATGGTTCCCAAGTTTGACACAAGACGCCCGAAGAAGGCTGAAGATCAAAATGGTCATACCTTTGTGATAATGACAATAACCAAGATGAGGAAACTAGTCCGAAAATTAAAAAAAATAATAACGGTAGTGTCGAGACCAAAGTTATCTCCCTTTTAAAGACATTGTTTTCTAGGCCAAAGCTATACCTCTTTGTAGGAAAAAAGAAGCTTAGATCCCCTTGGTGAAAAATGTAGACTTCAAATCTCGTGTTGAACACAAAACTTTCTGGGAACTCTAGTACCAACATGTGATCGAGAATTAAGATAAGATTTCTTCCTCATTTTCTGGTTAAACACTACAGGCAACATCGACTTCCGGACAACACTTCCTCTAAGAGAAAAGATGCCAAGAGAAAATGTAAGTCTTCACGTTATCTTTTTAACATAAATAACTTGTGCATTTGTATTGTATGGGAACAATTTATTTTTGTATGTAATCTTACGTTTTACATGTCTCATTTTACTATCTTTATAGTTTGTCGTAGGCAAACTATTAATAAATGAAATCTCTCTGTCCACCACAAGCTTTTAAACCGTTTTTTTACTTTTCAGCCGTGTACATAGCTAACGTAATGCACTGTGAATTTTAACAACACACCATATGCTTAGAGAATTAATTTTTATTTTTTGCCCACTCGTTGATAAAATAGAATATCAAATATTTTAATTTTACATTAGAATTTATTGCAAATTTTCTTACATTTTGTAGAGTACGTGAGGCTATGTTTGACTGAGACGCAGTTTCTGTTTTGAGTAGGTATGTGTGCATGAGCCTCTTCTTAACACAAGGTTGTGTCTTTGGTCAGGTAATAGCTCTGTGTGTTTTTCGGTTTGACTATCCGCTGCAGTCCATATTACAAACATTAGATTTTGAAACAACTAAAAGTGAAACTCTCATTGGTAAGGCTATTTACCTACACGTGAATCCTACTTTAAGTAATTAGTCGGACACTGCGTGATTCTCGAGGGAAAAGTTGGGGCTAAATTCGTTGGAATATCGATCTTCCTATAAACTAAAACTTTCTCGTCCGTAAATAATCTGCAGGGCATCAAATTCTTGACTGTTGCAGATTAGATTGGAGATTTTTTTTACATTTATATTTTTTATCACCAAAACGTTGTTCATGCTTCGGTTTAGACTGTTTATCTATCAGGTTGTAACGAAAGTTCTGTCCGTTTTTTAAGACTTAAAAAAACATATTGGTTTCAGAGGTGCACATTTCACTCCAGTCGAGGATACGTCCTCGACAATAAGTCCGACAGAGGGTTGGCCATTGTGGCATCTTTTGGCTTTACTTTGTCGGGCTGAGGTATGGTTCTGTGCAGTTCTAGAAAGGCAGCCCTCCCAGGCTTTACCTTCTCATGCTTTGAGAAGGGGTTAGTTTATTGCTAATCGCCTGAGGCGCCCCTACCACGGAATACCGACGAGGATGCCCAAACGTTTTTTGTAGACCAGAGTGCTCTTCTTCTAGGGTATTGGCTTTTCAATCCCCACCTTCCGACCTTGTGTCACAACCTCCATGCGGTGTTAGTGAGATAAATAACTTATATTTATTTAATCATCAGTCTAGTGTTATTCTTTGTCAGGATTAGGTTAGACCTCACACTGCACAAAAGACTAAAGACCTTCTAGAATATTATGCCTGAGGAAAGTATGCATCATTCACCCTATTCTCTAGGTCTTGCACCAACAGATTACCATCTTTTTGAAAGTTTGAAAATCATTGGGATAGATTAAGACATAAAGAGAATGGGGCGAAAATAAGTTGGTTTCCTTTTTCGGTTCAAAACCCCAAAACCTAAGGAATTTTATGAATGTGGTATTAAAAGGTTTGACTAATGGAAAGCGGTCAGAGATAAGACTGATGATTACATTAACGATTAAATAAATCTGATATCTTGCTTTATATTGTTTTATTAGGCTTATAAAAAGCAAACAGAACTTTTTTTTTACTATCATATATATATATATATAAATTCCAGAAACAGTTTTTCATGTTAAACAACTGATGATTCCTTAAATAATGTTAAGACTAGCGTAAATTCTTGGAAGCAAACTAATATAGTGACTGTAAAAAGTTAATTGACCTACAAGCAAAGTAGTTTTCCAACGAAGGATTTGGGACTAAAAGTGTTTTTTTCTTCTTTTTTTTATTTATATTGTTTAAATGGTTGAAAAACTTCCAAGACTATATATATAATAATTCTTTGTGTTTGCAAAAATAAAAACAGAGTGCCGAATTACATTTGTAAGAGCATATAATACTATACAGTAATATTTCGATTAGCCATTAATACCTTTGGTTTCAAGATTTATAGGAAATCTTGAGTTACACAGAAACGTTTGCATTTCATTCTGTGAAGTAATTTTTCAGGTTAAATGCCGGACGAATTTCTCTAGGGAATGAAACACACGCGTTTCTGTGTAGCTCACTTGCCATAAGTGTATTTTTATGCCACTACATTCTCCGTCAAAAATGATGGAGGAAAAAGAATAATACTCGCCGATGGTCGCACTCGTTATTAATGTAGATATGTTACTAAAATATTCATAAACAATCATAGAATTACGTCAGTAATATATAAATTATTATCATTTCTGATGACCTAAAGAAAAAATCCCCCACCATGGATTTTTATTATAGATTAGGGAATCTATTTTCGAATTCATTTCAGGCGGTGTGGTAAGTCTGAGTTGGTTGTCTGACTTGCTCTTTGCTGTCTCACTTCCTCTCACCACTTGAAATGGTTTCGTCCAGGGACTCTAAAAAGACGTGTTTTACTAAAATTAAACTCACACACACGCATTTATATACAAAAACCTATTATAAATGAGGCTTACAAGTATGCAATAACAAACACACACACACACACACATACATACACCGTTAATCATTTTCACATTGATGACATGCAAATAAACGCACACATATACGAATAGAAACATAACCAAACACACATACGCTCTAACATTTTGACACATTGATGGTGAGCCGCTGGTGCTGGTATACAAACATGTAGTACATAGAAATGTAATCACACACACACACACACACACACACACACACATGCAGGGAAATCTTCATTGTGATAACGAACAAGCCAAACAACAACAACCGAGTAGCAGGAGGAGAGGGAGAGAGTCAGATTCTGTCCTTGTCTTCTTCCCACTCCCCTTTGACTATTTTTGATTGTACCTCTTTCCCATGATGCACCGACACCATCATCAGAAAACAACCAGCCCGTCCCCAATCTCGTTTCCTACACACTAAAACACACACACACACACACACAGAGGCGCACATAACGACACAGGGTCAGGTAGGCGCGCACACAATCACACATACTCATAATTATCGTCTGATGTCCGTAATAATCTAATAAACATTGTTGCAATTCTGTAAACAAAGAGAACGTGAAGTCTCAGTTCATATCATGGAAGAACGACTTTCGCCCTGCCACCTTCCGACAATTGGAAACCACCAGAGAACACACACACACACACTAATAATAATAATAATAATAATAATAATAATAATAATAATAATAATAATAATAATAATGATAATAATAATAACTACAAAGAAGAGGAAGTAATGCCACGAAAGGGTAAAGAATGGATGACTTGTTTTAGTTTTATTATTCTGCTTAATTTTCTTTTTCTCTTAATGGCCATTTTTATTTATATTATATTTTACATCACAGCTTTCTGATTCGGCTCTAATTTCTCCTGTAATAATTTTTTAATCTCTTCACTTGATTTTCCCGCTCTTTATTTTTAATTATAAATTTTCATTACAGCGGCAATTTTTTTTTTTATTATTGTTATTATTATTCTATCATCAAAGAATGCTACTAATGATGATGTCAGTGACCAATCATTCCCAGCAATGTTATTCTCAGTCCACTTCCGGATTCAGTTCAATAGTAAAAGTACTGTGGACTGAAACGGGAATGGATGGTCTTGAGATGCGTCCATTCAAATCTGTGCATTTAGGGACGAAAAGACTATTTTAAACTGAAGACCAAAGAAAGTGCTATTTCAAATTAAAACGTGACAGACCAACTCAAATGCTATTTCAAATGTAAGCATGACAGATTAACGAAAACGCTATTTCAAACTAAAGCATGAAAGACCAACGAAAATGTTATTTCAAACTAAAGCATGAAAGACCAACGAAAACGCTATTTCAAACTAAAGCATGAAAGACCAACGAAACTGTTATTTCAAACTTAACCATAGCCGATCAAAGAAAATACTATTTCGAACTTTTGTGTGACAGACCGACAAAAATACTATTTTAAACTGAAGCGTGACAGACCACCTCATATGCTATTTCAAATTTAAGCATGACCGAACACAGGAAATGCTATTTCAAACTGAAGCATAACAAACCGACTATGAAACAAAGTCTATTGTAGAGATGCGTCCATGCGGCTACACAACTAATGCTCTCTACTAACAAGAATCCAATCTCTAAGTTTTATTCAATACTCTCTTTCTATATATAAAAGACGAACATTGTATGTATGTCCATTCCCTTATTTGTATACACTTCCCCATCCTGTGGCATTATGACCCGTTCTTTTACTGTACTCAAAATCTGAATTTTTTTGTAGATGCGAGTCGAAACAAGAAAAAAGGTTTCTCATAGCTTACACTTTTTTGTGGTAGAAGGCAAACACTTTTGTACACTCAGCTTGACATATACAGTCAGCTCCCCAGCCTCCACTGAAGGGAGTAAAAAACGGAACGTCCGTTCATTTTGATCAAGTCTGGCTCTGTTCGTTTTCTTCTCCTTTCTCTCGATCACTGATCACAATCGCGAACATTGTTTTCCTTCACAAATTCCTCAATCTATAAGCACTAAAATGTTTATAGTCAAATTTCTGTTTCATGATTGAAGGTTAATTGCGGAATGCAAGTGGTGAAATGTCCTACTTGAGAAATAAAGACGAAACTGGTTGCGTCATGACCCGTTCTTTTACTGATCTCAAAACGCGAAATTTTTTTGTGGACGCAAAAATGAAGAATCGAAACAAGAAAATTTTTTTGTGGACGCAAAAATGAAGAATCGAAACGAGAAAATTTTTTTGTGGACGCAAAAATGAAGAATCGAAACAAGAAAATTTTTTCTCATAGCTTACACTTTATTGTGGTGGAACACTGACATTCTCTTGGCACACTTAGCTTAACATATACAGTCAGCTCCCCAGCCCCCGCTGAAGGGAGCAATAGTTGGAACGTCCATCCACCCCAGTCTCAAGGCCAGCTTTGTTGTTTTCCTATATTTCTCTCTCCATCGGTGACCATATGTCTGAAAATTGTTTTTCTTTACACAGTCTGAAACCCAACATAACTCACACGACAAACAATGAAATGTTTATATTTCCATTTTCCTCCCAACCTTGAAATTATCAAAACAACCACAGTCGCATTCCAAATGTGACCTCTACTCACACACCTCTCATGACCTGTATCTCAGTAACATCTAGAGTATAATTCTTATTCACTATTCTGCTTCTCCAATCACCCTAAGTGATCTTGTTACAATCCAATGCAGGTCTAAATGCTTTACAAATTATAAATCACTGTATCTTGAAGATTATTTATATAACAAAAGACAACGGGGCTAACGTGCCTTTTGTCGTTGAATTGATCGATTTTCAGTCTTAACACTGGACCCTAACTTTTGGACTCATCAAAAGTAAGAGAAATAATTCCTTCTTCAAAACTATAAACAAAAAAATGAAGTTTCTTCGTTTTTATTTACTATTGGGTCACAACTTATCAAGGCCCAGAGTCACTCAAGGATAAGGGTTAATAGGATCGAATGGTTTGTTAGCCGAAAAATGAAGAACACTATGGGAGTACGAAATTTGATCAATGGAATGAACTATGTTTGATTACTTTAAAAGGTTATATAATAAATGCAAATATCTCCAGCTTTTTTAAAGACTTACTAGAAAAAAAGTGACCTGTTGGGTCTCCCATTGACCTCGGGTCAGATTGTTTGAACCAGGAAAAAGTAAGTTTGCAGTTTAATATAAAAGCTGAAATTTAAAATGAGTCTCTTTCTGCTCGCTATATCTCCGCCCCTCTCCCTCTCTCTCTCTCTACAGCTACGGGTTAAATCGTATTTTTACTTGTGGTGATATTCCCTTTTGTTTATAATGGACCATTTCAATATTTTTATTCTTTATTTTCTTTATTACTTTCGACTGTTAATAAACAGAAGGAGAAAGAGAGAGAGAGAGAGAGAGAGAGAGAGAGAGAGAGAGAGAGAGTTATGGAAGTTAGAGTGATAGACACCATATACAACAAGAGCGAGGGGGGGCAAACAGTGTACATTAAGAGAGAGTGAGAGAAACTTACAAACTTAATAAGAGATGGGTCATTTGGTGTTAATTAAAAATTGTGACTAATTAACACATTTAAAATGGAAGTGTTTCAAACATAACTCAATCCCAAAACTGAGGAATATTTTAACACTTTTTTTTTTGTGATTAAAATATGTAGGAAAATATCTTTAGGGAAACAAACATTGATTAACTCAGCTTTAGTATAATAATAGATTTCATTTTTTGTCGAAGGGATATCCATCCGGCTGTTATGTTATGAGGATTAGAGATAAAAAGACTTGATGAGAACACATGTGACTGTGATGTCACACATAAAAGAGATTAGACGGTCTCTCCATTTTTTGTGTTTGACTTCAGCCAAAGGTCGCTGCTAATAAGCCCCCCCCCCTCCTCCCTCCCAGGACGAGGATGGGTCATGAGTATAAGGTGTTGAGAACAGCAACCGCCAACCACACTCAAGGTCCATCAACCAAGAGGAAATAAACATTTAAAATCTTCAATCTTTTCTTGTCATCCATTTTGATCCCAAGAGAAGCAGTACACGTGCCGACTCAATTAAAGATGGCTGACAGACGATACCAGCAGAAAGAAGATGAGAGCGCAACACGTCTGACACGCGATCACGTGAAAACCTCTCAGCGAAAATGTATGAAATTTTTCTGTAGAAATATCTTCGACGATCCCCGAATTTGTTTTGTATGAAAACTGAGCCCTCGAAATAAAATTTAATCGATGATGAGGTTTCAGTCAGTGACTAGTGTTTATGGTGTATCCTTGAAAAGGGTTCCAATATACACAGTTGTTATTCGCGTGGAGGGAATAATCAATACGATAGTAGAATGAATGAAGAAAGGTTTATTGCCATAGAGAGGTACAATGAATGGATAGACAGAGATTAATAAGACATTACTAAACAACGAAGCAAGATAGCAGTGAATGCGGTGTTCACTATATATACTTCTCTGTATTAGTAAATGAACATACGAAAGAAGGGGTGCAGGATATTCTATTACAACAGTTTATATCAAGTGAAAACTACTCAAATATATGGAATGTTCTTTTGATCTATCTTTGAGCCATAACAGTGTTTTAAGCGTATTTGTTTTTGAAAACTGTTTTAAAGAGAAGTAGAGTACAACAGAAGAGACGTTGCTAGTCTTTCTCCACTCTATCGTTATTTCCATGAAAAATACTCGACTGAGCCCCAATCTCTGCTTCCTCCTTTTAAGACATTCAAAGCAGGAACTCGTCTCTACCACAACTGAAAAGAACTTTCGTTTCTCCCTTCGTGTACCTAACATCAAACATTATCTCCAAGAACTTCCCATCTATGCAACACGTTATCATGGGATTGCTTCTCTACAGACTACACTATGGTCGTCTTCAATTTCAGTATCAACAAATACTTGTCAAACCTTCCTCATAGGTAATCACACTTTGTTCATTCAATTGATCTTTTTCAAGCATTCCATGATATTCTTCATCATTCAACTGACAATGCATCCATCATTAATGCTTATTCTGAAACGACGTCACCTTGATTAGTAACGACTCCTTAGTAAAAACAAAAAAATCAGTTAACGTAAAATGTCGATGAAAAATCATCTTCAATCTCCAAGAAATGTTTTTGAAAATCAAACCCTCTTTTAATGCTCATATATTAATATACAGCATGTTATTTATCTACCTCCCACAGCAGTAAGATGTGACACAAGGTCGGGAAAGTGAGATTTGAAAAGCCAGCGCCCGAGAAGGTGAGCACTCTGGCCTACAAAAAAATGCCTGGGCAGCCCCGTCGGCATTCCCCGGTAGGGGCGCCTCAGGGGATTAGCAATAAACTAACCCCTTCTCAAAGGGTGAGAAGGCAAAGCCTGGGAGGGTGGACCTCCTAGAACTGCACAAGACAAACCCAAAGACCAGCGTAAATCAAGCCCCGAAGGCCAAGACAATACCAGTTTATGGGGTGTAGTATCTATCGGAACAGATACTACACATTGTTCCTAGCCAAAAGGCTGAGAATCACGTTGACACACCAGTTCCCATTAGATCACCGAAGTTAAGCGACGTTGAGCCTGGTCAATACTAAATGGGTGACCATTTGGGAACACCAGGTGCTGTATGTGGCCTGGAGAGGACATGGCTCCACCAGCTTCTATCATGCCCACAGAAAAATTAGGACAGATAGAGTATCTGCCTCTTCCCCGACGACGTCCCTTGAGTTATGGGATATGGATGGATGGATGGATGGATGTTGAAAACTGATCTTTAACTTAACTCAAAGAAGCAACAAGAAACTTGGATTTGTTATTAGAATTTGCTACGCCTGTTATTTTTTCTCGCAAATTTAATACACAAAACACAAAATGATTTGGAAGTCAAAAGAGAAAAAAACTAAACTTTTTTACAGTAATTTATGAGTCACCACTTAAAAGCCTCGAGGATAAGGGTTGCTGAGATGAATAGATTATTAGTTGAATGATGAAGAATATGATGAGAGGACTGAAAATAATGAATAAAATTTCATTACATATGATAGACGGTTTCTGACAAAAATCTATTGACATTGGATTTGAAGATCACCATGTTGTAGCCCTCAGGGAAGTAATCTTCTGGCAATCAGTTTCACAGCTGAGAACTTCGTGGAAAGTAACTCTATTCATGGAAATTCGGTTTGATGTAAGGAAGAAAGTCAAATTCTTTGCGGTGGTGGTAACACTTTTATGATTATTAGACGTAATAAAGATCGCCTACTTTCAGCTGGCTTGACTATCTGCTCTTTTAACATCATGAAAATGCAGATATATGAAAGAAAAGATTTAATTGGAAAAGCTTCCAACAATTTCGAACAAGTTCATTAATAAATTAGACCACCCGTGACCCGTTGCGTCAGTATTTGTTACATAACTATATATTAATATGCTAGCGTCTACCTACCTGTGTCACGCTCTGACACCCCTTTTTAAGAAGATGGGATCACCCGATCGCCGGAGATTTATTCATTTATTTTACGGTGAGCTTAATATACATCGAAGGGGAGGGGAGACAGAGTTAGTACTTAGTTTTGCCCTGGGCAACAGGGAGAGGGGGAGCAGGGTAAGGAGTGGAGGGGGAGAAAGAAGGGGCGATCGAGAAGACAGTGGGGCAAGTGAGAGGGGGAGGGGGGAGACCAGGGTGAGATGGCGACCGCAGAAGACACAGCTTTTGCTCTGGGCAACCGGTTAATATAAATAAATATATATACTTCCATCCCGTCACGCAAAAGTTAGCGAGTAAAATATGTGCATATTTCTAGCCACCGGAATATTATTAACAGTAAATTGTACAGATTGATGGAGAAAACACCGTGGAATTTCCACGGAGTCCTGCTTGTTTATATAATTTCGCAAAGTAATTTTTACAAAGTCAAGGAATCTTTATGTCGAACTCGGAGACCTATACCAAATTTGGAATTGAATCCTTTATTTAATTTACGGGAGTAGATTGTTCTTATTCCATCAGCCATGACCGGGTAAAAGTGTTAAGTAATTTTTGTTATTTTTAGTTATTATCGTTTGTAGTAGGGTTAGAACCATCAACCTCCGGTAGATTGTCACTTAGAACTCATTGTTAATCATCACCATTATCCATTGCGTCATGGGTCCATATGGAAGGTCAGAGGTTAAGTTGTGAAAATAACAACCAAGATAAGAATAGTAGTCCGAATAATCCAAATAAGGCACTTTATCAATCTGCATATCAAAAACTCCGAAACATAGTGAAAGGATTTCAGAATACATTGTGATGTCATAATAAACCCTCTCTTTCTTCTCTCTTTCTCTTTCATTAACTCAAAAGATTTCAGATTAAATAATCATGGCAGACCCCTTCCCCTTTCTCCTTTCTTTTTTCTCTTTCTCTCATTCTTAATTATTTACAATTTACGTCATCAATTTTTCTTACCACTTCTCTTACCATTCGCCCTTTATTTTTAAATTTATTTATTTATTTATTTTTAACTTAGTTCACCCCAAACACGCCAAGTTGCCACTGTGGACGTAAGGGGCTACTGAGAATTAGGGTGAAAGTTTTGGGGGTCATCCTAGATTGGGAGCTGTGCAACGAGATGCTTATTCACATTAGTTCTAAATTTCAATATTTTCTTAAGTATCAATCAATCATAAACTTTAGTGTGAGGGCTGTGTTCCTGCTTGTTACAAGCAAGTTCCTTCAATTCAAGGAGCAGTATTAGACAGGCACACTCGTGGGTCATGCTCGACATTCAGCCGTGATCAATGTTTAGTTTTCATATTCAACAACGTTGAAAATCCTTGCTCACACAGGTAAGTACTAGGGAACATCAGTAAAGAGTTCAAAACTCTTTCGGATACAACAGGGTACATTTCATTCATTTTAGACCAGACTTCGAACACATTTTAGTGCTCCGTTACATATATGTTTAATTGCTCGGTAACATACTCTGAAGAGTGCTTGTTAAAATCACTAGCGTTTCTCTGGTCATTTAATTTTTTATTATTAAAATATTTACTTTTTTTCTTTTTTGAATTATTACTTATATATTGATATATGTTTTTTCTAAACCAATAATGAAAGCAACTTTATGAAGGCACAGACACTGAATTTCATAATCCGCAACTATTACTATTTAAAATACCTCTTTCATCAACCATCTAAGTACCCCTAGAAATCTTGTGAACCCCTGGGGGTTCTTGAACCCCAGATTGAGAACCCCTGATCTAAAATATCCATGTACAAGTGAAGTGTGCACGGTGACAAGATAACAAACATCATCATCATCATCTGTTTAACGTCCGTTTTGCATGCTAACATGTGTTGGACGGCTTTTAGAAATTGACTTCTAAACTAAACTATCTCTGCTCAGGTCTTTATTTATCCCTCTTTCTTACTTATTACTTCCTCCCATGTTTTCTTTGGCCTTCCCCTGCTAACTGACCTTGCTACCTCAACTGTTCTACGCCCTCAAAGTTTTAGTAGTAGATAGATACATAAGGAATTTAAAAAATAAACATATGTTAACATTAATAATTAGTAGTGATTAACACAGTTATTCAGTCGCAAAGGATTTTAAAAAAAAAAAGGAAGACATTTTTCAGGATTTTATTAGTGATTTTATAAATATTTTGTCAGATCTGAACGTTTCCTGTTTTTGTTTTTAATGAGATTTTAGAGTCGTATTGATTATTTCATTGAATGTTAACTGAAGCAAGTAGTGAAACAAATATTCGACGGACGCGTTCTCTTTCCTACGAAGACAAAAAGGTGAAAAACAAAAAACTTAATGAGAAACCTCTCGCTTCGGATTTAAAAAAAAAAATTGTTTCATTCTTAAAGAGAAGAATTGTCAATTTACAAATTGTTATGCAAAGCAGATAATGGTTGCATATCTGTGCATACATAATAATAATAATGATAATAATAATAATAATAATAGCCTGACCCCCCCCTTACAAATAAAAATTGTGGCACCAGCTTCGGTTGGTACCACACGAAATAGTCATGAAGTGTCAATGCGATGCGGATGGAAAGACTGACGGGGAAGAGCACCATCCTGACCTCCACTGGAAAGGAATGGAGGGTAGTGAAATCTTGGGGAGGCTTATTATCATTCAAATTTCAGATAAAGCCAACAGTCATTATCAGCAAGAAATCTATTGTAAACGGCTGTTATTATAATGCAAAGTTATCGAGGGAAACAGGGAGTGCTGGAAATCTGAGGAGACTTGTTGTCACTATGATTCCAGGGAACACCACTTGTTATTGCCAGTGACCAATCACTGATAATGACTTGCGAGAGAAATCCTAGTGAGTAAATAATAATACTTTTGAGTAATCACTTCACACTATTATTCTATGCATGTGCTAAGAAGAGGGCACGGGAATGGCAACTTTGTACCAGTATAGCACAAGGGCAAAATGAAAAATAAAATAATATAAGACTGACCTTCAACTCTTCCATTACGAGATTATTTTTTCAGAAACAAACTTTTATATTCCTGAGTATATCTAATAATTTATCAGAAAAATGTTTTACAAACAACTTTGCTATATATATATATACGTTAGCTGTATCTGTGTAGCGTCACATGCTAGTTTATTTACTTGCAATTTGTTTTACTTTTCTTTTTTGAACTATGCCGTTTTTTCCAAAACATTTTTGTCCCAATTAAAGAGAAGTAACTCTGTCCAACCGAATACAGAGTTACGTCACTTTTTATCTTAAAAATGGTGGCCATTTGAAAATAATTCCGATCTGAGCAAAATATTTTCTGGAAGGGATTAAATCGAATTGCATTTTATTCTTCTTAACAACATGATGCAACGATCCACAAGAAAAACTGACTAACTAGAATCAAATATTGATTTTGTAGGAAGAAAGTCATCGATTACAAAGAATTAGAAAGAAATGCTAAAGAAACTGACCTTATATATCAGAAATATGTATATGCAGATAGTCATAAGAAATATAAGTTTTCAAATTTCGCATAATAGTAATTTCCCAAAGCAGTTTGACGGATTTTTTTTAGGTCGAGTCAGATTAAATCACGTATGTCGTAACATTAGCTTCCTCAGCCATGTCGAACCCCTAACAACATCCCAGGAAGAGACCAGACTACAGCTATAGACCAGACGGCTAGAGAAAGTCTTCCCCCTTCCTACTGACATGGGAATCCCCCCTTCTGAGGTCCTCCCTCCCGGTTCAGAGGCACTCTGGCTCCAGTGGAAAACACTCAACCGCCTGAAAACGGGAATTGGGTGATCAAAAGTTACTATGAGTATCTATTTACTCCTCTCCAGGAGTTAGGCACAAGGCCAGTTTTTATCCTACTCCCACAAGTAAGATGTGACCCAAGGTCGGGTCGGGAAAGTGAGGTTTGAAAAGCCAGCGCCCGAGAAGTGAGCACTGGCCATTTTAAAAATTGCCTGGGCAGCCCCGTTGGCATTCCCCGGTAGGGGCGACTCAGACAGTAAGCAATACACTTACTCCTCCCCAAAGAGGGGAGGCGAAGCCTGGGAGGGTGGACCGCCTAGAACTGCACAGGACAGACCCATAGACCGGCGTTAATCAAGCCCCGAAGGCCAAGACAATACCAGTCTATGGGGTGCAGTATCCATCGGAACAGATACTACACTTTGATCTTAGCCAAAAGGCCAAGAAGATACTATGAGTAGATGGAGCTACAAAACTGACTCGACCATCTGTTAATGTGGAGAGGGGGACCATACGATGCAGCACTGCCTTGTCTGTTCTCTACTGCCGAACCGGTGCAGATTGAAGGATCTTGCGGAGTACAACAATAATGCAAAAGACTACGTAAAATAGTGGGAAACTGTCGTATGATCACATGACACTTCAAAGACACTTCAATGACACTTCAATGACACTTCAAAAAAGAACATTATTTTGTTTTTATTAAATATGTTATTACTGTTAAAAGTGACTCTACATAATTTTAACTGACAATATTTTAAGTAAGGTGTCAAAAAAGTAAATCTAAAGAAGCCTTCAGAGCACTGTTAAAACATTTCTTAAGCAACCCAGCCATATTGCTACTATCCCTACCACTTAGAGGTTTTGAAGTAGATAGTGCCGGGTTTGTAAACGGACATAACAACTATAGGCCATTTTTATTTCTATCTTAAAGAGAATAATCAACTCGTTTGCTTTACTCCAATAAAAAGTGAGAAAGTAATCCATTCCTGAAACGAGTTTTCAGAGAATCTTAAGAATGAAACCAGTATAAATAGTTTTAGAAATAATATAAACGGATTTCTTAATGATAGTGTTGGCTCAGAATTATCAGGGAGTTATCTCTCTTGGACCAGATCCAAGTTATCTCCCCTGAATCATACAAGCCAACAGAGAACATAATCTTCTACTTTTGGAAATAAACAAATATCTAAATTCCATGCTCATGCGAATTTACTAGCCGAATATCTTTCTTTTTCTGGATAAGCAATCCAATAAGCTGCTAATCTTGGTAGACCTCTTCATTAATTGAGATAGCAGTCATTTTCTAGATTCCCTCTATTCTGGTAACAGTCAGACGAGACTCCCAGCCAGCTTTCCATCTTTGCATGAGCTTTCTTTCTAGCAGTCTTATCAGCTCTCAGACCATCAACCACTAAGTATGTCATGTTTACTCTTATATTACTCGCATATCTCTCTCTCTCTATTTGTTTACCCTGGCAATACATGTATTTCGACTGTGTGACAATTTAACATAGTTTTTTGATGTAGCCTTTCTGTTAATAACTGCATCTGTGATATTCACCATTTTTTATGTATCATGTTTCTTATGTCCCTAGTACGTTTATATTTGACAAACTGTTCTTCTGAGAAATCAATGTAGCCGCCGATAACGTGTTAAAATTATCACAGTTTATTCGCTATTTAAAATTGGCCGTGTGGTTAAGGCGTCGGATTTGAGTTGTAAAATACTCGTAATCCGGGGTTTCGAACCGCATGACCGGTAGTGAATAGTCATATCTCTATGCTGATGAGTCCCGGTTTAAGGACGAAACGTGTACGCACATAGATAATAAACAATAACAAATATTTATTATTATTATTATTATTATTTATATATATATATATATATATATATATATATATATATATACTCAACTGTTTAATTATTACCTCTTTTAGTCTTTCTTCCTACCACCATGTGTTATCCACAATAACACAAAACATAAAAATGTCAACTGCCTGTTTGGAAAGAAACCCAGACACGTGGTCACTACAAAAACGTAGAAATAGAAATATCAAATATTCTAATTCTTCAATGGTATAAAGAATTAGATTGCATGGATATTATTGGGAGCTTTCAGATGAGATATTTTAAATAATTAAACAAATGTTCATGTTTAAAATGTTAAAATGGAATAGTGCATTAAAAAAAAAAAAATGGTATATTATCCGCATATCTATGGAGGTATAAATAAATATGATATGGCTTTATTATATTAAATTTAATGTGTCTATAAGGAAAACTGTCACATTTCTCAAGGATATTTCCTCATACTCTGAAAGATCTTTTTTTAATCTGAAACGTCAATAATTATAATCGTCTTTTAATGTGAATACAATTGTCATTATCTCCGAACAGACATTGGCATTAATGCATGTTCTTTACGTTCAATGTTTTATTTATTTATTTTTTTTTTTATGGAAATCGCTCCAGACAAGGCATGAAGCCACTTGATGTAAGGAGCTAACAAGAACGAAATATGATTATCGCAAAGACAGGATATACCTATTGAAAAGATCAAGGCTATAGGTAGAGGGAAAACAGTTGTAAAAGTTTAAGTAGAAAATTGTGTTTATATATAAATGCAGTCGTCCACAGATAGCTGTCTCGTCGTATCACGGCACTTCAGTGTGTCTAGACGTGCTAAGTGCTTACATGCTTAGATATAATATAGTCGAGCAGCCATCAATTAACGTTGTTGACTTAAAACCGTCTGTAAGGGGGCTCGTGCGATGAGGATTTTATTGGGAAGCAAAGGTTGCGCAGCTGGCAAGGAGAATTCTAAGACGATTGGAAGCAATGCTGGCATATATATATATATATATATATATATATATATGGAAATCGCTCCAGACAAGGCATAAAACCACTTGATGTAAGGAGCTAACAAGAATAAATATGATTATCGCAAAGACAGGAGATGCCTATTGAAAAGATCAAGGTTATAAGTAGGAGGAAAACAGTCAGCAGGAAGAGAGTTCCACAAGTCTGCAGTTCTTGGAAATAATCTACTGGAATAGGAAGCTGTATTACAATGAGGTATCAAAACAGCAAATTGATGGAGACCACTAGACCAACGAGTCAAACGAGCTGGAACAAAAGAAGCAGGGAATAGATCACACAATTCTGAAGAACTAAACAAACGTTGATCAAATCAGTTATATCAAGTATAATTGCTATTTTTAAAAGAATTGTTTAAAAAGATTATTATTTTAATTATATTTTTTTAAATCAGATTTTTCATTCAACTTTCTAACCGAATAAATCATTATTAGTGTTATCACCTTGTTTTAAAAGAAAACTTATTTCAAAAATATCATTTATATATTTTATTCACATTCATAAAGTTGGCTCACACCGCTCAACATGAGAGAACTTGAATGCCTACTAGACACTTTCCTCAAGTGTCTAAGGTCTCTCTGTACAAGGGTTTGTCAGGACAACCTGGCATGAGAATACTTTCTCCCTGCAAGTAAACCGTGGCTGAATATTCAAAATAACATAGTATTCAAAGCCCAAATAAGATCCCCCACACTGGCTTGTACGATGAATGAGGCACCTTCTCCAAGTGGCGTTGTCTATAGTAACAGCACTAAGCTGGATACTCCACCAGACTAGATGAATTCTTGTCCTGGAATTTGGTAAGACCAAGAGACAACAGGGAAGATATACTATAACATAGATAACTGGTCATTTGGGGAGAGGGAAATTAATGTTCCTAAATTCTTTTACTAACTCAATGTTTGAAAGGTAAAGGAGAACTTTAATGGAATATTCGAATATCTATGTATCTCATATAGAGATCAAGTGTTAGCCCCAGAAGGGGCCCTCTTGATTTCTGAGAACTTCGATTAAAGTAAAATGAAACAAAAAGTAAAATAAACAAAATATCAAGATATTTACATTTAAATCCAGAAAGTGATCCACAAACTATAATAGTTCACATTTTATTTTTTAAATTTAATTCAAAAATGTTCCAATTACAACAAATGTGAGATTCTTCCATTACTCCCGCCCCCCATAAACCCCAGCCCTCTATCCAATCCCACCCAACACGCAGACATTTTTGTTTCTATCGTTTCTTTTAAATATTCATGCGTATCATCACTTTGGATATCGTAAATTGTAACATCCATTTTCATTGGATGGAAAATTAAACTCGCCGCTGAATCAAAAACAACTGATTTCATTCATTACAAAAGTAAAAACAACTGAAACGCAATTAACGTCAGATTGATGCAAAAAGGAAAGAAAAAAAGAAAAAGTGTCAAAAATAATCAAGCAAAAATTTTCCAGCAATGAAAACTCCATTATTCAATTATAAGGCGAGGGAGATTTGATGGATTTGAAAACTTTTTAAAATCGAAAGTAATTTAACGGCAGGAAAAAAGGCGAAAAGAAAAGAAAGGATAAAAATATGTTTAAAACGTTTCTTCTTGAAGATGAATTATCAGTTCAACTGCAAGACTAAACACTACTGACTAAACACTACTGACTAAACACTACTGACTAAACACTACTGACTGCACATCGTTCGATCCATAACAAGTTGAACACTTTCAATTAAAAGTGCACTGTAGGGGATTCTAAAGTGCACATTATGGTTACTAATCTATTATATAAATGTCGGTTGTCAGTGTATCTAGCTAAAGTCAGAAACTACACAAGACACACCGACAAAGCTAATCAATCTCGATTTCGTCGTCGTCGTCGTCTCTCTCTCTCTCTCACCCTCTCTCACCCTCTCTCTCTCTCTCTCGTGTTTATGAGGAGTTAGATAATAAAAAATATTTGAGCATTGTCTCTAACAGAATATGGCCACATATTTTTTAGTAATATTCATTAGTCCCGGGTAGGACGGGGGGGGGGGGGTAAATTTAGAGATATTTTTTCCAGCGATTTTTAGTCTGAAACTCTGAAATACACATTTTTTGGTCTTCGGGCTGAGATCAAAGTGTAGTACCTGTTCTATTTCCTGTCGGAGGAGGGGAAATCCTATTCACCAGTTTGAACGCATCACAATCATTTTTTATTTTATTTTGATTTACTAAGGAGTTACCACTCATCAAACCTAAAAAAAAAATGCCACCTATTAAATCGTTAATAAAATTCACAATCCTTTCTGCAATCCAACCATATTTGGTACAAATAAACTTCGGTCTATGCATGACTTGTCCACCAAGTTTCAGACTGGAATGTCCAACAGTTTTTGTTTTATTCCCCTTCAATGATAAGCATACTTGGATATGATGTGAAAAATTGTCAATAACTTTGACACACTCATCTCTTGGCACTGCCCTGATTTGAGCTGTGATGCTCCTCCTCGGTTCAAGAATAGTCTGGGGATTGTGTTGATAGACATTATCTTTGAGATGACCACACAGATTAGAATCTATTTTATTTGCATTAAAAATATGTAAAAAATCAAAATTGCAATTCAATATGTTTCAAATGTGCACCTCTGTGTTGCAAGAACACTTGTGCCTCACTCGTTTTAACTATGATGGTCCTTCTCAGTTCAGAAATAGTATGGGAATTGTTTTGATGGAGATTATCTTTGAGATAACCCCACAGATAAATATCTGGAGTAATGAGTTAAAGTCCGGTGAATGTGACGCCCATACAGGATAACATCTCCCACTAATGAGACGATCACTAAAGTGTCCCCATATCATTGAACAGTGATAAAACAAAGACTGTTGGGCATTTATAGCTGAAACTTGGTGGACACGTCAGGTATAGACTAAAGTTTGTTTTTTTACAAAATATGGTTGGATTTCAGAAAGGATTGCTAATTTTATTAACGATTTTATGAGTGCCATTTTTTTTTGGGGGGGGGGAAGGGGGGTCACTCTGTAGAAACAATGGATGCTTAAATGATTAATTAACTTTATAGTTATGTTCTTTTCTCAAGAGTATTTAGCGAAAGTTATACAATAACCCCGAGAGAACTCGAACACAGCGTGCTGAACTAACCGGCTGCACTATTAACATTTGACCGAAAATGATTACCGTATTCCCAATGACAACGTCATGTTAAACCAGTCTATAATATTCTCTGTGAGCATTTAGAGAAAGAGTGATGCTCTCTTTACAGCTTATTTGCATAGTGTGTTGGTACACACCATAAACACGTATGTGAATTAGATAGCAAAATGATAGATTTCTTTTTACTTCTATTATTATCCAGAAAGATAATATAGAAGTGAAGAGACTTATTATTTTTAGTTATGCCAGAAGAATTTCCTCAGCGATAATGATATATCAGTTTATGAATTTTTAAATGAAATCAAAGTGGAACAAATAATGGTAGTCGTTGTGACCCGACGGACCACGTGTAGTCTAGTATATATATATATATATATAAGGAATATTCGGCATTACCCAAGATTCAAGAAAAAAACCTATGTCCTTTTGTGCCAGACAGAACTTATGGGATGACTTGATATTTTCGTGTGTTGCAGACATTAAAGAATAGTAGAATTATGATGCTTTGAAAACTAAACGGGTGACAATTACCAAACATTTGCTGATTTTGCTGAAAATTTGTTATTGGAAAAATGTATGAAAATTGCTGGGGTGCGGGTGGGGAGGTTCATGCACCATCCATCCCCCTCTATAATTCTTCTCTGTATTTAACGTAATTTAAAAAAATTTTTTTTATGGAAATCGCTCCAGACAAGGCATGAAGCCACTTGATGTAAGGAGCTAACAAGAACAAATATGATTATCGCAAAGACAGGAGATGCCTATTGACCGTAGTCTTGAAAAGACCAAGATTATAGGTAGAAGGAAAACAGTCAGCAGGAAGAGAGTTCCACAAGCCTGCGATTCTTGGAAAGAAGTTACTGGAATAGGAAGCTGTATTACAATGAAGTATCAAAACATCGAATTGATGGAGACCACTAGACTAACGAGTCAAACGAGCTAGAACAAAGGAAGCAGGGAATAGATCAGACAATTCTGAAGAACACATGCCATAATAGTATTTATAGAAAAGACTGAGACTAGCAACATCACGTCTGTGAGAGAGGGGGGTGTAGAAAAGAAAAAAGGGTAGGGTCAATCAAATTACAGACACATTTCTGCATCTTATCAAGAACCCTCAAATGGGACAGAGATTCACCAGCCCAAATATGACAACAGTACTCCATACATGATGTGATTGTGGATCTGTAGAGATAGAGAATAGCCTCAGGTGTAATACAAATAAAATCGTTTTCAGAACTGATTCTCATACTAATTTCTTCTTTTTCATATGAAGCTGTCAAAACTGTTTATAAGATATATCTATTATTTCAGACATGCTAAAAATTAAATTTAATTAACAAGCAAGAGCAGTAAGCTTTCAAAGCCTGTGTTATAGGATGGGTGAAAAAAAAAAAAAAGAAACTCGATTGATAAAGAGTTATTCCCCTTGGGTAATGGCGAACACATATTTATCGAACGCACACACGCGCACGAACAAGCAAGCTATATGATCAATTCAAGTCGATGACATAATCATAATTATTCAACGAATATACTAACTTAGGAAAATAATTCAAATTATTGCTTAAGCACCACATTTTCAGATCATGAAAACATTAAAAAGAAATGATTTGTTCAAGTATATATATATATATTTTCACATGGAACTATGGTCCCGTTATATTCATGTGGTAACATATATGTATCTTATCCTTTTATCTGTATTTCTAATCATATATATATATATATATATATTTATTTATTCTGGTACAGAAAAATTAGTACAACATCCGTACCGTCGGTTTCAAGCACGGAAGGTCTTACCCATCCGGCTCTCTTCAGCTTCTGGGTAAGACCTTCCGTGCTTGAAACCGACGGTACGAATGTTGTACTAATTTTTCTGTACCAGAATAAATAAATATTATGCTCTTAATTTTTAACTTTAATTCTTAATTAATCGAGCACTCTGCTGGGATTTTTCCTATCATTTTACAAAGAAGTATATATATATATATATATATATATATGGGAGAGAGAAATACTGATGCAGGCATCCACATAGAAGATATCCACTGTCTGGAGAGACAATGGATATCCCCTGTCTGGAGAGACAATGGATATCCCCTGTGAGGGTGCCTGCATGAGTAGTCTATAGTGAAGCAAGGGTGACCCAATTTCCGACCATACCTCTCCTTAACCGGCATTGCTTGAGTCCCGTGGCAAGGAAAGTCAGCAAAGATGACTGGGAGGAATATCGAGATAAGCAGAGAAAGACTGGTGTTATTTTAGAGGTTATTTTTTCTAGACTACTTGCCCAACCACGTATAGTCTACCCTACTATCTAATTCATAACTGGTATTAAAAATCTAGTCCTACTTAAGGAAATTTCCTAAAATAGGATTGGATTTTACCTTACTTCGAACCTGCTTCTACATTGTACACTCTCATTGTATCTTCAACAGTGATTTTTTTTTTTCCCCCTAAATTTTCAACCTTTTCTTTTTACATTTTATATTTTCTTGATTTTTATATCTTTCCAAATTTTGACTTTTGGTAATTTTTCCTTTACCAACCCTATGTCCCTGTTTACTCTCCTCTGCCGATAAGATATTCTTTGAAAAACCATGGCTTAAAGAAGGAATAATAACATCTCTTTTGTTTAAAATCCCTTGTCTTGAACAACTGATGACTTAATAGATATTGTACTTTGTACAATTTTTATTTTCATCCTTTACTTGTTTATATAATTGTTCGAGCATCAATCTTTCATTATAGGTTCTATAAAAGTATCTTCCTGTTTCTTATATATATATATATATATATATATATATATAAAGAAGATTTAATGAATTATAAGATTCCAATTGTTCAAAGAATTAGAACAAGTCTATTATGGCGTACGGTCGTTTCCAAAACATTCTGAAAATACTTTATTTTATTTTTTAATTAAAAAAAAAAAACAACAAAAGCTACTCCAAAACGCGTCTTCATCAGCGCCTTTAGCACCACATCTTACAGAAATTCAAGGAAAAAATAATAAGCTCGTCTTAGAGGAACATCTATTGACAGGAGGGCGTACAGAGACCAATATTGGAAAAAGAAAAAGTTACAGATATAAAATAAAAATATAAAGATAAACTGATAATAATAATAATAATAATAATAACAATAATAATAATAATAATAATAATAATAATAATAATAATAATAATAAAACCTTATAAATGTTATTAAGATCAAATGAAAATAAAAATAAGAATAAAAATAATATATAATATAAAAAATAATAGAATATATAAAGGAAAAATAAAATTAAAAAAATAAGAAATAAAAAATAAAAATAAAAAATATAAAAAAATATAAAAATATAAAAAAATATAAGAAAATGAAAAAAATTAAAAAATTAAAAAATTAAAAATATATAAAAACTATAAAATAAAGAATGAAGTATAATAGAGTAAAATAAAATAAAAATAAATAAAATATAAAAAATAAAATAAAGTAAAAAATAAAAATGAAAGTATGATAATAGAAATATAAAGGAATGCGAATATATGCACAATATAAAAATACACATATATATATATATATATATATATATAAAGTTTTATTTATACAAACATTATTGGTTACATATGTGCATACATGTTTCGGTTGCACTTTTCCCAGAAAGTCAACCTCATCAGACCAAGAATTTTCGAGAAATGGATGGATTTGAAGAATTTTCTCTCCTAAATAAATCTTTTTGGGGTTTAGTTATTTTCTATTTCTTATGAATTAGTATCGGATTACCTATTCCACTTGCTGACCCTTTTTGCTCGTGTTTGTCTTTTTTATTACTTTTTATGGCGTCTCCATCGCCTTTTCCTATCCTTATTTTATTTCCCACTACTTTCTGGGTTTCTTTAAACTCTTTGACCTACCAAGTTTTACAAACTCACTTCAGTATAAATATCTTATCTATATATCAAGAATCACACATATATAAACAAACTCTAATAGATACGCAAATACAAATAAATAAACAGACATTGATATACATACACATCTAAACATGGACACACACACAGATCCACTATCAATCAAGCATATATACAAAATACATACGTGCTTATAAATATATTCTAGATGTATATTCAATACAAAAATCCATACGTCTACACAAACACATATATACAGCTATATGTACCCACACACGCATATCTATACACACACACATGTATATACACATATATACACATACATATATATACACACGCACACACACATGTACATGCACATATATACATACATACACACACATATATATATATATATATATATATGCATATTCACATAAATATACATACATGGGCATATTCGTAACATAGATATACACGCATACACACACATACACTTTTAGTATAAATAGTTCCTAGAAATACGTACATATATGCACATATATATACATACACACACACTGACATATATACATATACACATATACATATATATATACACATATACATATATACCCATACATACATATACCCCAATACACACACATATACATAGGCGCCGACAGTTCACACCTATACATATATACGAATACAAATACATACATACACACCTATACTTATACAAAGTGCACACAAATTAATATATACATGCACATACCTAGAATATATATAAATTAGAATATGCGAATATAAAACCTACCGACAAATACGTGTATATTCATAGTCAGATATACACACCACACATACACAAACATACACACGCACAAGCCCACATACATGCATATATATATACATATATACATACACACACACACACACATACATATATATACACATATATATATATATATATACATACACACACAAATACACACATACATATATATACACATATATATATATATATATATATACATACACACACAAATACATACATATATATAAAGTACACACCTTGGCATATAAATATGTGCATTCATCAACGTATACGTACACAAGAAATGAATATCAAAATCGAAATAAAAATAAAATTACATTAAAATACACCTTTTGCTGCAATATAAAATATCAGTCGAAGTACCTATACCCATACATACATATATATTTTTTCAGTCCAATTATACACACCCACGTATGCACACATACACACACACATTTATGCTCACCAATATATATACATACATACCTAAACCATACGATTTCAAATGTCACTATATATACGTACACCGACCACGTACACACATATGTGTATGTGCATACAAATACCCACATATATGCAATCAAAATAGATAAAAATGTATACAAACATCCATATTTTAGCAATCGAAACCATTCATTATTGCTTCAATCTATCTCAGTTACATTTACTTGCATTTATACCTGCTATTGTTTTAATATAAAGATACATTGTATGTAATTACAGTTAATTCTACACATGCCTTCGCACACACATACATACAGACATATACACATGTATGCATACACACACACATACATACCCACACATGCGATTACTATGTGTGTGCGCTGAGAACATTATTATAGGTTGATGTGTGGCATTTGTTGGTTATTCTAGATTGTATAAGTTCAAATTTATAAAGACATCATCAGAACTAAAAAATACAAATAAAAACAGAATAAGAAATAAACAAAACCAAAATTAATAAGAAAACAGAATAAGAAAAAAATAAAAAAATAAAATAAAATAATAATAATAATAATAATAATAATAAAAAAATAAATAAATAAATAAATAGATAAAAATTCAAATAAAAATAAAAATTAAATTAGAATTAAAAATTGAATATGTGTTCCGCTAACAACGAAGTAACAGTCAGTAGAGTTTTTTATGATCTAAAATCTGCTTAGTGTGTGATCCTTTAAATGTTTGCAGTTTAAACTTGTTTCGTTTCTAACGTTGAGTAATTTTTCCCTATCTTTAAATTTAACAATTTCAATTTTCTCACCCAGGCATAAGAAACAGGGTGAGGTGAGTGATCTACATGTTTTTGCTTTCCTTATTATACTCCATCTAATTTTTGGGTTCTTTTTCTCATCTATCAATTTCCAGAAGTATCGGGACAGCGAAGTGTTACTGTATTTTTTATTTCTAAAGGATAATTTATGCATGTAATACCTATCTTTAAAACTTCTTGACGTGCTTCCTATATAGAACTTACTGTCGCCCGGATTTTCAGTAGTGTATATTTCCGCACGGTATATTACTGATGCGGTGACGCAATTTTTTTGCAAGGGACATTCATCCTGTCTCTGACAGTTACAATTGTTAGTGGTAGGATTCCCTTCGATATCGCTATTCGTATTCGTATCATTCCTTTTGAGTATTTTATTGTTATGTTTTTTAATTATTCTTTCTATGTTATCTGTGCAACTATAGCTTAGTTTTAATGTATTCTTATTAAATAGCTTATGGAGTGCATTACCAGGTGGGAAGTGTTTGTCTATAAGTTGTTGAAATTTGTTACCAATTTTTGTTTTTAACATCATATTGAATGGGGGTGTGAACCAGATTATTTTCCTACCCCTGTTTTTAGATTTGCTAGCATTTGTAGTTGTATTCTTATATTTAATATCAGCATTTACGTACCCGCTATTCTTCAAGGCAGTATTGTAAATATTTTTATAGTTGTTAAACGTTGTTTCGTCTGATGAGTTATTGCTAATTCTACTTTCTATTGATATGGGTATGTGTTTAATTATTGAAGGAGGGTGGTTTGATTGTGGATGTATGTATATTGGGTTTGAGTTTTCTTTCATAAAGGGTTTATATTTGTTTTCAGTTAAGTTAAACGTAACATCGAGGAAGTTAACTTGTTTGACATTTCCGGTGATTTCAACCTTAAGTCCTAGTTTATTCATTTCTTTATGTATTATCTTTCTTATCTTGTCGCATTTTGCGCTAGTGGATTCCTTTACTACTATTAGACCATCATCCCTATACAAACCTATGTCTCCTACATCTATGTTATTATTCATTGTTATATTCCTTAATATATATAGTCCTACTAGGTTAGATGCCTCGGCTGAGTCTAACGAACCCATGGAAAAAGTGCAACCGAAACATGTATGCAATAATGTTTGTATAAATAAAACTTTATACTTATAAACAGCTCTACTTGTTATTGAGTACTTTTTATAAACACTTGAGTTTCTACGGATTTACATTTACAGAAACTAATACAATACATGTACGATATATATATATATATATATATATATATATATATATATATATATATATATATATATATATATATACAAACACACATATATACACATACATAAAAATATATAAAAAAATAATAAAATTAATAAAATTATAAATAAGTAAATAAAAATTGTTAACTTATAATATAGAATAAAGGTAAATTAAGAAATAATAGAAGTAAAATTAATAATAAAATTAAAGATAAAAAACAAAGGTACCAATAAGGAGATGATATTAAAAATTAGAAATGCAAAATGAAAATATAAGATAAATATAAAGGAGATTATTGATAATAATAGAATGTATTAATAAGGACTTAGAACTATAAATGAAAATAAGATAGAAGTTTAAATAAGTTTAGAACATAAAGGTTGATTATTGTCAAGCCTCCTTTACTAAAGGTATTTTAAGAAAACATTGCGTAAGGAGATGAGTAGGGTAGGAGGAGAGGAGGAACAGCACATGGGAAGGTATGGACAACGGTAAAATTTAGGGGGAGAAAAACACCTTATAAAAAATTATTATAGAAGGGTCAAGGGTGACTATGAAAATAAGGGATGTAATAGAATAGATTAGGAGTATAGTTGGGACTATATTAACATCCGTGCACGGACAGGTGCATGAGTACATGTGAGAAATGAGGTAGCAGAAGGAAGTTCCCTGTTAATTCGGCTGGTTTATAAGGAGGAGAGAACGCATTTTATAGGAAATAATTATCATCCATCTATCATTCCCTTCCCTTTCTTTCCCTATATATTTCCCCCTTTTTTATGCACACATGCATTCTTTTTTTCTTTTTGCCGTGGCTTTCGCTAATTTTAAGTACTCTTATAGCTGATCATGTTTCCCTGACTTTGCGTCGTCAACGTTCGGACAAATCTCGGAATCGCCCGAGAATTGACGAAACTATTAACCAAGAAACATTTGCTTATAAACCGTTCGTTTTGTTAAAATAAGAAAACAAAACAAACAAAAATTTGCTTAAAAACAGTTGCAGTGTTTATGTTAACAAGAAAAAAATTGATCAAGAAATGTAAAAAAAAAATGTAAAAAAAATTTTAAGAAACATTTGCTTAACAAATCAAACAAAATCATCATTTGAAACTTTCCGGTGCACAAACAAAATAAAACATTTTATTTAAAAACATTTGATTAACAATGGTTCCTTTGACAAAAAAGAACAAAAATAAACATCTAATTACTAACAGTTTAGCTATGGTTTGTTAGTTATTTATTTGTATATATGTATTTCATGAAAAATGCCAGTATACTGAAATCATATGCCCTTAATAGGGTTAAGATGAAAATTCATATACACTAAATGTACAAAAGCAAGGAAATTCTCAATTTTTTACACTTTTATTGTCATTAAGGGTATGACTACATATCAACCAAACCATTTCATTATCACATCACTACAGTATAAATCTCTATGCATGAGTGGATGAAGTGTGTGAGGTGCGCTGAAGAAAAATTCCTACAAGTAAAATACATAGCCCTGTTGTGCTCGCATACCCTTAATGGCAATAAAAGTGTAAAAATTTGGGAATTTCTTTTCTTTTGTACATTTAGTGTATATGAATTTTCATCTTAACCCTATTAAGGCATATGATTTCAGTATATTGGCATTTTTCATGGAATGTCACAACTTTTATAAAAGCTATGCCTCAATAAAATGCCTACTCATAACTGATATAGTTGGTAGTTTGACTAATCAAGGTATATGGTAAACTGAAATTAAAATGCCATCAACTAGACACTAGAACCTCTATCTTTGCCAAAAATCAGCTGAATCCATCAAATGGTCGATAAGATATAGAATAAAGTGTATGAATACTAGTCATTTTTAAAGTTTTTTGGAATTTTCTGGAAGACTAAGGTATATGGTAAACTGAAATTAAAATGCCATCAACTAGAACCTAGAACCTCTATCTCTGCCAAAAATCAGCTGAATCCATAGTTGATGAGATATAGGGTGGTACATACGTACGTACGTACACACAGATAACATGATTTCATGATTGAACTTTCTGGATCTCTGAGTTGCCTTGACTAATGATGCTGAAATTCTACACACTTATAGAACCTATCAAATAAAAATTTTGGTTTTTGAGTTATGATTGATCAAAGAAATGAGATTTCCAGCATAGGCCATTTGTGAAGTCTATTAAGGGATAGAGCGCTCTCGCGCCTCCCTTGATTTTAGTTTTACTTTATTCGTCGTAATTTATCAGCTGCCAGTCTTCAATTTAGCGTTTGGCAGTTTTCACTCCGTCAACTCTCAGGCGGAACCTGCCCGAACGTTGACGACGCGAAGTCACGGAAACATCGTGCGTCAGTTATAAGAGTACCGTAATTTTACTTTATTCATTTGTAATTGTTTCTCCAAATTAATAACCTTTTTTTTTAGCTTTACATATCTGAAGAAAGTATACAGTTTAACGAAATGCCATACGAATTGAATACAGCCTATTTACCAAACTTTGCCAACTAGAACTCAGAATTGTTTCCCCCAAAATGATCGACTGATAATCTCATTATTATTATTACTATTGCGGCGGCAAGACCTGCCATGTTTGAATTGTGTATCTGGCTCTAATGGTTCTGCTCGCACTCATCATCATTATAATAATTCATAGGTGCACACAAGGAAATGAGCACAGTGATTGATCACTGCCTCTTTCCTTCAACTGCTTAACTTTACCATAATCATAACGCCCGCACACACACACACACGCGCGCACCCGACCGGGTCATCAATTATTAAGAGCCAGTTTACACCTAAACAACTGGGCCTAATCAATCACTATTATAAACCAGTGGCCCAAGAATTTCTCTTCAATACAGGTGCTTTCTGTAATTAGTAAACTTCATCTGCTGACCCGGGTTCAAGTCATATCATTTACTTATGACTGGGAAAGGCAGGGTCAAGTTTCGCAGGAAAGAACGGGAGGTGGGGGAGGGGAGGGGGTTTCGGGCGACATAAGTGGAGAGAGAGAGAGAGAGAGAGAGAGAGAGCGAGCGAGCACTGGGTCCTAATTGCGTCGGCTAGCTTTCCCCAAGATAAGAGCACTTACAAGCTTGGCTGAAGAAGGAACTGAAGTATCCAAGGTTTCAACCAATATGAAGCATCTTGTTACGACGCACTCATCAAAAGAATGGAGAAAAAAAAAAAGAAGAAAAAAAAAAAGAAACTTTAATTTTACAACAAGCCAAAACAAATTAGATTCAAGAGGATCTCCCAGAAACGCAAATTGAAATGAATGATTCATTAAATTTGGGCTGTGTATTATTTGGATTATTCAGACTACTGTTCTCCATTTTATATGTTATTCTCACAACGTTTCGGCCGATGTAACCTCCAACCTTCTTCCGGTGCACCTTGTCGAACTCGGGAATCTGTATTTGAAACTAAACCCTTTTATTTAATCCACGGGGGAAGTAGATAGTTCTCGTTCTGTCAGCCATGACCGACTAGAATATAATATAATGATATTCTCAAGATCGAACCTCAAACCTCCAGAAAACTGTCACTCAGAACTGATTATTATTTAGCACCTTTATCCGTTGCACCACGGGTGTATGTGGACAAAGATTCCTGTGTTTGACAAAATACGGCTGAAGAATCTCAGAGGTTACATAGCCCGAAACGTTGTGAGAATAACATCCGAGATGAGAACAGTAGTCCAAATAATACAAATTATCAATCCTCATCTCAAAAATTCCGAAATATAAATTTGTAATGTTTTAATACGGCATAATCACGTTGACACATTGATTCCCGTTAGATCACCGAAGTTAAGCGACGTTGAGCCTGGTCAGTACAAGATGGGTGACCATTTTGGGAATACCAGGCGCTGTATGTAGGAGGGCGTCGACACCTATTGAATCAGTGATGTCGGTTCAGCAAGTCAGCGGTCTTGTCCAATCACTTTCTTCCAAGTTTTCCTTGACCGGCCAACCTTCCTGCGATTTTGGACATTCATGCTTCTTCAACGGTTTATTCAGGAGGATGATCGTTCCACATGACCATACCGGTGTAATAGATTCATCCTTAGGATAACCTCTATGCTATATACAGTTTAATCGTGTTGACACACCGGTTCTCATTAGATCACCGAAGTTAAGCGACGTTGAGCCTGGTCAGTACCAGATGGGTGACCATTTGGGAATATCACTTGCTGTATGTGGACACCTAGCTATGGGCAAATAGCGTTGTCAACCCGCAGTGCCTAGCGTGGTGACTATGGTAAAAACAAAAACCCTGTATGACAGTCACTAATAAGGTGGACGGAAACCAGGGAGAGGTACTTCCTCCAGGAGTGATCAAAACCCCTGATGGTGATGATGATGTTTTGAATGCTAAACTTCTTAACTGAGCAAGCGTGATCTACCCTTGAAGCCCTCAGCAGAGGGAGAAGGCTACTGTAGGACCCTAAAAGAGATGGTTGCAATAATGTTCTGGGGGTTGTGTTTGATTTTCTTCCCCTTACTTAAGATGACATAAAAAATATATATAGAGTCGCTTTTAATGGTAACAACATAGACGAAAACATTACTGCATTGTGTTTTTATTTGGCCCAAACTTAAATTCTGTCAATCTTACACTCTTTTCTAAATCGCTATATTGGTAAATTTGAAAATTTGCATTCGTTATAAACGATTTTGTTTTTTACTAACGGATTACCACTTATCAAGGCCAGAAATCATTCGAGGATGAAGGTCAATCAGATAGACAGTTGAATGATGATGAATACTATGAGAGGATTGAAAATCTCTCTATACTAGTCACTCAAAACAGCAGCCGATCCAGAAAACAGCAATTCTTCCCCCTTTGTCAGAAACGTTGCTCATGGAATGTGAGGACTAAAGGACACAATTTGGGGAGAAACGAGAGTTACAATTTCTACTTTTCGTTTGGTAATTAAAATAAAATGTCAACTCATTGGCTTATTTATGAAGAGTAGTCTCTTCGTAGTGGCCACCCGTATCATAGCCCGGGTGGGGGAGATAAGCCCTTTGTGCCGGCATTGCTCTTGATGCTTGTTACCACGCCACTCATCAAAACGAAGGGAAACAACATGAATTTTACAACAAGCCAAAACTTGCTAATTAGCTTCAAGAGAATTAAAACAGAAACACAAATTAAACTAAATAATTCATTAAATTTTGAATGTTAACCTCTTTCACGTTAACTCGGAGTCCCACTTGGCTTGAGTTGATAATTGTTACCATTTCAGTTAATTATTTTTCTAAATGGAAATTGACTGAAGAAGCTATTGTAATTGAAAGGGAAATAATGATGATCATCATGATGATGATGATCATCATCATGATGATCATCATTATTATTATTATTATTTACTCACTAGGAGTTATCACACTGGTCATCGTCAGTGGTCACCCACTGCCGACAACCTGTGGTATTCCCTGGAGTCCGAGTGACAACAAGTCTCCTCAGGCCTCCAGTATGCTCCACCTCTTTTCGTTCTTCACCGCTGATGACCTTGCGGTAATCGCAACAGCCACCTACCAACGATTTCCCGCTGATAAGGGCCATTGGTCCCCTCTGGGGCCCGAGTGGCAACAAGCCTTCTCAAGGTCCCAGAGCTGTCCGCGCTCTTCCAGTGGAGGTCTGGTTTTGCGCTTTCCCTCCTCGACCCTCTGTCCATAATTTTTGCGCCTCTCTCGTGTGGTTGTATTTTCTCCGGTTCTGTTGTTTTGTACTTCCATGTGTTTGTTCTCCATTCGTTGCTTATGTGGGTTGGTTTCCGCATTCGAGGACATTTCTCAGGATTGTAGCTGTTTTGATCATTACTGTCCTTTGTATGGTCTCAGTTATCCCTTTGATTCCTTTGATTCCTATTATTATTATTATTATTATTATTATTATTATTATTATTATTATTATTCAGTTGTGTAAATGTCACAAATTATCTTGACTCTCTCAAGTCGTCCCACTCTATTCGCCATATTCCCAGGTAGGTCTTCATAGATGCGTTGTATGTTCTCCGTCAGGTGCTTCACGTAAGTTGTGTGCAGTCTCCCCACTGAATTATATCCTTGTTTTGGCATCCACAAAAGAACATCGCTGACGATTTCATCCTAAACTCTCCAACAGTGACCAGCAAATCTCGTTCTTTATTCTCTTTATAACTATTTTAGTTATTTTTTTTCCTACAGGGTTTACGTGTTTTGTTTTACGACATATCAATCTTTTTCGGATTACTTAATTTCGAATGCAGTCATTTGGTAAACAAGTTCTTAAGTTTTTTTTTCTTTCTTTAAACTTTTATTCACCCCAAACAAGGGGACACATTGCCATTGAGATGTAAGTTGATACTGTGGTTAGGGGCTAGATTTATAGGGGGCATCCTAAGTGGGGAGTTGTGCAGCAACATGTTTGTTCACATTACATTTAAATTTCTGCACAGTCGCGGAAACAGAGAGCAGGGAGAGAATTCCAAAGGCAAGTAGTTTGAGGAAAGAAGTTATTAGAGTAGAAGGTTTTCCCGCATCTGGGAACCTCTACAGTGAAGGGGTGGGATTTTGCTGCTAGTCGGGTGGATTTACGTTGAAGGAATACAAGTGCAGTAAGTTCATCATCTCCAAAAATTTATTCATAATGTTTGGTTTGATTGGTTGCTGTGTTTATACAGCACGTCGACACCTGTAAGTTATTTTATGCTGAAACTGTACAGAGGGAGCGGGAAAATCAGGGGTCGAACAGTCCTTACATTACAGGACCCTGGATTACACATTTCCTAAACTAAAACACTTCAGCAACTGATCTCTCACTTCAAATCCCTTTTATTTCATTTGATTAAACAAACCAATATAATGTCTATACATACGTGGGGTGCAATATATATCTACACTTAACTTCCAAATCATATTACTGCTATAAAATGAGAATATTTGATATTCAATTTTATACATTTTTATAGCAATGCATGTGTTGGAGCTCCTTCTCCCACGAGCACTGGCATCTTGAATATGTTTTGTAGAGAACACACGACGGTCAGAAATAAACGAAATATAAAAAAAAGACAATGGTGAAGAAATGGCAATACTAAAGAGATAGTTGCATTACATATATTTATTTTTCACAGAAGTTTTGTCAAAGACAAACGTAAGAGGGACATAATAAAATATGATGCATACAAGGGGGGTTGAAAATTACAGATGTAGTTACTAAAGATAATCTATTATATAAATCTCAAGAATACAACTGAAATAAACATGAATTGCCAGGGTAAACACATTATAGAGAATGCATGGGTTATTTAAAATAACTATGACTTAGTTTGTATTGTCTGAGAGCTATTCTCAATATGAATACTGCTACTAGTAAAAATGAAATGCCAGAATTGAGATTGCTAGCTATCTAGGAGTCCCGTCTTAACTGCTCAGAATTGAGATCGTATGAAACGGCTTCAGTAATGTAAAACTATATTAAACGTAGAGCTATGGTGGAACAGGTCCGTCCAGCTTCAAGCCCAGGCCAGAAAGAGATCAAGTCTCATTTCGAATCTCGCATTATGCACGTGTGAGTCTTTTTTTATCCTTCAAAATTGAAGTGTTCATTCTCATTTTGGCAAATGATAATTCAGGTGAGATAACTTGAATATTATTAAAGGGAAATAATGTTGCTTAATAAAATGTGACATTCCAACCTTTAAAGTAATCAGTAAAAGAGAGAAAGAAAAACTTGGAGGAGGAATGCTATGGAAAGTAAAGGTCTAAGAGTGAATGCTACCAAGACCAAAGTGATGATCAGTGGATGTTGTGTTGGAAAGTTCCGCTGCTCAGTTTGTGGAAAGGGAGTCGGATGCAATTCAATCTATTTGCGTACATTGAGTACACAAGAAGTGCAGTGGAATCACTGGCAGGTTGAGAGAGGATAACCCGTTTGTGTGCAAAAAGTGTAAGACAATGTAGATGGACGAGAACTCAGATGTAGAGAAAGTATATCTGGATGGCAAAGTTATCCAGGTTGTCGAGAATTTTTGTTATCTTATTGATACTATTGGAGCACAGGGTGGAGCAGGTGCTAGTCTGATTGCAAGAGTTAGGAGTTAATGGAGTAATGTAAAAGAACTTCTACTATTACTAACTAGCAGAGTGTTATGATTGTCGACCAAGGGAAGAGTCTATAAGACATGTGTACGTAGTGTGATGATTTATGGAAGTGAAACCTGGCCAGTGAGGGTTGAGGATATGCGTTGCATGGAAAGAAATGATATGAGAATGATATGACGGATGTGTAATGTGAGTCTTAATGACAAGCTTAGTTCTGATGACCTCGGAGGAAGATTAAATCAGAACAGTATAGAGAGATGTGTGCAGAACAGGAGACTTCGATGGTATGGCCACGTTGAAAGAATGGATGAGAGTTCTTAGGTTAGTAGATGTAGAACGGTTGAGGTAGCAGGTTCAGTTCACAGATGAAGGCCAAGGAAAAAGTGGGAGGAAGTGATAAGCATGGACTTGAGAGAAAGGGAGGTAAATGAAGACCTGTCCAGAGATAGGTTAGTTTTAAAGTCAATTTCTTAAAGCCATCCAAATGCATGGCAACATGTAAAACAGATGTTAAATCGGATATGAGTAAGAAAAAGATGCATGAAAGGGTGTTATGTTTAAGTCAATTGATTGTTTTTAGTCTATTTTACTTATTAAGTCAATTTCGTATTCTTAAAATATTTTATTTGTTTTTTTCTTCATCTTTTATCCATCCATTAACTTTTCCCAGTTTTCAATATCACGCCTCCCCTCTTCAATATCACGCCTCTCTCCCCCTCCTCGTCGGTGCAAGGAAATTTCAATAAATAAATGCTATAAAACTGAATTTGTCAGTGTCTCATACAAGCAAATCGCGGTGAGCGGCGTCACATTAAACCCAATCGAATTTAGCTTGGTAGTATCCACGATCCCTGGGGGGGGGGGGGTGTCGGTTTTAATCGAGAAAAGGAGAGTGAAGAGGAAGGAACAAGAAGGGGGAGAAAGAGTAAACGAAGAAAAAGGTGTTGTTGTAATGTGATAATATAATTTACATTTTATCCGAGATATTTGCTAAAGTACACGCTGATACTTGGCTATTCTGATGTCCAAATGCAAGCCGCCAAATTGATTGAAAAAAAAAAGATTATTAATTTTCTACTTTGAGAATCAGTTATCAGATAAAGTTTTAAAAAAAAAGTGGGAAGCTGTTTTTTATTTTCTACAGGAAAGAGAGAAGGGGGAGAGGAAGAGGGACAAGGAAAGTGAGAGAGAAAAAAAAGAGATATTAAAGCAAGAAACACTTTGGAAACTTTATCCCCCCCCCCCCCCCTCCGTGTTATTAGTTTTCATGTTTTAAAATAATTTTCAACATTACACATTTAGGCTCAACTTTAAATTTTAAGAAAAAGGATCAATCAAAAATGTTAAGAAAAAGTTTTAATTTCAAATTTTAGGAAAAAGATTAAATTTCAAATTTTAAGAAAATAGTTCAATTTTTTAATTTTAAGAAAATGGTTCAATTTTTTAATTTTAAGAATATGGTTCAATTTCAAATTTTACGAAAACGGTTCAATTTTTCAATTTTAAGAAAATGGTTTAACTTCAAATTTTAAAAATTTCAGCTTCAAATTTCAAATGAAGCTAAAAACAAATTTCAATTAAAAACAGTTGAATTTCAAATTAGAAAATAATACGCCTACGGGAGATAAATTTACCTCTTTTAAAAAAAAATAGTCATCATTTTTAGGAACCAAATAATCTTCTTGGCTTTAAAATAATAATAATTTTTTTAAATGCCGCCTCAGATATGTAGTGAGTTTGATCAGAATTACCTTGCTTAGAATTGGAATTGTGAGTAGGTTATTCAAAATGATAAACGACTGACGTTAAATGCCAGCAGTGTCATTTTTTGTTAATCGTCTGTGATTATTTTGTTTGTTTCTAAATGAATACTGTATCTTCTCAGTAATAACATTTGCATTCAGCTTTTTGTCAATTTTCAATTCAGCTTTGTTAATTTGAAGTCGAGCTGGTTTTGTTTAAAAAGACATTGACTTTGAATGACATCAAATACAGTGTCATGCTAAACCAGTTCTTTTCAGTTGTTAGCATAAAAATAAACTTGGTCAAAAATGGTAAATCAGTATAATTATAATTTTCAAAAGTTTTTTTTCCTTGATCAACGTTTGGCAACTCAATCTAAAATGGCTTTACCATACCATATTCTCCGTAGACCATTGTTAATGTATTTTTTGTCAAGGCAGATCAAAATGGTTTAATGATGAGTAACAAAATTTTTTTTTAAAAACATTTGAAAAGGATCAGAAATGACCAACAGAAATTTCATGAATTTCAAATTTACTTCAAAATTAATTTATAAAATATCTTAGTTAATCAACTTTTAGTTTCCCTACAGTTTTTTTCCTATATATTTTAATTACACACAAAAACATTGTTAAAATATGTCAGATGTTCAGTATAGAGTTATGTTTGAACCATACTTCAATTTTAATTGTTCTAATTAACCGTTATGCTCAATTATATCAACAAGTGACCCATCTTTTCCTAAGTGTCTGTCTATCACTCTCTTCCTCTCTCATCGTACTTGTTGCCCCCCCCTCTTATTTTATACTCTATCTATTATTCACGCTTCTCTATCTTTCTCCTTCTCTCCCTCTCTCTTTAACAGCCAAAGGTAATAAAGAAAGGGCAGAATAAAAAGATTGGAATAGTCCATTAAAACAAAAGGGAATGTCACCACATTTAACTCGTAGTTGTAGAAAGAAAGATTTATATATATATATATTTCGTATAAATCATTATTGGTTACATATGTGCATACATGTTTCAGTTGTCCTCTGCAATAGAGAGTCAACTTCTTCAGACCGAAATAGAAATTCAAATAAGAGGCTGCGGACTTCACTTATTCAGTATATTTCTGTGGGTGGAATAGGTTCATAATTCAGTAGTTATGTATATACGTAGATGTGTGTTAACACACGTACAGAGTGTATATGTATAAACTGTGTCTATAGTGAACTAATTCGTTGATCGTGAGAATATGGGATAGGAATAGGTAAATTGACCATGATGAATGTATGTATATATATATATATATATATATATATATATATATGGTAAAATGAAAAAGGAAAACCAAAAACTGGATGTTTTTTATGTGTACATCAACGTTTCGTCTTTATTTATAAGACTTCATCAGGATGATGATATAGGGAAAAGATATCATGCAAGCACAGATACATGCAGGGTAGACATGTTGGGAAGAAAAATAAAATAAAATGAAAAATAATGGCAGCGTCTTGCTGGACGTCCGTACTTGTTAGAGAATGAAAATGAGTGGGAGAAAAAAGGGGAAGGGTGGAGGGAGCAAGGACTACTGTGGCTGGCGATGAGAGAAAGAGGTGGGGGATGAGCAGGGGTAAAATGGATGGCAGAGAGAGATTGGAGGAAAGGGGGAGGGGATGTTTGACCAGATGGCTGTGGTCGAGATTGAAGGGGAAGAGTGAGTTGGAATGTTTGTGTGTGGGGGGTGTATGCAGGGAAAATGGGGATGGGTAGAGAGGGAGGGGGGGGGGGGCTGTGATTTTGGTGGATGGGCGAAAGTTATGGTCTTAGAGAGCGTTTGGAGAAAATGAGGGAATTTAAGAAGAGGTATGAGAGAAAATAGATGAGAGGGGGAAGAGGGAGGATTTGTCGTGATAGGGTGTGAAATATTTGAAATTTCATTTTACCATCACGTCGGATTACCTTCATCCTTCTCTTCCCATATATATATATATATAAGCTTCTTTAGACTATATATTGGGTATTTAGATCTGTATGGCTAGGTTTCCTTCCTCGTATCTAATTACTTTTCTGGTACCTAAGGTACTTAAGCTTTTTTTTTAATTTATTTTTTTAATGCAACTTTAATTCCTATATAATTTTATTGCTAGCTACCATATTGCAGAATGGTTCTTGGATGTAGTGTTTAGATAGTATTATTATTATTTTTATATATATTTTTTATTTTTTTTATTTTTTTATATTTTTTTTATTATTGTTATAATTAATGTTATTTGATATGCAAATTACTATATCATACGGTAGTCTTAAGGGTAATATATTATTATTATTATTTTATCATTATTATTATTTATTTATGTATATATTAGTGATATTTTAAACTGAATTATTTCGACACTTGATTATTGGGGAAATGGTCGTATAATCAGTACCATTGGAGAGCCATGAATATTATAACTGTCCTGTTTTTAAATCTCCGAAACAGTTACATGGTAAACAGCTGATGATCCCCGTGTTAATATTAGACGCTTAAGGTCTCCTGTTTTTGTTTCACTCTTAGATAATTAACCCCCCCCCCCTTTTTTTTTACTTATATTTTTTCATTTATTAATTTTCCAACGAATGTTAAGTCTGCAATATCTTGGATTTAGTTAGTTTGTCTGGGAATTTAAACTGCATTTTACATTTTTAAAAATTTTTTTTATTTTAATGCCTCATAGCTTCTTTAGACTATATATATATATATATATATATATGTATGTGTGTGTGTATATATGTATGTGTGTGTGTATATATGTATGTGTGTGTATGTATATATATGTATGTGTGTGTATGTATATATGTGTGTGTGTGTGTGTGTGTGTATATGTATATATATGTGGGTTTATGTATAGATATGTGCGTGTATGTATATATATGTGCATGTGTGTGTATGTATATATATGTGCATGTGTGTATGGGTGTGTGTATATGTAGAGGTGTGAGTATGTAGATATAGATATATTTATATATATATATATATATGTTGATGTATGTATGTAGAGAGATGTATGTATATAAGTAGGGCTTTTTATATATAGGTCAGATTCAGAATAACTGAATTCCCCAGACTGTTTGAAGGTAAGAAAGATCTTAAGTGGTAATAGATGAAGAAATATAAACGGGGTCGTAAATGCTAGATAAACCAAATAATAGAAACCAAAAGAAAGGTCGATTGGGTAAAAATGTAATTTGATACGAGGCTTGACCGTTGAATTATGAACCCATCCCATCCAGAGAAATATACTGAATAAGTGAATGGCACAGTGTCTCATTTGAATATCTATTTCGGTCTTAAGAAGTTGACTCTCTATTGCAGAGGACAACTGAAACATGTATGCACATATGTAACCAATAATGTTTGTATAAATAAAAATTCATACTAAAGAACAGCTCTACTTGTTATTGAGCACTGTTTATAAACACTGGAGTTTCAACGGATTTACATCTATAGAAACAAATATAATACATGTACCAGATATATATATATATATATATATATATATATATATATATATATATATATATACATATATATATATATATATATATTTGTGTTATAATGAAATAATTCCAGGAGGAAATCCAGGTATGAGAGCTCAATGTAAAAACAGGGCAAGAATAAAATAAAATGTCGTAACACGAAATTACATAATCATCGATGCAATAATTTATTTCAACCTTGTGGTATTTTCAAGCATCCAATTTAGATGATGCTTGAAAATACCACAAGGTTGAAATAAATTATTGCATCGATGATTATGTAATTTCGTGTTACGACATTTTATTTTATATATATATATATATATATATATATATATATATATATATTAGTGAACAGAAAGGGGCTGATTTGGGATTTTGTCTTATTTTTTATATATAACAAAAATATGTAACTAACTTTGCAAACTCACTTTTTCCTGATTCAAACAATTTAACCGAAGCTCAATAAGTGATCCAAAGAGTCACATTTTGTCTAGTATATCGCTATATATACGTATGTAAAAAACGAAAATTGTTTGTCCGTCCTCTACTCATTTTTCCCCATTCAATGCAAATCTAAAACCCATACCAATTAGAAATCACTAAGGATTTTTCATCACAACAAAATAAATTGGGACTAACATTCTCTTCGCATTGGCATTGATCGATTTTCAATCTTAACACTGGATTCTGACGTAAGACTGTAAGAGAAATAATTTTCTTCTGTACAACAAAAAAAAGTTTGTTTTCGTTTCATTTGATTTGTTTTACTTGATTTTTCATATTAAAATTTGTAAATTTATTTCAATTTGATAATGAAATATTTAAGTCGGGTGGGTCGGGTGTTTTTACGTAAACAAAATAAAATAAATCTTTTTTAGTGTCTTGAATTTTTTTCTTTGGGAAAAATGTAATTATCGATAAATGTCACTTATTTAATGCTAAAAACTGATGCATAATTGCTTTTTATTCTAATAAAATGTTTACAGATGAAAAAAAAATGTTTTATTGAGTTTAAAGTATAAAACAGTTCTTCCAGTTAAGTTGGCATGCAGACGAGGAACATTTTCGAACCCCGGCATGAACGGTTTCATCAGCTAGTAACACTATTCCAAGATGATGTGGTTAACGACCAATGCACAATACTGTGATCAGCTAAGTCTGCTATATTTCTTATCATAATTTGACTTCACTAAGATGAGTGTGTAAAGGACAATGAAAATAAAACAATTATCCTTAAAAAAAAATGAATGTTCTATTTATATCAAGAAAGATATTTTTCACAAAGTCCGACAATTTTTGTGGTCACAAAATCATAAATACAAAAACATTTTATATCAAATTTTCAGTGATGTAGCTTCATCCTCGTCGATAAAGTATTTTTTAAAACATTCTTCCACCGATAAATTATTCGCAAAACATTCGTTAAGGTTTTATTTTTTAAAGGATGCGCTCTAGACATGACTTTGACACACACATTCAAGCACTGCCAGAAACGATATCCAAATGAACCCTGAAAATATTAGTTTACTCATGGAACAGAAACAGGCGAACGAGCATAGCTCGTTCCTGCCCTCACCTTACTCTGCATAGCTTCTATGGGTTATGCTTTCTTTCGCAAAAAAAAACCAACAAAAATACAAACCCTAACCGGCATTTTCGTGGGATCACAAATACAGAACTTTCATGATCTGCTTCAAGTTCAATTTCGACTTAACAAAAAAAAGTAACTGGTTCGTATCAAAAAGTTTGTTCGACACACAGGGCATCTTCAGATAAATCTGTCAAAAATTTATGAAAGCCTCAAAAAAAAAAAAAATGGCAAAATAGTAGCATTTAGATTAAAAAAAGAAAGCTAAAAAAAACGAAATTATAGCATTTAGATAAAAAAAAAAATTAAAAAAGAGAGTAAAAAAACAACAACATTTTTATCGTTATGGTCTTATTTTTAAAGGTATTGAAAATAACGTAACTTCATAGTAATAGGTAATACAAAACCCCAAACTAACCGAAACGAAATGGATCGAGTCAAGAAAGTTCAAAAGTTCCAAATAAACTCTGGCTTGAATTACAGTTTAAAGGCAAAGGTCAAGTATTATGGTTCATTCCGTGCTCACAGAACAAAGGAAAACATGAATTTTTGAATGAGCCCCTGTCGTATCTAAAACCGACTTTTCAGTGGAGGAATGAAAATGTGTTCAACATTTCTCAGCAGATAACCAGGTTTTGCAGTTGGTAAATTTATCAGGTAAGAGTTGTCTCCCATTGCTAAAATGCAAGTACAGGTGCATCACCGATTCTCCAGAAGATTTGGCTCCAAAACCTTGCAAGATTAACCGTTTTGTTGGGTCATCCGATTTCACATTGATAATAATTCATCACCCCCCCCCCCTTAACCCACTAATTGTATGTCTACGATGCCTCTAAACCATCAGGAGTGTGAGAGACTTAAATGAAATTAATATATGAATATTTACGTTTAACACGTCGTTTGAATTTGCATGTGAAGCCATAACTAAGGTTGAATTTAAACAAAATAAAATATAATCTTCAAAAGGAGACTATCACCAGCAGGTGCAGTATAAACAAACAAATCGATGGCAGATTACACATGGAGCCATCTTTTGGTCGCCCAGTAAGCTATTTGGCGGCAGTGGAATTGTCTCTTGTGATTTTGTCCAGATTAAAAGACCATCAATTGCTGGATAATCGTTATTGCACATGTATTACGTAATAAACATAATGTCTACAATAATGAAGTTTAAAAAAAAAAAAAATGTCAAGGTGTTGGATTTGTTCTCATATCGTAATTCGAACGGCATGCTATATTGATTGATGTTAGCACTTGAACTATTGATGATTGCCACTTTTTTGATGCATATGGATATTTTTTTTTATATTTGCAGTTGTCCCATTTGCATAATTAATAGCAGCCATTTTGAATAAATAATGTGGTTACTCAATTCTACTGATTCTCATCTAACATGTTACATGCCATGTACATATACGGACGAGTAATGAAAGTGAAAGTAATTTGTTTAAAAAAAAAGGAATACTCCTGCTTGAAAATGAATAATAAAAATCAGACAATTATTCGATCTTAATGAAATTTTCAGGATTTAAAAATTCTATGACAAAAAATAGCATAAATACAAAATCGGTGCTTGTGTACCGTAGGGCCGAAAAAAATTTTTTTATCTTAAATTTGAAGAGTCAAATAAGGGGGAGATAACTCTAGTTTCAAGTTTCAACCAAGCTTTATCTTAAAATAGATTTTAACACTCTGAACTTGCAAGATGTTTTATATTTAACCAGAGATAATGCAAAATTAATAGACTTCTTGCAATCGCACAGATTAATTTCAGGTGCGGAAACCTGCATCTGTGGCCATGACATTAAAACAACTGATGGGTTTATGTGGCGTTGCCCATGTGGCTATTGGTCAATGAAAATGTCCATTAGAAATAACAGTATATTTGCAACATTAAGACTGCCCATCAGAGAGATAATTAAATTTTTATATATTTGGGCCTATGGCCGAGCGATTGATTTAACCTTATTTTAGATTCATTACAATAGTAAAATCGATTTTAAGATAAAGTGTGGGTGAAAACTAGAGTTATCTCCACTTATTTGACTCTTCAAAATTAAAGATAACATTGTTTTTCGGCCCTACAGTACACAAACATCACAAAATCAAATAAAAGACAAGAGAAACAAAAATGAAAATAAAACAACTCCCGGGCAACTCTGTGTAAGTTATATCTTATTTTGCTTAAACTTAATAGCAATAAATTCGTTTATGTTATTACATTATTAATTGAGTTAAATTCTTATAGAACTATAACTAATTTTGGCTCTTGTGCAGAATCCATACAGGTGCGAGAGTTCCAATCGTGTAAGGGGCAGTAACTCTCTTTCTTTAAGTCATGCAAATTCAATTAATAGAACATTTTTCGAAGAAATAACAATTTGAGAAAAGCAACAGTATATTGATAGAACAGTTATTGAACAAAATAGAATATATTTTTCAATTTTTCTGGGGTTTTTTTTCTTCTCTTGATTCTTTTTTTTTTTTTACTTTTTTCATTTCAAAACCAGCAAAACGAACAGTCCTATTGTTTGGATTAAAAGATTTTTTTTTTTTATAGTTTGAAATATTAAATTATCGCAGACATTAACATTTGTGAAAATCAACAGTATATTGATACAACATTTATTGAAGAACATAGAATTTGGGAAAATCACCACTTTTTGTTGAGTACTTGTTAAATATAATAATTTGCGCATATTCAAGGCATTTCAGTCGATTACGTCCATTTTCGTAGAAGCTAGAAATTATGTATTTAGAAAAAGAGTTGTCCGCCCCTTCTTACACGATTGGAACTCTTCTAAAATAAACTTCGCTCGTGTATGAAATCTGTACAAGAGTCCTAATTTTTTAAGGTAATGTTGTTTTAATTTCTATTTCTAAAATTATTGGCTGTAAAAGGCTATCAAAACTGTTAATAGGTGACGATTTGCTAAAAGTCAGTTTAAATGATTTTCTATTCGGCAGTCTAAATGCTTCCAAATTCCTTTCAAATTTTGACGGGTCACGAAGTAATTATTTTCTTTTTATTTCAATTATTGACAAAAGATGAAAATGGCTGAGTTGCTTCTGGTAGATTTAATTTTTGTAATTAAATGATTTTATACATAAGATTTTTTTAAATTTCGGTTTAATTTATGCTATTTCACTTTTGATTTATTTCAATAAATATTTGATTAACAGTAAATAAAAAAATCAATTTGTAATTGTAAAAGTTACATTGACACGAGAAATACAGACACTCACAAATACACGAGCAGTGGCTTCACACTTTTTATAATACTGAGATGAATATGCAATGTATACCAAACTATTACTATTTGGTAAATTTATCAAGAGTTGTCTCCCATTATAAATTTACCAACTGAAACCCGGGTTTTAATACGACAGGAGCGTGTTCGGAAATTCATGTTTTCCTTTGTTCTTGAAGCACAGAATGAACTATAATACTTGACTGTTGCCATTGAATTGTAATGCAAGCCAGAAATAACTTTCTAAATGTTAGTTTAAAGGTTTCAAAATCACTTTTGAATTTTATGCCGGGCTTTTTTTATTTTGCTTTTTCTTTTTCCTTTTTTAATCTATTTAAAATATCGTGAAGTTTCGTCGTTCAAACTGTCAATTAGAAAATAATTGCTGACATGAATTTAAAAAAGAGAGCCAACGTCAACTATTATGGTTCATTTGTGCTTTTAAATCAAAGGAAAACATTCGCACGCGTCCCTGTTGTATTAAAGAACTGGAAAATCTTTCGCATAACTCATATCAGCGAATATTTACTTTCACAAATCTTTTTTTTTTTTAAATAATTAATTCCTTTCATTTCTTCTGATAATGAAATTCATAAATAAATTATCAACAAATCAAGTCTGCAAAGCTAACAGACGTTACAAATTCTATTTGTTTAAATCACCAAGAGTTGCCTCCCATGTCACCATCAGAAAATAAATGATTGAAATGTCTTCATTAGAAGTTGTTTAATTTTCTTAAGAATACATCAATATACTGTGTGGGTAAAAAGGAGATATACATAGTATAATAAGAGCCAAACGAATATGCAGACTTTCACAATATTCTAACCAGTATAAATACTTATAAAATCCACAAATCTCTCACATTGAACAAATATCTAGATAATGAATTTATCCCGGGCAACTGTACTTCTGTGTGTCTGTGTGTTCGAGCAGAAATATTTCACTTCTGTGAGTGAGATTCAAGAAAGCGCGCACACACAGACACAGGCTCAGGTGTGCACACACGCAAATCAGTTGAGGAGGACAAGTATCTTATCTCAAAGCAACACTAGATGATAGCAGGTGACATTAATATATAGTGTCTATCTGTAACTAAAACTACGTCTCACAAATGAGATATGTCAGGAGTCAGAAATTATTTACAAAGATTTCTAGACACGATTAAAAATAAAAGGATATAAATCTGCAAATTTTGTAATTAAAATATATATATACTTTTTTTGTTTATAATTTAATTTTTTTAGCAATTTATTTAAACTATATCATTAAATTTATAAAAATACTAGACGTACCCATGACCCGTTGAGTCACAATCACTAAAATTATCACTACTCAAATTTCAATCGAAAATTCATAAACTGAAATATCTTTTAAGACATTCTTTTTGCATAGCTAAAAATAAAGTCTCTTTACTTCTATATTATTATTATTAGTAGTAGTAGTAGTAGTAATAATATTATTTGTTCTTTTATAGCAGTAAATAAACTCATTATTTTGCCATCTAATTTACATACATGTTTGTGGCATGTAAAAACACATGTAAATTAGATGGCCATGCTGAAAAAAGAAAGTCACTATTTTTCTAAATGCTTACAGAAACATTAGAAGATATTAGAGAGCGTCCAAATCAACATACTGTGAGGGGGCGAGAGAAATACATGGATAGCTAAGAGAGAGAGAGAGAGAGAGGGATGCGTGATTTGTTCAGTTAATTATAAATTACGGCTAATTAGAACAATTAAAATAGAATTTTTATTTCAAAGATAACTCAATCCCAGAACCTGGGAATATTTTAGCATAGATTTTGTGTGATTAAAGTATGTAAGAAAAGGTCATAGGGAAACAAACGTTGATTAACTCACATTTAGTATAATAATAGATAAATAATAATAATAATAATAATAAAAAATAATGAAATTTACATTCATCATTCATGGAGTACAACGACCAAAGAATCTGTTGAAAATGATTGCAAACAAGATGGGGACTTTTTCCCGGGGTGGGGGGGGGGGGGAGCAGTTTATAAAATTTCTTGCCGTTTCTGTTACTTGGGTTCACGTGGTGGTGTTCCTTCTTGTGGTTTTATTTTTTATCCTATTGTAACTTATTATTATTATTTTTACTCACTCGGAGTTCTCACACAGATCATCGTTAGTGATTGCTCACCAACAATGACCAGTGGTATTTCCTGAAGTCTGAGTGACAACAAGCCTCCCCAGATTTCCAGTATTCTTCACCTCTTTTCGATAACCACCGCAAATAACCTTGCGATATCGCAACAGCCTCTTACCATTGATTTCTCGCTGGTAAGGACATTATTATTATTATTATTATTATTATTATTATTATTATTATTATTTCACTAGGATTTTCACACAAGTCAGTATCAGTAATTGCTAGCTGACAATAACAAGTGCTGTTCCCTGGAGTGTGAGTGACAACAAGCCTCCCCAGATTTCCAGTATTCTTCCTCTCTTTTCGATGACCAACGCAAATAACCTTGCGGTATCGCAAAAGCCTCTTACCATTGATTTCTCGCTGGTAAGGACATTATTATTATTATTATTATTATTATAATTATTAAGAAGAAGACTGATGGTAATCAGAGTTTAAACTATTGTCAACTCGGCCGGTTTCCCCTAACCCGAACCGCTCAGCCTTCTCGTACCTTGCAGCTTCCAGTTCAATGTTTCAAATGTTGAGTTTGTGCTGTTGTGTCTGTGTGTTCGTGACCAAACCCGCATCCTAAAAATCTCTATTGACAATAACGCGCACGCGCACACAGGAACAGTCACACAGACACAGATGCATACAATTCAGTTTCTCCCCTTTTTGTATGTAAGAACAAGAATAAAGTATTCTTAAGATGTGTCCATTCCAATTTGTACATTAGGCGATTAAAATGCTTTGTCAAACTTATGTGTGACAGACTGACGAACAGACACAGCCTCTTATAGCGTCAATTTAATCTCTACTTTATATGATACAAATGCTTTATATGATACAAATGCTTTATATGATACAACTACTTTATATGATACAAAAGCTTTATATGATACAAATGCTTTACATGATACAAATGCTTTATATGATACAAATGCTTTATATGATACAAATACTTTATATGATACAAATGCTTTATATGATACAACTACTTTATATGATACAACTACTTTATATGATACAAATGCTTTATATGATACAAATGCTTTATATGATACAACTACTTTATATGATACAACTACTTTATATGATACAAATGCTTTATATGATACAACTACTTTATATGATACAAATGCTTTATATGATACAAATGCTTTATATGATACAAATGCTTTATATGATACAAATGCTATTTTAACCTTAAACGTGACAGACTAACATACAGGTTGTCCTCCAAAATATTTTCACCATGGAATCGTTAATAATATTTCACAACCATATTTAGTACAAATAAACTCCAGTCTGTCTGATTTGTCCACCAAATTTCAGTCACAAATGTCCAACAGTCCAGTAAGACACGCTGCAAAGTCACTCTGTTTTGTGAGGCTCATATTTTAATGGAGCCGCAACCTCACCAATTATCTGAAGGAATGCAATTGAATGAGGACTGACAACTCCAGAAGTCTCCACTGCCACTGAAGTAAATAATTATACCTGCAACAAATTTTCTACAAAACTAAATAATGTTTAAAATATTTCGTGCAAATAAAAAAAACAGCTAAAAATTATTTACAAAGGTAGCTATGTGTATATGTTTATAAATGTGTATATACAGGATTCACTCCTAAACTAATTAACCGATCATTATAAATTTTGGAACACAGCTGCTAGGCATAAGGGGTCCAGATGTGAACTATATTTAGTTTATTTAGCTTTATGCAAAATGAGTGGAAGCCCTTTGTGAAAATTCAGATACCTCCGATGTTTATGAAATTTTGATAAGTTTTGGACATCAATTAATAAATGTTACCCAAATTTCAGTTTCTTTGGGGTATTTTAAAGAGGTTTAAGGGGGCATAATGTGGGCACAACTTTTTATTTGAAAATTCAAATATTGCAGATTTGCATTAAATTTGATCCACTAATTAAGCAAGATTCTCTGAATTTCAATCTCTTCTTAATACTCCTTAAATTTGAATAAGAATTCTAAACATAAGGTTTAGTATAATTATAGCTTGATTTTAATCACCATAATGCCCATAAAAGTGGTGCAAAACTGTTCTTTTTCAGGGAATTAATTTTACCTGTCCTGGGACGGGTATTCTTCTAGTGAATTATAAATTTACTTGAGATAGTTAATCATAAAAGATGATGAAAAAAGTGTTATTTTTACACAATTTAGTATTGTTTAACCGTAATTTTTTAGTTAATTACACTTAACTCAAAGGTATTTCAATGGTTAAACAATGGTAATAGTTTTTTATTTATTTCAGTGATCGTATGTGTGTGTGGGGTGTGGGGGGGTGTCCTTGCTCTATTTTCACACTTTTCATCTTGATACCCTGTTTTTGAAAACCGTGAATTTTAGGGTCTATTTTAAAGATTTCCCTAGGAGTGCATGACCACCTCCCTAAAACAATTTTTTTTTTGTCATCTCTAATTTTAAATGAGATTTAAATCATAAAGTAACAGAAAGAAAATATCTTGATTCTAACATTTTGATCAGATTTCGTTCATTAAAGAACCTTTTAAAATGAGCTTAACCAAATTTTAAAAAATTATTAATCCATAAGGTCGTGGGGTTGGGGTTCTATCTGATGAAATATTTAGGAGAATTGTATCTGTAAATTCATATTATATATTCTGTGATCTATTAGAAACAAATGTGACCTGTGAGGTCACTCATTGAGATCAGGTTAGATCGTTTGGATCAAGAGAAAATGAGTTTGTAAAGCCAGTTAATTATTTTTTTTTAAATAAAGAGACAAAATCCCAAATTAATCACCTTCTGTTCATTCTATCTCCTCCCTCTCTTTCTCTCTCTCTGTCTCTCTCTCTCTGCCTCTTCAGCAGCTACAGTTTAAATAGTATTACTACTTGTGGTGATGTTCCCTTTAGTTTATAATGGACTATTCTAATATTTTTATTCTTTTCTTTCTTTATTATCTTCAAGTGTTAATAAACACAGAGTGAGAGAGTGGTGGAAGCGAGAGTGATATACACCATATAAATAATAGCAGGAGGTCAAACAACATACAGTGAGAGAGGGTGAGAGTGATAGACAGGAACTTAGTAAAAGATCGGTCACTTGATGATTAATTAAGACAATTAAAATGGAACTTTTTTCGAACATAACTCAATCACAAAACTGAGCAATATTTTAGCATGTATTTTGTGGGATTCAAATATATAGGAAAACGCTTTAGTAAAACAAACGTTGATTAACTCAGCTTTAGTATAATAATAGATATTATATGTTCTGTGATTGTTTTCCCTTTAAAGGTCACATGAGATGATTGACTAAAAGAGATGCTCAAAAAGGCATTAATAAATAAGTTTATAATCCTTTAATAATTTATAATAAGTTTTGTAATCCCTATTTTCACACCCTTTTTACCATATCTAATGTTTTGCTTTCGAGTACGTTGGAGGTATGGTCTCTTACATTTAAAATATTAACCCTTCTTGGAACAGCTACTCCAGCAAGTATATTTTTGTAATCTGTAAATATTAAGTTTTGAATGTTTAAATGTTATATTATGGGATCCCAATTGATATGTTCCAGGGGAGACAACTATTGCAGTTTTGATTGGATTCTCTCGAAATAAAACCGTGAAACTGCAGTAAAGTGTTAAAGCTACGTGCATTCTTAGCTGAGATGGTGAGACATCCAACGCCAGTTTGTCACGGTTGGCCAGGCGTCCGGGTTAAGAATCCCAGTGTTGATGCGCTCACTAAATCTAGCCACACTGATGATTTGTGAAATAACGAAACACCTCCCTATGGATGACTATATATGGAAAATTAGTTTATCGAATAGTGAATAAAGAAGGCAACTAATTTTCTAATTTTTTAAAAAATTTTATTTCATATTTAATCCTTTATATATACATCGCTGATTTATCAGGTTGTTCATAGTGGCCGAGTGGGTTAAGGCATTGGAATTTGGGTTATAACATGACTTGTGCTCCGAGGTTTCGAATCCTGTGACCGGTATGAATAATTATCTCTACACTGATCATTCCTGAAAGGATGAAACGTATACGTATGTAGATAAACAAATATTTATAATTATTTATATATATATATATATATATAGCACTAGATAAAGTGAAAGAATAAAATAAGGTGCGACTCAAATTTAAAGGACTTTGCTTGAACATTGAATTCTAATAAAATCTGATTCGCACCTTATTTTATTCTTTCACTTTATCTAGTGCTATTAATGCTCTATCCAGTATATTGAGCTTCAGTTTTATCCGGATGTTCACTAATTAAAGCTATTAGTTGCCTCTTATATCTTTTGTTGTATTACCTTTTTATATATATATATATTAAATTCCCGAAACAGTTTTTCATGGTAAACAACTGATGATCCCTTAAAATAGTGTTAGAAACTAACTAATATAATAACTGTAAAAAATAAATTGACTTACATGAGTGATTTTCCACTGGAAGACTTGAGACTATAAGTTTTTTTTATTTATTATTTTATTTATTTTTTTATTTTTATTTATTTTTTTTTTTATATATAGTTTTAATGGTTGAGAAACTTCCGAGACTATATATATATCATATTCATTTATGCATTAATATCATTAGGAAAGGTATGAACTCAAAATTTCCCCATTGCTATGGGTAATTAACAACCTGTGTTCAATAAATTGTATACAATAAACTTTTGTTGAAACCATTCTTCCTGCTTCTCAGCCAGCTTGATCCTCCACCCCCTCGAATCCAATCAGTGTCTAATTGGAATTGGCTCTGCATATCCTCACCTTTAGCAAATTTCAATATATAATTTTCTAAATTTTTTATTGCCCTTTTCAGAACTAAAGGTTGGTAAGCAGGTCTCACAAAGCTTTTCATCAAATAGTCTTTCCTTCTCCTATACTAGTTACCTTATTAAGGCTTGAAAGTCTAGTCTACCCTACTATTTCACCCATAGCTGAGGGGAGGATATATGGATTCATACCTTTCTCAAATGTATTATAGTCAAAGTGATGTAATAGTCGGACAGAACACGATTATTGCACATGAAGACATCAGTTTTAAACATTACCACACCTTTTAGTTAAGTTAAAACATTTACAGCAGTTATTTCTGATTAGCAGTTTTTGGTAGCACTTATTTTTGATTAACAGTTCTTTCTGGTTAGCAGTTCTATTTTAGTGGAACTTATTTCTGGTTAGCAGTTTTTGGTAGCACTTATTTTTGATTAACAGTTCTTTCTGGTTAGCAGTTCTATTTTAGTGGAACTTATTTCTGGTTAGCAGTTTTTGATAGCACTTATTTTTGATTAACAGTTCTTTCTGGTTAGCAGTTCTATTTTAGTGGAACTTATTTCTGGTTAGCAGTTATTTCTAGTTAAGTTATTTTTAGTTAACAGTTATTTTTAGTTAACAGTTATTTCTAGTTAGCAGTTATATTTTGGTTAGCAATTTTTTGGGGGTGATAGTTATTTCTGGTTGGCATTTTTGGGAAGTAGCAGTTATTGTTAGCAGTTATTTTTGGTTAGCAATTGGGGGATAGCAGTTATCAGTTAGCAGCTTCTTTGAACAACAGTGGTTAGCAGTTTTTGTAGCAGTTATTTCTGGTTAGAAATTTTGGGGGAGATATCAGTTATTTCTCGTCGGCAGTTATTCTTGGTTAGCAGTTATTTCTGCTTAGCAGTTCGTTTTGGTTAGCAGTTATTTCTGCGTAGCAGTTCATTCTCTGTTTTTCGATTAGATGAATTGCTTTTTAATGATTTTCCCAACAGACAAAAAAGAAATTAAAATAAAATAAAATTCAAATTACCCAGTCAAGCAAACAATTTTACAGCTTTAGAAATTTACTATCAAATTACAAAATGACACATACGTTTTGTTTTTTCCTTTTTGTTGTTGATGTTTTTGTTTTGTTGTTGCAATTAATACAGCAATACCAGATATTAAGTCTTCGCTGTTTGTTTTTCTCTTTAAACGGAGGGGGGGGGGAGAGGGGCTGGTCTTTGAATTGTGGTTAGAATGTTTAGAAACGCGTAACAAAAAAAAAAGCAGCAAAATACAAAAGATTTTCTTCATTCATGTTAGCAAAGCATTCACCATTTTGTTTCTACTCCCCCTTCCTATAGTTTCACTTTCTTCTATTGATAAAAAAATAAAATAAAACACAAATAAATTTCGTGGTTTCTCTTGGCAATGCTCCACTTGGCGCTTAATTGTTCTTCTTTCTATTCTGTATGCGTTAAATACCATATCTGATGACATTACCACCCACTATCAAATATTTAAAAAGATTCCCTTTTGATATATTGTGCGTGTGTGTATCAATGTGAATAGGAATCAGTTTCGAAATGCAAAAGTGAAGCTCAATATTTAAAATATTCAATAGAGATTATCTTCTATTATATAAAGGGAAGTTATCTGTGTGTGTGTGTGTGTGTGTGCCCAGCTAAAACTCGAGAACTACAGAACAAACACTCACAAAATCGGTATATTCTTCATCAGCCTTGCCCGGAATGAATTATTTCTAAAATTTAGAAAACATTAGGTGTTCTTTGACCCTAAACTGGCACATATTTTGTCAGGGGGGTGTTGGTTTTCCAGGCATTTTCATTTACTAAAGTGATGTAACTTTGCATTTTAAGCAAGGAGTTACTTCCCTCGAAATAAAGGAGAGGTGTGTGTGTGTGGGGGGGTGTTTGCGTGCCCAGGGAGAGGAATGGGTTGGACGGAGGAGAAAGAGGGGGGGCTGGAAGAGGGAGGGAGAAACGATAGAAAGATAGAGGGGGGTAAAGAGATAGAAGTTTTAATAGAAATATGTTACACTTTTGCCCCAGAAAGAAATAAAGTATTAAATTCAAGATTATATCATTCTATGATTCAATAATAATTTCAGAACAAAATAACTTTTACGCATGTTTCTAGAGGGGTCGAACGGAAGGTAAACACAGGCAATCCAGAATGTTTACTCCGACGATCTTGTTTTATCAGAAATTCGGAAAGAAGACACACCCAATGGAGAAGGTCATAGGAAATGACAGATGGGCGATCAGAGATTTCAAATCATTGGATATAAAGAATCAAACACAGAGGAAATGTCCAGAAAAAAAACAACAAAAAAAGAACAGGCAAACCAAATTAAAAAAAAACAAAATAATGTTCAAAACACTGTAAAAAGTTTCAGGTATAAAACTAAAATATTTTCTGAAGTTAATAGTCCGACAATCAGGTAAAAACATTAAAATGCCAGTTAACATCTTCCATTACCGGTAAAGAGATCAAATGCTTTTATATATATATATATATATATATATATATATATACAGGGTGTTTCAAAAGTCTTGGGAACATTACAAATGCATATATCTCAAGAACTATTCCAGGTAGAAAAATGAAACTATTGCCATTTTAAAGCTTGCTTAATCAAGTTTTTGGTCATACTAATGATTTTCGTGTTATCTTTCCAGGTGCAGTAATGGAGTTCTCTAAACAAGACAAGGCATTTTGCGTCCTCCAATTTGCAAAGACTGAATCGTGGACATGTGTTCAGCGTGCATTTCGCAGGAAATTTAAAAAAGAAGCCCCTGAAAGGAAATCCATTGTCAGATGGCATGCTAAATTTGTGAAAGATGGGTGTTTGTGCCCAAGTAAGCGAACAGGTCGCCCTTTAACTTCAGAAGATGCAGTTGAGCAAGTTGGGACAGCCATTCAGCGGAGCCCCCGTAAAACAGTGAGAAGAGCCAGCAGGGAACTTCAGCTTGCTCCAGCAACTGTCTGGCGTGTCTTAAGGAAACGACTGCAAATGGTACCTTACAAGCTCAAGTTGGTCCAAAAGTTGAAGGACACTGATAAGCCACTTCGCCGTGACTTTTGCATTGCAATGCAAGAGAAGTTGGAAGATAACGGCTTTGATGACCGGCTTGTTTTTAGCGATGAGGCGACCTTCCATCTGAATGGCAAAGTTAACAAGCATAACACTCGCATATGGGGTACTGAGAATCCTCATGAACTTCTTGAGCACGAGCGAGATTCACCAAAAGTGAACGTGTTTTGTGCAATTTCCAAGAAAGGTGTCTATGGACCGTTCTTCTTTGAAGAGGCAACTATCACTGGTGAATCCTATCTCAACATGCTGGAAGACTGGTTAATGGCTCAGTTGGAACAAGCAGAATCTGATGACTTCATTTTTCAACAAGATGGTGCACCACCACACTGGAGTCTTAGAGTAAGGCAGTTTCTTAACACAAGGCTGCCTGGTAGATGGATTGGGAGATCTGGGCGAGGTGATGACGTTCTCATGCTCTGGCCTCCTAGGTCTCCAGATCTTACCCCATGTGACTTTTTCCTTTGGGGCTTTGTCAAGCAACAAGTCTATGTGCCGCCCCTTCCAAGAGATATTGACGAACTAAAGGCTCGAGTAACGGCAGTTGTGGGAACCATTGACGTCAAGATGCTGGAACGCGTTTGGCAGGAAATGGACTATCGACTAGATGTCTGCCGTGTGACGAATGGTGCTCATATTGAGCAACTTTGAAGATTCCCCACAAAACTTGAAACTTTAACCTTTCCAACGGTACCAATTTCATTTTTCAACTCCTAATAGTTTTTGAGTTATTAAAAATCGTTATGTTCCCAAGACTTTTGAAACACCCTGTATATTATTTCATGTATCGACATAAAATGTTATGAGGAGATATAATATTTTATGTATCGATTTTCAGTATTTACTTCAACAGTGAGTAGAGCTAGGTGGTAAGTTATGAAAATATATTTATGGCAATTAAGCTACACGGTTTTATCCCCTTAGGGAATCGTAAGGCTAAAAGGCATTTTAGCTTGACGATTTAGCTTAATTGCCATAAATATATTTTCATATATATATATATATATATATATATATATATGTATGTATGAAAGAACGAAAGAAAACACAATTAAACATAGAAAGACATAAAAACAAATGGGAGATTTCAGAACGAAACTGGTCAAATCACCTGTTTGTTTCTATTTCTTCCCGTGTTTAGTTGTTTTTTCCTTCGGTCTTTCATACATTTTGTTTCCACGACCTGTCATTTTATTATATATTGTGTATTTTATCCTTATATATATATTAGTATTTCATGTATCGACATTACATTTTATAAGGAGATATAATTTTTTATGTATCACTTTTCAGTATTTACTTCAACAGTGCTCGATACGTAAGTAGAGCTAGGTAGTAAGCTATGAAAATATATTTATGGCAATTAAACTACACAGAGGCTCCTGCCTGGGATATTTTCCAACAAAGACAAGGTTTTGTATCAAGCAAAGTTGGTCTTTGTTTAAAAAATAATAGGTACATTAGTAATTCGAATCTTATCGACAAATGAATCATCAGATTTACAGAAAAAAAAGGACTTCAGATATTTTTACAGAAAAACGTCCATTTTTTCCTTTGATACAAACGGCGAACAAAACTGACAGTCCGCCATTTTTCAACCATAAATATATATATAATATTTTGTCTTCATCTTGACAACTTGTCCTCAGAAAACTTAGCCTAAATAAGGCTGTAGTTGAAACTTAGCCTACATAATGCTGTGGTTAAAACATGTATGCATATATGTAGCCAAAAATATGCTAATAAAAATGTATACTATATATAAAAGGAATGAAGGGTCAATAGTAATTTTTGACAACGCAGTTAGCCTCCAAAGCTTGATTTATCAGTGCTGAAATGTTTAAATTAACATCTTATTTTCTTCTCCATTTGAATGCCCGGGGGGGGGGGGGGACCGCCTCATTTCATTCCCACCCCTGCACGCCATTGCCTAATGGTTAAAAAGGTATATCAAAGTTTGTAATTCAATTTACAAAGGGTTAGACACACATGCCAGCAACTCAATTAGACTTGAATTTTGTCACAGGTCGATGGCTCCATGATGGTCGAATGGCATCGAGCTGGAGCCAAAAGTGTCAAGCTCAAACGGATTTAATGATCAAAGCAAATCTCGTCCACCTTAAAAGCTGTCATGACTTTTTGCCTGTGTCTGTAATTATTAGCTTATAGTGTTAAGGTGTGTGAAGCTGGTCTTATACTGAAGCTAGATATTTTGAACAGTGTTATTTATTTTTTTTAATGTCATTTTCTTTTATTATTTTTTATACAAAAAAAAAATGTTTTTGTTTTTTGTTTGTTTGATAGTATTTTTATTAATATAATTATAAATTTTTTTTATTTAATTTTTTTTTTTTTTTTTTGGATTGTTATCTCCCATTTTGAATTTTTTGCAACCCAGGAGCCGAATATACCCGCCACCCCAGCCACCCTCCGATCCGCCCGCCCGCCCTTCATTTTTTTTTCGTATGCGATGTGCACTTTACGAGTGACACTTTAACGGTTTTGGAAGATGAACATCCGCACACTTTGCCTTTATTTCTGCCTTCTAATGCAATTCGCGCAGAACTTACTCATGTCATATCTACCCACCAATACCTCCATTCTCATTGGTTCAGTAATCTTGCTTTTTATTTTTAATTTATTTTTATCATCCCCCCCCCCAACTCCCCCCCTCAGCCTCCCCCCCCCCCTAATACTTTGCTGTGGGACCTAACTCATCTCTACACCCTAACCCTGCCATCCACAACATTTCCCCCTTCCATAGCGTTCCTTTTTTTTCTTCTTTTTTTTTTACCAATATCAGTGCAACTCACTTTCCACTTTAGGGGCTTTGATTTTTGAGAAATAATAAAAAGGAATAATAACCACATTGAAAAAAGAAGAAAGAAAAAAAAAAGGAACGAGAAATACGAAAGTCGCAAAGTGCCATGTGATGCCTTTGGTACTAAAAGACACATGCAGAGAAGCATGAATGTTGCGAGCTTAGAGCGGAACACTGACTACATCAAGAAAAAATTAAACAGACATCATATTGCGATGCGAATATGCATTATTTAAAACTACATTTTGTCAAGGCGGTAGAAAAAATAAATCGGAAGAAAAATATACAGAATAGAAGAATTTACATGAGAAATATGCAAAATATCAGTGATAGTTTCATCTTTATTATATATTTTCAGCTCATGTATAAAGTTATGTTTCATTTGTATTTACATATATATGATTTGTATATACGATTTTTCGTGTTTTACTTAAGTTGATCCCAAACAAGGCCCAATGCCACTGACATGTAGGGGGCTACAGTGAATTAGGAGAATCCTATATTGGGGAGTTTTGCAGCGAAATGCTTGTTCACATTACATTTAAATGTTTGTATGTTAGTACGATCAGGGAAACAGGAAACAGGAAGAGAATTCCAAAGGCTAGCAGTATGAAGAAAGAAGCTATTAGAGTAGAAAGTTGGCGACCTCAACAGTGAAGGGGTGGGATCTTGCTGACTGGCGGGTTAATCGAGGGTATTTATGTAGAGGGAGCACCAGTGCAGCACATTCGCTGCGGCACATTTCATTAAAGTACTTGTAAAACAAGCACAGGGATGCAATATTGCGGCGATGGGACTGAGGCTGGAGCATGTTGGAACAGAAACTGCAAGAAATCTTATAAACTGCCCACCTCCCCCCAAAAAAAATTGATGGCACCAGCCTCGGCTGATGCTACACAAAATAATCGTGAAGGGTCAAGGAGAATGGGAAGACCGAGGAGGGAGAGCACTAACTAGACCTCCACTCAAAGAGTGCGGAGAGTGCTGGGACCTTGGGGAGGTTTATTGCCACTCAAATCTCAAAGGAGACCAATGGTCGTTGCCAACGAGAAATCAATGGTAGGGGGCTGTTGCAATACCGCAAGGTCATTTGCAGTGGTTATTGAAAAGAGGTGATGAGTACTGGAAATCTAGGGAGGCTTGTTGTCACTCAGACTCCAGGAAACACCACCGGTTGTTGTCGGTGAGAAATCACTGACGATGACTTGTGTGATAACTCCTAGTGAGTACATAATAATAATAATATTTTTGAACACACAGACAAATGGTAAAGATACAAACCGGAGACAGTACTGGAAAACGAAAATCGCAAAATCCTCTGAAACATGAAGGTACAAACAGATAAACTCATACAAGCAAGGAGACCGGAGGTCATGATAATCAACAAGAAAGGAAAAAAACTATCAAATCGTAGATTTTGCCGTCCCAGCAGATCACAGTGTGGAGATCAAGGAGACAGAAAAACAAAACAAATACATGGAACGTATCAGAAAACTGAAAGGGATATGGAACTTGAAATAAGTCAATATAATACCAATAATTGTAGGAGCACTAGGAAGAATCTCTCGAAACCTGGAAAAAGGACTGGGAGAAATTGGAATCAAAGGGAATATGGAGACTATTCAATGGACGAAAATGATGAAATCAGCTGAAATCTTAAGAAAAATCCTCGAATGCGGAAACCAACTCACATAAACTATGAATGCTAACCAGCCACATGAAGGTGCAACAAAAATAAAACAAAAAACGGAAAGAACAACGCCACATAAATCCAAGGGAGCTAAAACTAAAACAAATTTTATAAACTTTCCTCCCCCCCCCAAAAAAAACACATAGTGATTCACCAGCCTCGGCTGAAACCACACAAAATAGTCTCGAAAGGTCAAGGAGGATGAACAGATCAAGAAGGGAGAGCACTAACCAGACCTCCACTGTGAAAGGTGCGGAGAGTGCTGGGACCTTGGAAAGGCTTATTGCCAAACAAATCGCAGAGAAAACCAATGGTCATTGCCAGCGAGGAATCAATGGTAAGCGGCTGTTCAATAACGTAAAATCATTTGCAATCGCTATTTACAGAGGTGGAGAGTACTGGAAATCTGGGGAGACTTGTTGTCACTCAGACTCCATGGAAAACTACCGGTTATTGTCAGTAAGCAATCACTGATGATGATCAGTGTGAGACCTCATAGTGAGTAAAAAAAAATAATAAAAATAATGAAATATTAAGGAAAATCCTTGAGTGCAGAAATCATCCCACCAGGCAATGCTGACCAACGACAGCTAAGTTAAGCTGAAAGAGAAATAGAACAACAAATATAGAAAGAACCAAGGGAACTGAAACTGCTAGAGATGTGTGGCTAAACGCACACGTGCTTACAAACTGAGATTTGAAATCCCAACGTTTTGTCCGCAGTCTATTCTCTTTACTCCTAGTCTATTAACCTGCAACGAAGGAAAAGGAAATTTTTATAATGCTTTTATACGGATTATCGACTGACTAGACTGCTCTATACTTTTACATAGAGCTCTTGGAGGACATCTAGGGAAATAATTTATTATTATCATAAAGCTGAGTTAATCAACATCTGTTTCCCTAAGGTTTTTTTCCTATATACATGTTAAAATATTTCATTGGTTTTGGGATTGAGTTATATTAAAAAGAAAGTTCATTTTAATTGTTATAATTAGCCATAATTTGTAATTTGCTAACCAAGTCATCCATTTCTTACTAAGTTTCAGTCTATTACTCTCACCCTCTCTCACTCTCTGTAGTTTGACTCCTGCTCTTATTTTCAACAGTATCTATACCCCCCCCCCTCTCTCGTTCTCTCCTGCCTATTGAGTTCTGTTGACGACTTGTTAGATAGCTGCCGAATTTGTAATTTAGACGTTAATTAACTCTCCCCATTTTCAGACAATGCGTGGTGGGCACAACAGTACACGCTCCGACTACTAAGTCAAATATGACTTTCGTATCAGGGTTCGAACTGTGTGACCGGCAGAGATTGTCTCTTCCCATACTGATGATTACAGGTTTGGCATGAAACACATGTGTATATTAGTTCATTTGAAAATATTATTTATAAATAATTATGAATAATTACATATATATATATATATATATATAAAATTATATATATATAAAATTATATATATATATATATAAAATTATATATATATAAAATTATATATATATATATATAAAATTATATATATATATATATATATATATATATAAAATTATATATATATATATATATAAATTATATATATATATATATATATATAAATTATATATATATATATATATATATATATATATATATAATAATGGTAATAATCCAGGTGAAAAATATCCACAGGGTGGTAATCCAGAGAATTTTAACCGGGTTTATAAAAAGTGCTCAATATCAAAATAGAGCTTTATATATGATAATTTTATTTACACAGACATGTACATGTCTGTGTAAATAAAATTATCATATATATATATATATATATATATAAATAATTATATATATGTATTTATACATACTTATATATATATATATATTTATATTCATATATATATATACTTATATATATTTATATATATTTATAAATAATTATATATATATTTATATATATATATTTATAAATATATATATATGTTTATATATATTTATAAATAATCATATATATATATTTATATATATTTATAAATAAGTATATATATATTTATAAATATATATATATATTTATATATATTTATAAATAAATATATATATATTTATAAATATATATATATATTTATATATATTTAAATATATTTATAAATAATTATATATATATTTAAATATATTTATAAATAATTATATATATATATTGATAAATAATAATATATATATATTTATGAATAATTATATATATACATATATATATATATATATATTGATAAATAATAATATATATTTATGAATAATTATATATATATTAATGAATAACTATATATATATTGATAAATAACTATATATATATGTATATATATAGATAAATAACTATGTATATATATATATATATATGTAAATTTATATATACATATATATATATATATCTCAATTTATATATATATATATATAAATTTATATATACATATATATATATATCTAAATTTATATATACATATATATATATATATAAATTTTTATATATATATATATATAAATTTATATATATATATATTTATAAATAATTGTATATATATATATATTTATAAATAATTGTATATATATATATATGTTTATAAATAATATATATATATTTATAAATAATAGTATATATATGTATATATTTATAAATAATAGTATATATATGTATATATTTATGAATAATAGTATATATATGTATATATTTATGAATAATTGTATATATATGTATATATTTATGAATAATTGTATATATATGTATATATTTATGAATAATTGTATATATATATATATATATTTATAAATAATTGTATATATATGTATATATTTATAAATAATATATATATATATTTATAAATAATTGTATATATATGTATATATTTATAAATAATATATATATATATATTTATAAATAATTGTATATATATGTATATATTTATAAATAATATATATATATTTATAAATAAATGTATATATATGTATATATTTATAAATAAATATATATATATGTATATATTTATAAATAATATATATATGTATATATGTATAAATAATTGTATATATCTGTATATATTTATAAATAATATATATATATGTTTATAAATAATTGTATATATATGTATATATTTATAAATAATATATATATATATATTTATAAATAATTGTATATATATGTATATATTTATAAATAATATATATATATATATATTTGTAAATATTTATAAATAATATATATATATATATATTTATAAATAATTGTATATATATGTATATATTTATAAATAATATATATATATATTTATAAATAATTGTATATATATGTATATATTTATAAATAATACATATATATATATATTTATAAATAATTGTACATATATGTATATATTTATAAATAATATATATATATATATTTATAAATAATATATATATATTTAGGAATACTTACATATATATATATATATAACCCAGGTGGCGATCAAAATAAAATATTTGGACAATTAAATAAGGCAATTACCCGCCATCCTGATGCTTTTACATCTTATCAAATTAATCAAAATACACTGATAGAACAAATCATAGGATATAGAAATAGAAATAATGTATAATATGTATAAACGTATATATAACACATCTGCTAATTATAATAAGAAAAACAATAAACATACAGTAGAAAGAAAGAAAGAAATGTTAAAAAAGAAGAAGAAGAAGAAGAAGAAGAAGAAAATCGACTGTTATGAACGCCGATTTTAAACACCGGGAGTTGGCAAAGAAGAAGAAGAAAAAGAAAGAAAAAGAGAACAAATTAACGGTTAACTTATAGACGCAGATTTTAAACAATGAGAAAAGAAAAAAATCCACAGTTGTGAACGCAGATTAGAAAAACTGTAAGTGAACAAGGAAGATTAATATTTATTTGAGGTTGACGACAACGGGGAGATGGACAACAAATGAGGACGAGGGAGAAAAGGAGGAACTAAAGGTATATATATGTATGTATGTATATATATATATATATATATATATATGTATATACATATTTATTTATTTTTTTATATTTTTTGATGTGTTGATGTTTTTTATATTTATAATATAAAACTAAAAATAATACATTAATCACTTAAATAATAGTGTCATGGATTCGTCCAAACACTTTAAAATGCAGCAACATTTTTGTAAGTAACGGATAAATTTTATTAGACAGACGAACAGCACAGGTAAAGATTTTTTTTTTTTTGTCTTAAATAACTAATATACGTTAGCAAAACATTTATATGGAACAAAACGTAGATTTAGTATAAGGAACGTTTATGTTTTTGTCTTTTAAGGGAAGTGGGGTCTGATCAACTCTGCTGGGAAGCCATGAAATTAAATACTGTCTTGTTTTTAAATTCCCGAAACAGTTTTTCATGGTAAACAACTGATGATCTCTTAAAATAGTGTTAGAAACTAACTAATATAATAACTGTAAAAAATAAATTGACTTACATGAGTGATTTTCCACTGGAAGACTTGAGACTATAAGTTTTTTTTTTATATATATATTTTTTTAATTTTTTTTATATAGTTTTAATGGTTGAGAAACTTCCGAGACTATATATATATATTTATGAATAATTGTATATATATGTATATATTTATAAATGATATATATATATATTTATAAATAATTATATATATATATTTAAATAATTTTGTATATATATATATATTTAAATAATGATATATTATTATATATATATATTTATATATATATAATTATATATATTTATATTTAAACATATATAATTATATATATATAAATAATTATATATATATAAATATATATAATAATATATATATATAAATATATATAATTATATATAATATATAATTATATATGTATATATATATATATATATATATATATATATGTATATATATATATATATATATATATATATATATATATATATATATAGTAACAGTTAAATGTAACGAAGAAATGAAAGAATAAAAAGATTGGATTACTCAATTATAAACAAAAGGATTATATATCCACAAACAGTAATCCTATTCAGCCATTTGAAAGAGAGAGATATAGCGAGCAGAAAGAGACTGATTTTGGATTTCATCTTTTTATTTCTATATATTTAACTGATTTTGCAAACTCGCTTTTTTTCCAATTCAAACAATTTAACCCGAGCTCAATGGATGACTCAACTGGTCACCCTATTTCTCGTCATCTTGGCAAATAAATGAAATAGAGAACGCGAAATGTAGAAAAGAAGGAGGAAGGAAAAATTAATGGGATGAAGAAGAGGAAACTGGAATGAAAAATATGAAATGAAATAGAAGAAACGAAAAACTGGTTTTACGAAAACTGGTAAGAAAACCTGATTTTTGTTTGAGAAAGATGAGAAAAATAAAAGATCGTATCATTGTTCTATTTCAGAGAAAATGATTGCGCGAACAAATATCATTTTTGTTAAAAAAACATCGAGCTTTGGTATTTCTTGTTTCTTTAGTCTGATATTTTCAAAGCAGCGCAAAGTCTCTGTTGTTTTGTGTTATGACAAGAATGGAAGCAAAGTAAACACTAGAGAAAAAGGAACATTTTTTATTATCATCACTATCATCGCAACCAGCATCATCACCATGGTTATAGTCATATTTCTTTTCCATCATATTTTTATTCTGGCAATACCGCCATCTTGGAAAATGGATGGTAAATATAAAAGTATGAAATATGAAATTGAAACAAAAAAAAAATGAAGTGCACAAGAATGAATTAATAAAATAAACTAAAATAAAAATAGTAACAAATAAATGTCTTCCGTTTCTTTTCTTTTTTTAAGTGAAGACTGTTTCTCTTTTTCCACTCTCGACCCGGTTTCATTCTTTTCGTTGATGGGGATAAAAATTGAAGGTGACGGTTCTGTATAGGTGGAGAATATTTGAAAGCTGTTGTATTCGTGGTGTGATAAAAGCCAGAATATTACCTTTTTTTTTTTTTGTTATTTGGTAAAAGACTTCGGTTGGTGAATGAATGTTCGACTGAATAAAAATGTAGTATCGCCCCTGCTTTTTGTTACTGTTATTTACAACTGTGTCACACACACGTCCGTGTCCATCATTTTTAATTGACACTGCATGGCACTGACCAGCATCGTTGTAAAATCCACACAACAAGAATTCACAGTCCACTTCTTTATTAAACCCTGGCCAGGGAGGACATCTTCGTAAATCGTGGTACAAAATCGCCATTAGTATGTATCTAATCTTCTCCCTAAACTTCTCCCTCCCCATGCTGGGGTGTGTGCCTTACAGCAATCAAGATGTCCGCTGTTGCTGAATTCTAGTTGGGGAAAGAGACCAGTTTGATCTCTCACTTCTTGTTTGCCACATAAGTCTTGCTCTAACCACACCCTTCAATATACAAAATAATGTTGATAATGATTATATATATATATATATATATATAATAAATGTTTGTTTTGTTTATTATCTATGTACGTATACGTTTCGTCCTTTTATAATCGGGACTCGTCAGCATAGAGATATAACTATTCACTACTGGTCATGCGATTCGAAACCCCGGATTTCGAGTATTTTACAACTCAAATCCCGACATCTAGAACCACTGGGCCACTGCTGAATAGTGATAATTTTAACACTTGATCTGGTGGCTTGACGTCATAAGAGCGTTGAACTTAATGAAAGGAACGATGCATTTATAGTAATGCTGTGTTAATACTACACTTACAGTGCGCCGAGCATAGTTGATGTTGGGCTTTTTTAATTGAATGAACAATGCTTCCATTATGAGGAGACGAATACCGCAAAATGACACAGCAAGGATGGATGTACTATCAGTTAAAATATTTCTAAAATTATCTTTGGAGATGTTATGTGCTGTAAGGTGTTTGTAAATGGAGCTTTGAGAGGAGGTCAGGTGGCAAGTTAATCGACGTGAAATACTGGTTCTAGACATGCCAATATACGTGCTGTTGGCAGAGACACATTCTCTGATAGGACATTTGAACACGTATATGGCATTACTAGTTTTTAGTAAGCCATTGTCGGTAGGATTATTTTTTATTAGTAAATTGCTGAAGTAAATATATAGCCCCTGTAGATAATGACTTTAAAATTAGATTTATTATTTACTACAAAAGGTTTAAAACTAGCAATTTACTAATAAAAAATAATCCTACCGACAATGGCTTACTAAAAACTAGTAATGCCATATACGTGTTCAAATGTCCTATCGGAGAATGTGTCTCTGCCAACAGCACGTATATTGGCATGACTAGAACCAGTATTTCACGTCGATTTACTTGCCACCTGACCTCCTCTCAAAGCTCCATTTACAAACACCTTACAGCACATAACATCTCCAAAGATAATTTTAGAAATATTTTAACCAATAGTACATCCTTCCTTCCTGTGTCATTTTGCGGTATTCGCCTCCCCATAAATTAAAAAAAGCCCAACATCAACCATGCTCGTTATGAGGGGTGTGAAGGCATGTTGAAATGCTGTTGAATGTTTTTAATCACATGAAAACGTCTTCTTAAATAAATTCACTAATTTTATTTTGCATTGATAAATCATCCGCATGAAGACGACCAATGATGGTCGAAAACGTTTGCATCAAATATGGAGATTTCCTACACTCCTTGGTTAATAGTACAAGATCTATCGTTCGACGAATAGAAAGATTGGATCACAAAAGGAATAAACAGAAGTTGGCACTCCTGTTCAATCAGATATGTATTAAAGAAGAAATGTTGCCTAATTATACAATATATATATATATAATATACTATGTTGGATCTGCTAAGGATAGATAGAGGAATTTCTGTAGAAAATCTTGAGTCGGAGGGCTCAATGTAAAAACAGAGCAATAATAAAAGTTAAAAAGAAATAACTTGGACTAATATTCTAGTCATTTCACGTTGTAATTTTAATTCTTTTTGCCAGGAGCCTGACGAGAAGAAATGATATATATATATATAATGGTTCTAGATGTCGGGATTTGAGTTGTAAAATACTCAGAGTCCGGGGTTTCGAATCGCATGACCAGTAGTGAATAGTTATATCTCTATGCTGATGAGTCCTGATTATAAAGGACGAAACATATACGTACATAGATAATAAACAAAACAAACATTTATTATATATATATATATATATTAGTTGTACCTAGCTATAATAATATTGTCATCATTATTATATAGAAATATTATTCTTTTATATAGAAGTAAAGGGACTTATTATTTTTCCATCTAATTTATATAGGTATTTGTAGTGTGTACAGACACATGTATGTAAATTAAATGGCCAATGCAGAAAAAAGAGAGTCACTCTTTTTCCAAACGCTCACAGACATCAATCAATATAAGAGAGTGGTTGAATCAACATAGGGTGCGAGAGGCAAGGGAAGTACATAGAGAGTGAAAAGAGCGAGACAGGTGACTTGTTCAGTTAATTATGAAATAAGGAATATCTCAGCATGTATTTTGTGTTATTAAAATATGTAAGAAAAAGAGCTTAAGGAAGCCAACGTGAAAGAACAAATAGAAAAACGAGATTTTAAAAATTGAATGAAAATTAAACAAATGCTAAAAAGAAAAATGATTGAAAAATATTTAATAAGTTTTTTTGTCTATGTCTAATATACATATGTATAAAAAGCTGGTCCATTGAACATAATAATTAAAGGGTTCCCTAATCGGCCAGGCGACTTGGGTTCAATCCTCGGTCGAGTCATGCAAAAGACTTAACAAATGAAAATTGATACCAGAGCCTCTTATAGAGGCATTGACACATCTAGAAATGCTATTTTAAACTTACGCATGACAGACTGACAAATTGATATTTCAAACTTGACAGACAGTTTCTAATAGAAATATCTGAACTCATCTAGAAATCCTATTTTAAACTTAAGTATGACAGCCTGACAAAAATGCTATTTGAAACTTCAGTATGACAGACTGACAAAAATGCTATTTGAAACTTAAGTATGACAGACTGACAAAAATGCTATTTGAAACTTAAGTATGACAGACTGACAAAAATGCTATTTGAAACTTAAGTATGACAGCCTGACAAAAATGCTATTTTAAACTTAAGTATGATAGCCTGACAAAAATGCTATTTGAAACTTAAGTATGACAGACTGACAAAAATGCTATTTGAAACTTGTATGACCACTGACAAAAATGCTATTTGAAACTTAAGTATGACAGACTGACAAAAATGCTATTTGAAACTTAAGTATGACAGACTGACAAAAATGCTATTTGAAACTTGTATGACCACTGACAAAAATGCTATTTGAAACTTAAGTATGACAGACTGACAAAAATGCTATTTGAAACTTAAGTATGACAGACTGACAAAAATGCTATTTGAAACTTAAGTATGACAGACTGACAAAAATGCTATTTGAAACTTAAGTATGACAGACTGACAAAAATGCTATTTTAAACTTAAGTATGACAGACTGACAAAAATGCTATTTTAAACTTAAGTATGACAGACTGACAAAAATGCTATTTGAAACTTAAGTATGACAGACTGACAAAAATGCTATTTGAAACTTAAGTATGACAGACTGACAAAAATGCTATTTGAAACTTAAGTATGACAGACTGACAAAAATGCTATTTGAAACTTAAGTATGACAGACTGACAAAAATGCTATTTGAAACTTAAGTATGACAGACTGACAAAAATGCTATTTTAAACTTAAGTATGACAGACTGACAAAAATGCTATTTTAAACTTAAGTATGACAGACTGACAAAAATGCTATTTGAAACTTAAGTATGACAGACTGACAAAAATGCTATTTGAAACTTAAGTATGACAGACTGACAAAAATGCTATTTGAAACTTAAGTATGACCACTGACAAAAATGCTATTTGAAACTTAAGTATGACAGACTGACAAAAATGCTATTTGAAACTTAAGTATGACAGCCTGACAAAAATGCTATTTGAAACTTAAGTATGACAGCCTGACAAAAATGCTATTTAAAACTTAAGTATGACAGCCTGACAAAAATGCTATTTGAAACTCAAGTATGACAGACTGACAAAAATGCTATTTGAAACTCAAGTATGACAGACTGACAAAAATGCTATTTGAAACTTAAGTATGACAGCCTGACAAAAATGCTATTTGAAACTTAAGTATGACAGACTGACAAAAATGCTATTTGAAACTTCAGTATGACAGACTGACAAAAATGCTATTTTAAAGTTCAGTATGACAGACTGACAAAAATGCTATTTGAAACTTAAGTATGAAAGCCTGACAAAAATGCTATTTGAAACTTAAGTATGACAGCCTGACAAAAATGCTATTTGAAACTTAAGTATGACAGACTGACAAAAATGCTATTTGAAACTTAAGTATGACAGACTGACAAAAATGCTATTTGAAACTTCAGTATGACAGACTGACAAAAATGCGATTTTAAACTTTAGTATGATAGACTGACAAAAATGCGATTTTAAACTTCAGTATGACAGACTGACAAAAATGCTATTTTAAACTTAAGTATGACAGCCTGATAAAAATGCTATTTGAAACTTAAGTATGACAGACTGACAAAAATGCTATTTTAAACTTAAGTATGACAGACTGACAAAAATGCTATTTTAAACTTAAGTATGACCACTGACAAAAATGCTATTTGAAACTTAAGTATGACAGCCTGACAAAAATGCTATTTTAAACTCGACAGACAGAGCCCTCTTAGGAGATGCTAAAATAATAATGGAAAAATATGGCAGCAGAGAATGAAGAATTCTACAATGTAAGGGGTTTATATTAAAGAATATTGAAGAATAGAATGGAATAAAAGGCTGAAAATGAAGAGAATCCGTTTGTAGAAAAATGAAGACAGAACCAACATGGCAGCCAAACAAATTTCATGCAAAAACGAAGAATATACAAACGAAGAGAATTGTACATTACAGCAAAGACCAAAAGCAAGAGAAGTATACGCGAACAGGAAAGCGAGAAAGTAAAACGTGTAAGGTAAAGGCAAATAAGATTATAAAGAAAGGAAGGAACGATGGGGGGGGGGGAGAATATTAATGGTAGAAAAATATAATGCTGGAAAAATGTAGGAAATTTGGTTATGTTGAGTTTCGAAGAAAAAAGAAGAAAACAATGCGATGATAGTTTTGTTTTGCTCTTTTTTTTTATTCTTCTCTGTATACTAATGCTGCAGGCAAACTGGTCGTGAACATAGAGTGATTAGAAAAAAAGTGGGAATTCCAACACCTTCAGGGAATGGCTTTCTGCAGAGCAATTCTACTCCTCAAACAAAAGGTGTATAGATTGCTTAAAAACAAAAAAATAATAATAATAATTTGCAGTGACTGGTTCGATCATTGCTCGGTGTGGCAACGAATTTTGGAACAGTGTGCGCACAATGTCAGGTTGCTAAGAAACGCGAAGCCAATAAAACATCTCTTTCCAATTGATCATACAACGATAATCATAATGATAGTTGGTACACTATATTAATTGTATTGTCTGCCAGATAGTCTGTCAGAAGTCATTTAAAATGATGAAAAAGCTGGCAATTTTTTTTTTTTTTTTTTTCGTGGAATTTTACGTGTGGATTTCTTTAGGCCATTCTTGTCTGAATTTCGCGATGAGGAAGTAACATTATGTACATTGTTTATTTTCGGACTATTGTCCTCATCACCGTTGATATTTATACATATGCTAGACTCACCCGTGACCCGTTGGGTCGGAACCACTACAACTATTTGTTCCACTTTGATTTGAAATTCAAAAACTGTAGTAAATCTGTTAAGAAAATCTTCTAGCATCGCTAATAATAAGTCTCTTTACTTACATATCATCATCATCATCATCATCATCATCATTATTATTATTATTATTATTATTATTATTATTATTATTATTATTATTATTATTATAACAGTGCACACTCTCAGTATAAAATGACGAAAAAATAGTATGCTTCGCTAGTGTTCGCACTAATATTCATGTTCATATAAAATAACGTCTCAATCGGTGAAATTGAAAAAGAAGAAATAAGAAAGACAGGCAGAAAACGTCTTCGACTGGAAAGTTAAAAAAAAAAGAAAGAAAAAAAACGAAAGAAAAAAGCATATCAATCGATATAGAAAGAATAATAAAAAAAAATCTCATTATGGAATAGGGTTTTTCCGAGTTTGTTTTAGACAAGGGGGGTTGTCGGACTTGCTATTTGATTTCTCCATTCGCCTAAACAAGTAGAATGGTTTCGTCGAGTAGTTTATTTTACTCACTAAATTTTATGTGATACGGTGGATATATATGAATATATCTATATTGATTTATGAACAAATAAATACACATTGGTCTTTATTATAGAGTGGAGGATCATTATTATTTATTACTAGCACAAAGACCCGACGTTGCTCGGGATTGAATGAGGATCACTATGTACTTTTTCACAGTGTTCATAACACCATATTACTTTCTTTGTTTTTACTGCTCCCTTCCTCCCTCCTTCCGTTTCACACCCTAATAGAGTCAGAAGAAGCTGAAATGTTGAAAACCATGAATCAGTGTCTTATACATATGGTTGTAATTTTATATGTATTTGAAGTTTTAAGGGGGTTCTGTCCCCATAGCTCCTTTCGAGGTAGGGGCACGTAGATATTTGATACAGAGAATAATGTAGAGATTCAGGACCACTTCCATTGTCTTCTCCAGAGAATTTTATACATATGACATAAATTTCATCAAAATAGGACATATTTGAAATTTTAAAGGGAGGTTATGTCCTTAGGAGTGCACTTAGATTTTCGGGGACATTTGTCTTCCCCGGTAAATTTTACATAAGAATACACTTTTAGATTTTATGTAGATTCTCTGACGTTTTTTTCTTATAGGGAACACACAAACATCACACATATACACAGACATTAAATGTTATATATATATATATATATATATATATATATATATTAAATAGACGTATTACTATCCTTTATTATTCTTGTGTAGAAGTAAAAGAGACTTATTAGTTTGCCATCTAATTTGCATACATATTTGTAGTGTGTGCACGTATGTAAATTAGATGGTGGCGCTAGAAAAGAGAGTCACTCTTTCTCTCTTATTAGAGAGTGTTGAGTAAACATATAGTGGCAAGAGCAATACATAGATAGCTAAGAGAGAGAGATGGGTGACTTGTTCAGTTAATTATAAATTACATCTAATTATTCCAAGTCAAACATAACTCAATCCCAGAACCACGGTATATTTTAGGGTGTATTATCTGTAATTAAAGTATATATGAAAACAGCCTTAGGGAAACAAACGTTGATGAATTCAGACTTCGTATAATAATTATATAACCTCGCAAGGGAAATCGATGGGTGTGAAGAAATATTGTCAGAAACGTTACGGCCCAACGCTCGATGATTGTATGAAGATTAAAAAACGAAAATGAGAAAATATATCGGGAAATGATCGCAAAGAAAGGAACGTGCGTGCGTATGGGAAGAACAATCCAATCATTTTGATTGAAAATATTTATGTCAGCAACAAAGGCAGAATCAAAAAAAATATCAAAACATAAGTAGTATAATTATTAGAATTATATAAAATGGAAATAATATTCCAACGTAATGGAAAATGAAAAAAAGAAAAACCAAAATATTATTTATGTATTCGTCAACGTTTCGTCTTTATTTCAAGACTTCCTCGGGATGATTGGATTGAAGAAATAACACACAAGTATAAATATTTGAAAACGAACCAAACCTTTTTCAAATATTTTGTACTTGTTTTTTATTTCTTCAATCCAATCATCCCGAGGAAGTCTTGAAATAAAGACGAAACGTTGATGAATACATAAATAATATTTTGGTTTTCCTTTTTTCATTTTCCATATATATATATATATATATATATATACAGACACATACAGGGTGACCCCCAAAAAACGGGCTCCCGTGTACACTTTATGTGATATCTCCTTTATTTATTCACCGATTGCCCTTATTTTACAGGACATGGCAGAATCAACGACCGTGAGTACACCAATACCTCAGTGGGAGCTGGGACAATGAATACACTGTGTTAAATTTTACTACAAGACAGGCTCGTTTAAGAAAACCCAGGACAGTTTCATGCATCAGTTCGAATGTGAAAAGGCTCCATCCAAAAGCAGAATTCAGAACTGGGTGGACCACTTCGAGAAGTATGGGACCGTGGAGAACCTCAACGCTGCCAGGTAGAAACGTCCAAGCCACTCGGGACGTCCCAAGAAGCGGACAGCTGAGCTGGTCGAAAGTGTGAGAGAGTCTCTCCAGGAGAATCTGACACGCTCTGTGCGTAAGCGAAGTCAGTCCCTCGGTATCTCCCGTGAGACTTGCAGGAGAGTGCTGGTGAACGATATCAGGGCTTACCCATACAGAATACAGACGCTGCAGACCCTTACAGCCTCAGACAAGAAGCAGAGGATCGCTATGGCAGTCAAGATGCTCGATAAGATCGAGGAGACACCAGGTTTCCTTAACCTCCTTTGGACCTCAGATGAAGCCCACTTCCATCTTGACAGAAAGGCGAACTCCAAGACAAATGTTTTCTGGGGGTCCTCCAGACCCAATGAAGTAGCCACTAAGCCCCTACACTCTCCTAATTGCACTGTGTGGGCTGCAATCTTGGTCAGAGGCATCATCGGACCAATCTTCATCGAAGAATCTGGCGCAGCAGTCACAGTCACCAAGGAGCGGTATGTGGAGGTCCTCAAAACCTTCAAGAGTGAGCTCCAGACCCTCTACCCGTCGCTCATGAGCAAGTTCTGGTTCCAGCAAGATGGAGCAAGTTCTCAAACCTGTCCCGAGATTGGCTGAAAGAGAACTTCGGAGGCCGAGTGATCAGTCTCAAGACTAATTTTGAGTGGCCACCCCATAGCCCGGACCTAAGCCCCCCAGATTTTTTCCTTTGGAGCTATCTTAAGGACAGAGTGTATGCAGAGAAACCCAGAACCATCACGGAACTCAAGGAAGCCATCAGGGAGGAGATGAGAACCATTCCCAATTCAGTCTGTAAGAACGTCATGGGCAACTTCGTTCTGCGCCTCAAGAAATGCACAGAGCTAAAAGGAGGCCATCTCGAACACATGGTGTAGAACGGAGAAAAAGGCCAAATACGCTAGTGTTTTGATGTCATGTTTTGAATATAATAAACTAGTTATGACAAAAAATTCATTTCATTTGGACGAAACACTAAGAAATGGGGCCTAATTAGAGTTGGGGCCCGTTTTTTTGGGGTCACCCTGTATTTTTTTGCGTTAACACAAAGGTTTATGTTGTAGCTCAATAGTGTACAACTAGAGCTCTTAGTCTTTCATCATGTAAACTTTAGTAATTCAGAGAAACATTCCATATTTCCTTCAAAAACACTTTTATTTACAAACAATTGTTTCTGCCCATTTCAAGAGCATAATTTTCATGATATATAAAATATCACTGATATTCATGAGAAGGCTTATAAAAATTTATATATTCATGAGGAGTGTATAAAAATTTCCACAGTCAAGCTGAAAAAATTAAATTAAATTAAAATGCATTTTTATGCATTTTAATGTTTTCGGAACGGCTACACGAATGCAATCATATTTTACTGGCCTGCCGAGATCTATGATTGCATTTATGTAGCCATTGACCACATTTTTATAGACACACATAAACATATACATACATATGTACACACATATACACACACATAACCATATAAACATACACACACACATAACTATCTACACACCTACATATATATATATATATATACACACATACACATATATATATATATATATATATATATATATATATATATATATTTAACAACGGAAAACCCACATGGCGTGTGGAGGTCGTGACTTGGGCCGATGCGAAAATACTGCTCCATCTGTATAAAAAAAAATGAATGAGTACGGATTGCAATCCAGGTTTCATCTGCCTGGAAAATTTCCTTATTTTCTTCTTTCATACGAGCACTGAAGATAGCCACCCCAAGAAATAAATGCATTGGATACAGGAACATTTTATAAATATCTTAATGGTAGGCTGAAACAATTGTATGCTAGTAATAAAAAGCAGACATTTAATGTGGTTTAAATTAAATTAAAATACTCTTCTATCACAGCTCTAGCTTCACACTATTGAGCTATTACAATGGCTTAATGTTGTAAAATTTATATTTTTTAATACTAAAATTTTAAATATATATATATATATATATATATATATATATATATATATGTTGTTATTGTTAAAGCAAAAAAGTAAACTATTTGTGATACATGAATCACCTTTTCAATCGGTTTCAAGCCAGACATTTCTTTTTTTCAGAAACGGTTAAACAAAGGATTTGCCATCTTCCAGTAAGCTCCAGTGGGTTTGTGAATTATATCTGCAAGGATCCATGGGTTGAAAGAGAAAGACGCTTTTAACTTAATGGCAAACAAGTAAAAAAAAACAAAAAGGTAAAAGGTTGATTGTAAATACCTATATTATCATTCGGGGTGGGGGATATTATCGGAATAATTATTGAATTATAAAAAACAATCTAACTGAAAAAAGTATATATGTGTATTGCGTGGCCGGCTGTTCGGGTTTCGAATCTATACACGGATATGCTCACTATGTCTAAGCCACACTGATGATTCATAAACGACGAAACAGCTGTCTGTGGATTACTATATTTTATATATATATGATAAACATAGTTGTATTATTTAGTGAAGGAGTGCTCAATAGCGATGATATGGCTTGAGACTAAAGTTTGGAGACAGTCAACAACCAAAGACAAGAAACTGTCAGTTACTCTGCATTATATCTGTTCCGATGGATACTGCACCCCATAGACTGGTATTGTCTTGTCCTTTCGGGTCTTTACGCCGGTCTATGGGATTGTCCTGTGCAGTTCTAGGAGGTCCACCCTCCCAGGCTTTGCCTCCCCTCTTTGGGGAGGAGTAAGTTAATTGCTTACTGCTTGAGGCGCCCCTACCGGGGAATGCCGACGGGGCTGCCCAGGCAATTTTTGATGGTCAGAGTGCTCACCTCTCGGGCGCTGGCTTTTCAACCCCCACTTTCCGACCCGACCTTGGGTCACATCTTACTTGTGGGAGTAGGATAAGACTGGCCTTGTGCCTAACTCCTGGAGAGGAGTAAATAATACTCTGCATTGTTGACTGTCACCAAACTTAGATTTCTCTCTCTTTCTCTCTCATATATATATATATATATAATTTATTTGAAAACTATATGTTACATATGTCAGAATTGTACCGTGGTTTCATCCAGATGGGCTGACTTTAACATTTTTTTAAAAAGTCTATACTCATAGGGAATCGTCAGCATACTGACGCGAGAGTGATAAAAAAAGACAATGAGAAATGGCGTCTGAAATATGTAACATATAGTTTTCAAATAAATTATTTGTATCAGCTCTCACCTTTCTGCGACCGAGCACTTTATTGATTTCTTTTCAATATAACTTGACACACACTAATACCACCAATATGAGGAGGAAGAAAAGAAAAAAAAAAGTATAAGACAGTCTCGCCTGACAAGGTTGTATAACAACGAAAATTCGCGAAAAAAAAAAAAAAATTATATAAATGAATTTTTCATTTAAAATTGCACGATTGTTGATTTTCAAAATATTTCACTTTAATATATTCTTATCCATGCTTCAAAGATGTTGATTTCCTTACTTATATATATATATATATATATATATATATATATATATATATATGGGAAGAGAAGGATGAAAGTAATCCGACGTGATGGGAAGATGAAAAAGGAAAACCAAAAAATGGATGTTTTTTATGTGTACATCAACGTTTCGTCTTTATTTATAAGACTTCATCAGGATGATAAAATAGAGAAAAAATGTCATGCAAGTACAGATACATATAGGGTAGAAATATTGGGAAAAATAGAATGAAATAGTGGCCAACTGCTGGGTGGACGTCCGTATTTCCCAATATGTCTACCCTACATGTATCTGTACTTGCATGACATTTTTTCTCTATTTTATCATCCTGATGAAGTCTTATAAATAAAGACGAAACGTTGATGTACACATAAAAAACATCCATTTTTTGGTTTTCCTTTTTCATCTTCCCATATATATATATATATATATATTTATATTTATTCAAAACCTATAAAAATTTGTAATTATATTTTCACGGATATCCTAAAGGATGTTATCCAAGGATAACATAGAAATTGCTAATACGATAGTGGATGCTCAATATTGTAAATAGAGCATTAATAAAGTTTGTGAATATATAAAAATATATATAACAGACAGACAAATACTTTTCACCATTAACATGGGAAGCCTTCTGGAGCATGTTAAATTCTTTTAATATCTGCCTTTGACATACATGCATTTTTTCTCATAGAAACTCTACCTTTGCTTGTGATCAGGAATACTTTTAAAGGTGAAATTTGAACGCTACATTAAAGGAAAAATGTAATCCTTTAAAGATTTAAAAAAAAAATATTTGTTGTCAAAAAAAAATATTTTTGAAATTTAAAAAATTTTTCAAATAGTATTTGAAGCATCTTATTATTATATCACAAGATGTTTTGCCCTCTGACAAGAAAAGTATTGTTTTTGAAAAGTCCGGACTTAAGGTTTAATTGACTCTTAGTTGAACATACAAGAGAAAATAAACAAGTTAGTATGATCATTTTTGAATAATGTATTTTGTTTGTCTCTTATATATATTTTTTATATATTTCTTAACTTTATATATATATATATATATATATATATATGTATATATATATACTAACATACTCACATATATATATAAGTATCACTCTTCTCGTCTGTACTACTTTTTCAACTTTCTTGTCACTCTTGACAAAGCCTTCGCAACATGAGGGTGAAACGTTGAGATGTCACTTCGAGTTTTTATCTTTCCTATTTTAATTTTTCTTTCGTTCTATTAGATTAATTTTATGCTAATAATTCATCACACACACACACACACACACACACACACATATATAATATATATATATATATATATATATATATATATATATATATATATATATATATATATATATATGTGAGAGAGAGATAGTGTCCCTAATGATGCTGGCTTAAACATAGCTGAAAGGGAGAAGATAACGAAATACCAAGGTCTTATGTACAACATGAAAAAAACCCCTGGAATCTTAGGAAGATCTCCATCATTCCAGTAATCATAGGAGCAACCGGACTCATGAAAAAGAATTTCAAAAACTATCTTGCGAATATACCCGGTGAACCAAGTGCAAGAGAGATACAAACACTTGCGCTTAAAGGGACGGTAAGAATCTTTAAAAAGATCTCTCGGTTGGAGTGTCTGAAATAGCGGGTGAATGTCTGGCATCTGTTAGGATGCTCCATCTCTAGCAAACACAAGAAGAAAAGAAAATTGAAAAAAAGTGAATATATATATATATATATATATATATATATATATATATATTTATATATATTTATCTAATATATAAAGTAGAGACGCTTTTTCCCCTGTACCTTCTCGGAGTATAGGAAAATAACCACATACATCACAGGCTACTAAACTCACCATTATATTACACTTATTCACTCAAGCGTGTTTTAGTAAATTTGTTATTCTTTTTTCCCAGCTAACACTAAATATTACATTTGGCCCGCCATCTACGACTCTCCGACAAACCAACTCCATATAGGTGGTAGCAAAAACTTTTCTCCCTAACAATTCTGTACTGTCACTACACTCATCGACACCGGGAACTAATAAACACAGTTTACTTTTCACAAAACACCCATTCTTATTTATTATTTGCCTGGTATTAATTTACTACATAATATAAAGCAATACGCAAAGACTTAATGACCGCTCTCGTTCACTCCGATGATTTTCCGCGAATATCAGATTACGTTATTTCTAATTCTACCTATGACTTCTATATTTATATTCATTCCGGAATTAAGCGAATGAAATTAACGAACACAGTTCCTGCAACATTTAATCATTCAACATGGCGGCTACAATTTCTTGATGAATTAACTTCCTATTTAATTCAATAAGTGCCAAGATACTGGTAGACCCCAATACATTTACATTTTCAAAATCATACACCTTCAACACGCATATTATAGAAAACTTGCTCAAATCGATTTCTTTCATCAACTACAAATGACCTCAATCGTGTCATTGTTGACCTTTATATTTGGTCAGCAGAAGCTAAATTTTAACATAAAACGCATGCGAATAATCAAGCTTAAGTGAATTGGCCTATTTTCACATGTATTTTTCACCCAAAACCGTGGTGCAGTCGTTAAGAAGGCAGGTTTCATGATCGCCAGTTTTAGCGTTCGATCCCATTCTACTCTATCACTTTAAAAAATTTTTTTTAATTTAAAACATTTGCCAACACAGTAGACGGGGGGAGAGGGGGGGGAGAACAACAATAGGCCGTTTCCTTTTTTATTCGACGTCATGCAATAGGTAAGACTTTCTCCCGTGCAACGCCGGGCGACGGGTTCCGCTAGTATATATATATATATATATATATATATATATATAAATAGTCTTCCTTCTCCAGCTAACATCCTGTTTTACTCATTTAAAATGTTTCTTTCAGTTCTTCCGACCAATTCCCCATTAAACATATACACGCACACGCACGACAATACTTACTCCTACAACTCATTTATTTCATACTTACTATTATCTCCCATTTATTTTGAACATTTTTGAATTTTTAATATAATCCCAATTTTATGCAGTTTCACATAAAAGTGTAAAGTGATTATATTTATGAGCCAAGGCGATCGTTGTTTTGTTTCACTTTTTTTCTTCAGATTTGCACTGATCCATAAATTGCTCAGCAAATCATGAGATGTACATTCAAGCCAATATGCATATATATATATATATTTTTTTCAAATGCGTCCGCGACGGTTGGTCACACTTCCATTATAAATAGTATTTTCATCACTATTGAACGGCTCCATCTTATTATAAATGCATCCACACATCTCTCTAAGAGGCTCTGTTTGTTGGTCGATGTGACATGTTTATGTTTAAAATAACATTAATTTTTCAGGTTGAAATAGCATTTTCATCACAAAATGTGTAGATTATATTGACTCATCCTTTTAAGGATACGTCCAAACATCTCTATAAGTCAGTCAGTCGGTCATGATCAAATTTGAAATAGCATTTTCCTGTGTCTGTCATATGTTTGTTGGAAATAGCATTGTTTGTGATCTACCGTACTTAAATTTGAAATAGCATTTTCTTGGTTCTGTTATACTTTAGTTCGAAATGACATTTTCTTTTGTCTGTCACGCTCAACTTCGAAATAACATTTTCTTTCGTCTGTCACACTTAAGTTCGAAATAACATTTTCTTTTGTCTGTCACGCTTAAGTTCGAAATAACATTTTGTTTTGTCTGTCACACTTAAGTTCGAAATAACATTTTGTTTTGTCTGTCACACTTAAGTTCGAAATAACATTTTCTTTTGTCTGTCACGCTCAACTTCGAAATAACATTTTCTTTTGTCTGTCACGCTTAAGTTCGAAATAACATTTTCTTTTGTCTGTCACACTTAAGTTCGAAATAACATTTTCTTTTGTCTGTCACGCTCAACTTCGAAATAACATTTTCTTTTGTCTGTCACGCTCAACTTCGAAATAACATTTTCTTTTGTCTGTCACGCTCAACTTCGAAATAACATTTTCTTTTGTCTGTCACGCTCAACTTCGAAATAACATTTTCTTTTGTCTGTCACGCTCAACTTCGAAATGACATTTTCTTTTGTCTGTCACGCTTAAGTTCGAAATAACATTTTATTTTGTCTGTCACGCTTAAGTTCGAAATAACATTTTCTTTTGTCTGTCATGCTCAACTTCGAAATAACATTTTCTTTTGTCTGTCACACTCAACTTCGAAATAACATTATCTTTTTTCTGTTACGCTCAACTTCGAAATAACATTTTCTTTTGTCTGTCACGCTTAAGTGCGAAATAAATATTTTCTTTTGTCTGTCACGCTTAAGTTCGAAATAACATTTTCTTTTGTCTGTCACACTTAAGTTCGAAATAACATTTTCTTTTGTCTGTCACGCTCAACTTCGAAATAACATTTTCTTTTGTCTGTCACGCTCAACTTCGAAATAACATTTTCTTTTGTCTGTCACGCTCAACTTCGAAATAACATTTTCTTTTGTCTGTCACGCTCAACTTCGAAATAACATTTTCTTTTGTCTGTCACGCTCAACTTCAAAATGACATTTTCTTTTGTCTGTCACGCTTAAGTTCGAAATAACATTTTATTTTGTCTGTCACGCTTAAGTTCGAAATAACATTTTATTTTGTCTGTCACGCTTAAGTTCGAAATAACATTTTCTTTTGTCTGTCATGCTCAACTTCGAAATAACATTTTCTTTTGTCTGTCACACTCAACTTCGAAATAACATTATCTTTTTTCTGTTACGCTCAACTTCGAAATAACATTTTCTTTTGTCTGTCACGCTTAAGTGCGAAATAAATATTTTCTTTTGTCTGTCACGCTTAAGTTCGAAATAACATTTTCTTTTGTCTGTCACACTTAAGTTCGAAATAACATTTTCTTTTGTCTGTCACGCTCAACTTCGAAATAACATTTTCTTTTGTCTGTCACGCTCAACTTCGAAATAACATTTTCTTTTGTCTGTCACGCTCAACTTCGAAATAACATTTTCTTTTGTCTGTCACGCTCAACTTCGAAATAACATTTTCTTTTGTCTGTCACACTTAAGTTCGAAATAACATTTTCTTTTGTCTGTCACGCTCAACTTCGAAATAACATTTTCTTTTGTCTGTCACACTCAACTTCGAAATAACATTTTCTTTTGTCTGTTACGCTCAACTTCGAAATAACATTTTCTTTTGTCTGTCACGCTTAAGTTCGAAATAACATTTACTTTTGTCTGTCACGCTTAAGTTCGAAATAACATTTTGTTTTGCCTGTTATGCTGAACTTCGAAATAACATTTTCTTTGGTCTGTCACACTCAACTTCGAAATAACATTTTCTATTGTCTGGCACGTTTAAGTTCGAAATAACGTTTTTTGTCTGTCACGCTTAAATTCGAAATGACATTTTTTTTGTCTGGCACGCTTAAATTCGAAATAGCTTTTCCATCGCTAAAGATCAGATGGCCGCATCTTAAGAATGGTTTTGGTTTTGTTTTTCTTAATTTACATTCTTTTACGCAATAATCTGCGTTTGGGTTTCATCTTAATTCCGTACCATTTTCTGCTGCCGAGCGCACTTCTACCCTCCATTATCAAAGAACGGACAATGGACTCCTAACCATCAAACATTAACATGCAATTTTCAAAACAAATATTCGCAGCAAAAAGATAAAGCAGACGCTGAGGCGACTCCTTCAAAAAAAAAAGGAAAAAAAAGCAGCATCAGCTTTACACTTAATGGATGCTTTACATTGTATTTAACTTTTGCTTTTTTTTTACTTTCTTTTATTGACTGGTTTCAATATTATTAGTGAGTTTTATTTTCACTGTCCCTGACTCCCTATCCAAACAAAAAATCACTATATATATATATATATATATATATATATATATATTGGAAATATATTCAAGTTTTACTATATGTATATATATATATTGGAAATATATTCCATTTTTACTATATGTATATATATATATATATATATATATATATATATATATATATATATATATATAAAAGGAGATTTAGTGAATTAGAACAACAAGTCTATTATGGCATACGGTCGTTTCCAAAACATTCTGGAAATACTTTATTTCATTCTTTAATTTTTTAAAAACCAACAAAAGCTACTCCAAAACGTCTCTTCATCAGCGCCTTTAGCACCACATCTTACAGAAATTCACGGAAATATATATATATATATATATAATATCACACATACAAACATATAAATATATTAATGCACATACAAACACATATTCTAACACATACATACATATATATATATATATATATATATATATATATATATATATTCACACACATGCAAAAATAAATATTTACAGATACAAGCACATAGTATATATAGTCACAGACAAACAAACATATATGTATATATTCACACATGTAAAAGCATATATATATATATATATATATATAAATACCCATACATAAAATCATACCACTACAAATCATATTCAATACAAAGTTTAACATATATATATATATATATCTATATATATATATATGTTAAACTTTCGCATGGAGAAATATATATCTACATTGACACACCCATACAAATTATCATTATTCTATTCCTTTCCGGTTTTTATGGTTTAGCTTTTTAACTAAAATATTTTGCTTAATACAGGCCAATTCTCTAAACTCACACTACTGGAATATCACTTTGAGCAGAATACACACACACACACACACACACACACATATATATATATATATATATATATATATATATATAATTCTGTAAATATATGTTAAAAATGTTATTCAGTAAACAGATACATATTAAAGTACAAAGTATTAAATATATACATATGTGCATATACATGCATAAATCTATACACATAAAGAAAATACAGTCGGCTTTTCAAAGTAAGACCCAAATAGCAATCCATCTGAAATTTCTATTTCATTCTGGCTAACCTATTTTTTCACCAGTTTCCTACTATGATCTTGAAACGAATATATTTTCAGTTCCGTTTTTTCCTGAAAATACTTATTTTCACGAAGCAAATTGTTAGGGTGGAGGCATACTTTTAAGGTGCCCGTGTCCATCAGCATAACACCAAACGATAGCATGATAATTAAATTATTTTTGAAAATAATGTTATAAAAAATTAATCTATAATTTGCTAAATAAAACTTTTTAAATATTACTTTACAAATTACGCTTTCTGTGCCATAGTTTTTCCTTCCCAGCAAACACAGTAATACTCATTCTCTGCAAACTGGCTTCAGCTTACTTTTACAAATGGCTGCCTAGGTGAATTTATACTTAAGCTAACCGGCTTAAAATCGACCAATTTTTTCTTGTTACTTCTTTTAAAATACAAGTTTTCTTATTTAACTTTTTAAGTTCTTATTCATTTCTTAATGCGACTTTAGAAAAACAAAAGTGTCTTCGTAGGAATTTAAAACCAGTGGAAAATAAATCACTGCCATAGATGTCCAATTAGTGATTAGAGTCAGAAGGGCAGATAACTCTGGTGTCGCTTTACAGTGCCACCTGTCGGTGAAAAAGCGACACCTACCGGCAAACCGGTGTAGTTATGTTTTGAAAGGAGGAGGTAACTGCTACAACTGCCATGGATGTCCGATTAGTGATCAGCAATAACGAATCCATCCCCTACCTAAAAAGGAGCAGGTAACCCTCAAGACGATGAAGTCTTGATGACGACCCGAACAAACCAAACACTATACTTTAATAGGAAGTGAGAAATAGGTTTTAGAATGGCGCCTTGGTCATCAGTATGACGAAACAATAACGAAAAACAACAACAACAAAAAAGGTTGCCACTTTCAATTCTTAAGACTTTTATTTAATCAAATCTATTAGTGTGCATTAATTACATTTAAAAAGGAGCCGTGCGGGCAGGTCAGCTTTAATAAAAAAATATTTAAAAGAAATTCGAGCAAAAAAAACTGTCAAACTTTGGGGAGGTAGTATCTGTTTTGTTATCATGAAATCATCCACCCGAGAACTACCTGCTCCTTGGAGGGGATATAAAAGTATAAATTTTCCTGGGCAACGGCAGGTCGGGACAGCTAGTGTTTATATAAATTCATGCACATATATATATATATATATATTATTGTCCCAAGCAAACATCTCTAGCTATCTATATATAATTTGAAACCTGTGTATATTCATATCTCAAGAATTTAATCATTTTAACTCTCTATTGGTAGTAGCTATGTTTGCATATATATATATAGATATATATATATATGTGTATAAGATTGTAAATAAAATTAAATGGCAGGCTGTACATCAATATATTAATACGTGTAATCACGACCATATATATATATATATTAATACCTACCGTTTTCTGTATTAGCATGTCAACAAAAATTGTTACGCCCATATAGTAGCCACCTACGAAAGACATACATTTCAACAGATTGAGGATGATGGTAAGGGTTAGACAGACGGGAGAGATGAAAAAACGAGTAATTCACATGTGTTGATGTGTGGGAGACGCTGAGAAAGAGCGTGTTATATCAGTTGAAAGAAAGAGAGAACGAGCGACACATTAGTTAACAGTAAGAGAAACAAAGACAATGAGAGAATGATCAAATTACACTTAGGTTATATTGGCTTTTATCTCTTTTATTGTTGTTGTTGTTTTAAGAATTTAATTAAAATAATCAAAATATATAATAATAATAATTAATTAATAATAAAGTGAAAGAAATAGTTATGTTTCAGAGAGTGAAGTGATTAGCAGGCTAAACTAGAGATCCTTTACTAGTGAGTTCAAGCATTTCTGAGTAATACATACTTCTAGACCTTTGGCAGATGTGGTTTAAGTTTAAACTAAGTAATGTTGAGGTTTAGGGCATGACATTAAACTGCTGTGCGCACCCTTGGGTAAGTGTTCGTCCTGCAACTATCTCACCAAAATTTATATTTCCCAAGTGTTCCTACCTTTCATTTCTGTCTACCCTATTGCCCAACCCTCAAGCAAAACTATTCAACCTCTCTTTACTCCCTGATCATGACAGAAAACTGCATCCAGTTGGAGACCCCCAATTTAAGACCTTTGGAGGTTATGGAGTCACCTCTTAGTTACTATTACTTCCATATCCAAAGTAGTTCTACTTGGCAGGGTTCTATCAATGGGGTAAATAGAATCTATCATTTATAGACTATTATTCATTTACAAAATATACACCCACAAAATATTTATTTACAAAATGTACACCCACAAACTATTCATTTACAAAATATACACCCACAAACTATTCATATACAAAATATACACTCACAAACTATTCATTTACAAAATATACACCCACAAACTATTCATTTACAAAATGTACACCAACAAACTATTCATTTACAAAATATACAGCCACAAACTATTCATTACAAAATATACACCCACAAACTATTCATTTACAAAATATGCACCCACAAACTATTCATATGTAAAATATACACCCACAAACTATTCATATACAAAATATACACCCACAAACTATTCATATACAAAATATACACCCTTAAACTATTCATTTACGAAATATACAGCCACAAAATATTCATTTACAAAATATACATTTACAAAATATACACCCATAAACTATTCATTTACGAAACATACATTTACAATTGATAGGAACCCATACATTTACAGCATGAATAAATATTTTAAGATATTAATAACTTGAAACTGCAAAAACTTTTACCAAAATGACGGATTCAATATTAAATAACTTGAAAAACGTTGATATGCCATAAAATAAATCAAGTGTTTCATTTTTAATACAGACTTATAATCTGTCAAAGACGGGATCATTTTGTGGATCTGAAATCCTTCTTTTATTCAAAGTGTGTTTATATTAATTTACGATAATCCTAAAAAATTGCGCTTTTTTTTTTTCAATTCTACAAATTTTTCTCTCATCCAAAATTGTGAATTTTGTTACATAATGTTTGAATGGAAAAGTTTGAGTGACACCTATGGGTTAGAAGTGACCCCCAGACCGGAAGTCGATGAAACCGCGTAATTTCGAGATAGAGATCTTCTGGCGAAATTTCAAGGAGAGTGGGCACGGTCTTCAACAGGGGTCGGTAAGTGCTCAATATAACTAGGTGTAATGAGACATGTATCTGTCTGTCTGTCTTTCTTTCTCGCTCTATCTCCCTCTCTCCCTCTCTCTTATGCTACGAATGTGGTCCATCTCCCTGTTCTTCTCTTTATAATAGACCCTCTTTTATAAATTAACATCAGCATCCGAGTGGTTTTGTCATCAGACGAATAGAACCTGAGTTCCGGACTGGTGTATAATCGTATATACAAGCATCGGTAATTAAAAATATAACACTTTGAAAGAGACACGGAGTCAATAATTAACTTACAATTTTTCTTTATTTTTCCACAAATAAATAAATCCCCCCCCCCCCCAAAAAAAAAAAGAAGTTATTTCCGTCATAGGTTTCATCGCTCAGCACGGAACGGCTATGTTAGAAATATCTCTCACAAAACTCTAACCAGTGTAAGCAAAAAGAGCCATTTTGAAATTAGCCTTGAGTTAAATAACAGTTAGGAGTGAATCAAGTAAATTCAGGGAACTTCTACCATTATTAACCAGCATAGTGTTACCACCATCGACCAAAGGAAGAGTCTATCAGGCATGTGTACGCAGTGTGATGATCTATGAAAGTGAAACCTGACCAATGATAGTTGAGGACATGCGTTGCATGGAGAGAAATGATATGAGAATGATGCTATAAATGTGTAATGTGAGTCTTAAAGACAAGCTTAGATCTGATGACCTCAGAGGAAGATTAAATCTAGACAGTATAGGGAGATGTGTGCAGAGCAGGAGACTTCGATGTTATGTCCACGTTGAAAGAATGGATGAGAGTTCTTGGGTTAGTAGATGTAGAACAGTTGAGGTAGCAGGGTCAGTTGATAGGGGAAGGCTAAGGAAAACATGGCAGGAAGTGATAAGGATAGATTTGAGATAAAGATGAATAAATAAAGACCCGGCGAGAAACAGGTTAGTTTAGAAGTGACTTTCTAAAAGCCGTTCGATGCATGTCAACATGTAAAATGGACGTTAAACCGAATAGATGAATGATGATAATTGAAAAAAATTAAATCAAACATAGTTTTTGTCAAAAAACGTTCAATGTAATGCTTTTATGTGATAAGATGTTTTGAAATAGTGCAGAGTGGAATTCTTCAGGATCAGCTGAAAGTTAATATTAAGTGGTGAATTTATCCAAATGAATAAAAGCGACATTCCTTTTCATTTATTACTCCTATATCACCATCAAAACGTGTTAGTGCTATTTAAAGCGATAATACAAAATAATATTTTTAAATACTGTATATATATATCGTAAAGATGAAAAGCATAAAGAATACTTTCCATGCCTAATTTGCATAACTATTGTTTAAACACTTCATAATTAATCGATGTTTGGTGTTATTCATTCGTAATTTTATCGTTCTGTTTATTCCATATACATGCAATATTTTTTGTCCATATTAACAGTAATTAATTAAAGTAATGTGATACAAAAAGGATAAATTATTAAATATTCCTTTAAATATTTGCAGCAGAAGTAATTTAAGAGACTCGAGGCATAAGAAATAGTTCTGAAAGGGAAAAGAATGACTGATTCCCCCCCCTCTCTCTCTCTCTCTCTCATAAGCGACACCATATAGAGGAACGCGAAAGCGTGTCTGACTGCTTCCTCCCGTTAGCGATCAACATTACATCTTTTTAAATTGTTTTTAATAAATAAAACACACACGCAGAGCGAATTGATTTCCTCTTTCTGTTCATGTCTTCGCGGTTTTATTAAAATGGTCGAAATTACCAAAATGTAAATATACGTGCTTACAACAAACTTATGAATGAAATGTTTAACATTTAACACTTTGGTTTTAAGTATTTCGAGTAGCGAACTTTGCGAAGCGATAGCGAGCTTATTTTTTCGAAAGTATGCTTCATTTCAGAAGTAAAATATTGGGTTCTTCTTTAAAGACGTGGCCTAGACGAAATATGAAAAAGGGGAGATAATTCAAACTTTTTTTTTTGGGGGGGGGAGGAGGTCAAATCTGATTACTCACAAAATGGCCGCAAACAATTTGAACATAGAAGACCTGTTGTTTTTACTTAGAGATAATTGCAAAATAATCGATTTTTTGCAAGTACACAGACTTATTTCAGGTGCCGAGACCCGCATCTGTGGCGCTGAGATGAGACTTATCCCATACGCAACTGGAAGCGATGGACTTGTGTGGCGATGCCCAAATTTGACACGTAGGAAGAAGGTGTCCATTAGACGAGGCAGTAACCCTAACCATTTATTTATTTATTTTATGTTTCATTTATTTCAATAAATCTATTTAATTTTAACGTATCCTCAAAAGTTTTATTTTTTGCATTTTAAATTAGATTTTTTTTTTAAATCCCCCCGCCTCCCCCCAAAAAGTTTGTATTATCTCCCCCTTTCATATTTCGTCTCGGCCACGTCTCTGAAGAAGCGCCAAATATTGTTTTAAATAATTTGAAAGTTTATTGATATTGAATTAGAGATAATTTGTACGATTCAGTTAAAAAGACAAAAGAAACGTAAATTACAATTTCTATACGATAAAAATTTGAACAAGATTCTTCATAAACGATCGCCATTATGCGATATTATTATTGATATCGGTTGTTTTATTTGTACAAAAAAAATACTTTTCTCGCTATTATTTTATTGTTAAAAAGGAGTTTTTTTCTTAAACCAGTAACATTGACAAATATAGCATTACGTTATTCTAATATATTTTCATTATTGTTTTTCGAATAGCATTTCATTGCACTGAATAATATACATTGTTATACATTTTGTTGTCACAAGAACGTGCATTCTCTTCTTCTTTTTCTTCTTCTTCTTCTTCTTCTTCTGATACATAACGTGCACGCATTCTATTGTTCAGCATATTCCATTATTCCGCCATCGCGTCGTGAAAGAACACGAAAAAGGTCTTCTTATTCTTCGATATATTTTTTATTTTATTATTCAAATATTGTCGTTTTTTTTTTCGTGATTTTGCCAAATAATAGATATTTTTGTGCTGTCTAAATGTTAGCATTCAACCAAAATAGACCAACTGAACAAGACTGCCTTTCTGTTCCATCCAATGTAGGCAAATTCATTCCAACCAGCAAACGTAGAGTGGACTCTTGTGCGTACACGTTTGACAATATTTTTTATTTAAAACTAGCTGCCCCGACCCGGCGTTGCCCAAGATCCATTACGTTCACGTTTATTCTGTAAATATTTCTGTGTTTAATAATCACAGTTTTGTTGCGTTCCGTATCTAAGCAACAAATAAAGCACATAAAGAAACGCCTAGCTCTTACTAAAAGAATCAGAGTTATTCACTTTAAGCTGATTTTTCTTTTTAAGTGCTTATTTAAGAATGTGTCTATATTAGCAAACTGCCGAACTAGCTTAAGTATTTAAATTAAAATTAAGTATTTTTTAAAAATAAATTGTAGTAAAGTACGTTAGTTTATCGCTAACGACGTGTTACAACAATGACAACTGAATCGAAAGTGTGTGTATATGCGTATGAGGGGGGGGGGGTCATGTGTAGTTTTGGAAAATTTCTGGAAGTATGAGATTTAAAAGTATGCAGTGTCTCGACAGCCAACAACTGGTACATGCAGTTTGTTCAGCAATTCTGAGCATGAAAAAAATATTTGATCCATGCTTCAGCAATTCTGAGCATGAAAAAAATATTTGATCCATGCTTCAGCAATTCTGAACATGAAAAAAATATTTGATCCATGCTTCAGCAATTCTGAGCATGAAAAAAATATTTGATCCATGTTTCAGCAATTCTGAGCATGAAAAAAATATTTGATCCATGCTTCAGCAATTCTGAGCATGAAAAAAATATTTGATCCATGTTTCAGCAATTCTGAGCATGAAAAAAATATTTGATCCATGCTTCAGCAATTCTGAGCATGAAAAAAATATTTGATCCATGTTTCAGCAATTCTGAGCATGAAAAAAATATTTGATCCATGCTTCAGCAATTCTGAGCATGAAAAAATATTTGATCCATGCTTCAGCAATTCTGAGCATGAAAAAAATATTTGATCCATGCTTCAGCAATTCTGAGCATGAAAAAAATATTTGATCCATGCTTCAGCAATTCTGAGCATGAAAAAAATATTTGATCCATGTTTCAGCAATTCTGAGCATGAAAAAAATATTTGATCCATGCTTCAGCAATTCTGAGCATGAAAAAAATATTTGATCCATGCTTTAGCAATTCTGAGCATGAAAACATATTTGATCCATGCTTCAGCAATTCTGAGCATGAAAAACATATTTGATCCATGCTTCAGCAATTTTGAGCATGAAAAACATATTTGATCCATGCTTCAGCAATTCTGAGCATGAAAAAAATATTTGATCCATGCTTCAGCAATTCTGAGCATGAAAAAAATATTTGATCCATGCTTCAGCAATTTTGAGCATGAAAAAAATATTTGATCCATGTTTCAGCAATTCTGAGCATGAAAAAAATATTTGATCCATGCTTCAGCAATTCTGAGCATGAAAACATATTTGATCCATGTTTCAGCAATTCTGAGCATAAAAAAAATATTTGATCCATGTTTTAGCAATTCTGAGCATGAAAAAAATATTTGATCCATGCTTCAGCAATTCTGAGCATGAGAAAAATATTTTCGAAAGTCATGTGATTTGTGTTGTTTTCTTACTTTGTAGGCATGTCCACCTGTGTTAGACACATGGAGATCAAATACGTGCTCAGACCTATTGTTGACGGGATTGTTAATAATTTCATGGCTGTTTACCATGTTAGTTGGAGTATCAATGAATCCAAGCACAGGGAAGCCGGGTGTTCAGAGTGTGTCTGTTATTTGCTTGGGTGCACGTCTCTGAGCAGTTTCCACGGTGTCAATTTTCTAAGCAAGATGGAGGTTCAAGACTGATGATACGAATTCTAAGTGCCGTCACACTATAGCTGTATGTAGTTTTAAACTGATGATCATTGGAGAACGGCTAACCAAGGTCTTGCTAAGTGATGGTTTTTAAAAAAAGACGAAAGCTTTTTGGTTGAAAAAATAAATTTTAAACATTTGTCAGATGAAATTGTTAATAAAACACGAAATCAGGCAATTCATAATCCAAAACAAGCCAAGAAAATAAAATACAAATAATAATGAAATCGTAGTTTTGTTGAGCGATTGCTTCACTAGCAAGAACACTTATTGCTCTATAAAATTAGACTATCTGATATTCGATTTTATCATTTATGTAGATACACACTTGTTGGAGCCTCTTCTCCAACACGAGCTCTGCAATGTTTAATGTGTTGGTTATCGTGGATAACAAATGGTCGGAATATAAAAAGAAAAAGGACAATTGTAAATAAACGGTAATAATAAAAAAACGGTTGAATTCACACACACACATACATATGTATATATATATATATATATATATACATATATATACATTTCTTTCTCACAGGAAAGTTTTGTCAATTACAAATGCAATACGGACATAATCAAACGTGATACATAAAAGAGGGTGAAAATCACAGACATAATTATTAACACAAGAGTTCACATTAAAAGTCGCTAAACACAATCAAAATAAACACGAATTGTCAGGGCAAACAAATTACAGAGAATGCTAATTACTTTTATTATCTGGGAACTATTCTGAGACGAATTCTGCAATGAGTACCAAAAAGGGGCCATGCTGAGATGGCTAAAAGGACCATGTCAGAGCCGTGAAAACCATGTAAAAATGTACAACTTAGTGGGAAACATCCACCCAACTCGAATCCCACTGCCAGAAAGAGAATAAGCCTCGTTTTTAAATCTCGCACATGCGTAGAGTGATTTTTTTTCTATTTCATAATTGAAGAGTTCATTCTCTTGTTACTCAGTATGATTCAGGGGAAATAACTTGAATATGGTTCCAGGGAAATAACTTCTGAATATACTGAGCCGACTGTTTTTAGCATCAATAAACCTCTTAACTGCACAGTTATTAACTCGATGTGCGGATGAGTGCAAAATAAATAAATAAATATTGACTTCTAGCGGACAGTATTGTTTTCTGTCCCCATGTCTGTGGAAACGTCAGATGTACTAGGTTCAAAGAGAATCGTTTAACTAAGACGGTAACTCAATCCCACCCTCGTTTATTTAATTTTTTTTTTTGAAAACAGAAGGGTACGATTGAGTTACTTTCCTTTGTTAGAATTATTATGTCATACTACTTATCTCCCTTGCAATCTTTTCCGAAATTTCAGGACTGCATATTTGTTTCTTTTTTGAATGTGACCAGTTTTTATTCAACATTTTGCGTGTACCAGTCATCTTGCTATAACTAACTTATTTAATGTAGCTAGTGGATCTCGTGGAAATTCCATGGTTGTTTTTATCATCTACCTACATAAAAATAAATTTGTATTGACCAGCTGGATTTTATTGTTGAAATTGGTTTCGTCAAGCCGTTTTTTAGAATGGGGTATATACAGTAGCGACCTGGTGAAAGTTGCCAACATCCCTAAGTGAAAGTGATGCTATGGAACCGATTGATATACTCAGGTCATTAGTTCGCATCGTTACTCATTTCACCGCCGCCACCTCACATTTCTCGGTATAATTTACTGTTTTTCCTAATATATCTCTTGAAATGATGCATGTTTTTAAGGTTTAATAATATGCAGAAAACTATTGTATCTTTGTTCTTCCATAAAAATAATTGTCATTGTCAGATGAAATTTAAATAAATGAAACGAATATGTCTGTTCTTTTTTATTTATTTATTTAACATTGTAACACTTAGATGTGTATTAAAATAGCACTAAAGAATAAAGAATGCAAATCGTAGACTTTCGAAGTTAAAACGTAAAAACAGAATTCACTTTTGAAACATGTTGTAAATTATATTTAGGCACAAGACTATTTTATTTATCTTCCTCCCACAGCGGTAAGATGTGACACAAGGTCGGTCGGGAAAGTGGGATTTGAAAGGTCAGCGCCCGAGAAGGTGAGCACTCTGGCCTACAAAAAATGCCTGGGCAGCCCCGTCGGCATTCCCCGGTAGGGGCGCCTCAGGCAGTAAGCAATAAACTTACTCCTCCCCAAAGAGGGGAGGCAAAGCCTGGGAAGGTGGACCTCCTAGAACTGCACAGGACAAACCCACAGACCGGCGTCATCAAGCCCCGAAGGCCAAGACGGTACCGGTCTATGGGGTGTAGTATCCATCGGAACAGATGCTACACTTTGATCTTAGCCAAAAGGCCAAGAAGTTACGAACGTAACTACTATTTAAGTGTCTCTTCTTTGTTTATTATTTCTTGTAACTTTCTTTTACAATTAAAACATTTACCAATTTAGTTTTCTAGTCTTTTATTATTCTCAGTCTCACTACAAGAACTTGCCAGAAATTTGCATTTTACACTCAGTCTAAGATATGATCTATTATTTATCTCTCTGCCAAGAGGTTAGACACAAGGTCAGGTGTGGTTTTGAGAAGCCAGTGCACTAGGATAAGTATACTCTGACCTAAAAAAAAAGGCCTGAGCAGCCCTATCGGCATTGTCTGGTAGGGGCATGTCAGGCAATTAGCAATAAACTAACCGCTTCTCCTGGGAGAAGGTAAAGCCTAGGAGTTTAGACGTTCTAGGACTAAAGAGAACTGTAGCTCAACCCGACATCAACGAAGCCACTGTCGGAATGATTTGTATATTGTGTCCAATTATTTGAGATTGAGGAAATCTCTGAGATGAAGAGTCAAAAAAAAAAAAAATCAAATATCAAGAAATGCAGTTTCTCAAATTCTTTTGACGTTTCAAGAGACTGACTGGTCTTGTATCGGATCGAACTAGATGTGGTCGTCCTCAAATATTACAATAAAAAAACTGTCATCAAATCCCTTATGCATAATTTCTTTCGTTAGGCACAAGACTATTTAAGTGCCAATTCACTGTTTATTATTTCTTGTAGCGCTCTTTTGTAATTAAAACCTTTACGAAAAGTATTCTGGTCTTTTATTGTCCTCCGTCTCACTACAGAACAATTCACTTTAAAATGGATAAGTCAGAAGAACTTTTACTGTAACAACATCAGTACATTTTCAATTACATTTTTGAATTGCATTTCATCTTTTGCATTGAGCAATGGGATGATCTAAGTAAAATAAATGCTTATAGAAGGTGATAACGTACGTACGTAAGAACACCAAAGGCGCCTTAGCATGTTATTTGATGTTATTGTTTTAGTAAAACATGTTGTGTAGGAGTAATGTGGAAACGCCTTTCACCCTAAATAATAAGCGACCATACATTAGGAAATTACGGATTTTTATGTTACATGAAATTTTAGTTTGTTCAATCAAAATAGATCGACCGACCGAACAAGACACATTCAAACCAACAAAAGCACAGAACAAAAATAAGAAAGAAAAAAGATTAGAATCTTGTACTTATATTATTGACCTTTTTTTAAATTTTGTTCTTAAAATCTAGAAGAAGTTTTTTGGTCATAAAAATAAATTTGAAACAATTGTATGATGAAAATGTTAAAACATAAAACCAGACTATTGTTAATCCCACAAAAAGCACATAAAATAATAATAAAACGTTAGTAAATAAACATCCAGCTCATCATTGTTGGGCCATTGCTTCACTAACAACAAAGCTTATTCTTCTGGCTCCACATACATTTTAGACGGTTCAACTTTTTTTTTATTAATTTGATAGTCAAAACAAAATGGCCGCCTTTAAAAAAATTGTAAACATTTCATTTTTAAGACGAATGGAATTTTGGTTGATTTTTTCTAAATTATTTAAGCGTTTCTTCATATTTGAGATAATCCAAAAGAAAATTTGGTTCTTTGATACAACATAGGTGCGATCAAATATTAATGGTTTATTTTGGCTTCAGAGTACAAATGAAACCTGATTTTGTAGACGAGAAGGTGCTTCTCTTCAGATGACGTGGAAGGTATTGTCACGCCAAAAACACTGTAAACTAAATTAAAGTTATAAGTGGTCGTTGGACTGGGACCTGCTTCTGAACGCTTCGAAGTGCATTCGTTTGATAATATGTGCTCTTCCTGATGCCCCTTTGTCAATCGGTTTACCAGCACAATCACTGGGGTGATAGACACCTTTAAACCAATGTATTGCCGAAGGGCTTTCCTCATTGGCAGATTCTTCATCAGTCTGTCCATCGACGTATTTCTCCCGATGTATACTGAAATATGTAGTTCAAGCTTGCAGTCCGAACCTAAAGAAGGGCATTTTTTTTACCTTGAACGTGTACAACACATGTCCATGCACATCGTCAAGGGGGCTTTCCATGCTTTGTATTTGTTAGTTTAAAAATTTAAAAATCACTTTTGAATTTCAATGTGATAATGAATACAAGTCATCAATGCGAGGAGCAGCTTCTGATGCTGCACCGACTTACACTCAAACAGATACTACACTTGGTACTTACTCACTTCCCACTGCAGGAAGATGAGGTACAAGGCGGAAAAGCGGGGAGAATCAAGCTAGCGCCTTTGAAGAAGCATTCCCCGGTCAGGGCGCCTCAGGCAGTTAGCAATAAACTAACCAACTCCTCAAAGAAGGAAGGCAAGGAGCGGGAGGGTGGACCTCCTAGGACTACCCAGGACTAATACCACATCCCAACAGATAAAAGGGCACCGAAATGGCCCAGTTGATGCCGGACTGGTTGTCGAGAACGGATCTTCTACTGGTGTTTTCCAGTCAAGAGTCTCTGGGCAACAGAAGCTGCTACAGGTTTGCGTCAATAAAGATTTTAGAGCGACCTAATCCTAACATACAACACCATCAACAGGAAAGCAAATCTACCTCTTGATGTTTTTTTTCTCACTCTGGCACCATACGGAGGCCTCCATGGCCATACATACAAGTTGTACTGTTTACCATTTTGGGCTCAACAAGTAAACGGCTGCTTATTCGGTACGCATTGCTTCTCTATGGAGCAGATATTCCCAAGATGTAGTCTAGCAGGCTATTACAAGCGCACTCAAGAGACATTTCGACAACTTATTTGAGGATCTATTTACTTTTACATAACTTTTTTCCCTAAAACTCACTCTTTTTTACGTGGGATTATGCAATTTTGCACTTAAGTTGCCATAAGTTTTGATTTGTTATTAAACTTTAATTTAAGCCAGAAATTATTTTCTATTTATCAGTTTAAAGCACTTTCGAATTATATTAATACTAACCACGTGTGATTCTTTTTTTTTTTTACAAATAATCAATAGACTAAATTGAATGACTTGTCGTGGCACGTCGAAATTCGTAAGTGATTTTTTAATCTTTAAACTAACGAATAGCAAGTAATTTCTGGTTTTAATAGAAGTTTAAAGACAAAAGTAAAGTATTATGGCTGTTTTGTGCCCCTAAACCAAAGGGAACATTCATTTTATCATACGTCCCTGCAATATCAAAGAACTGAAGAATTTATTATTTAATTCAAGAAAGGTTTTGACACCCAAAATAGATTTGAAAATTATTGATATAAAACACATAGAAAACCCAATTACCAGAAAACAAGGCAACACCAATAAAAGAACTAGCAACCATGAAATAAGGTCCACTACTAGGGATAGATATGGTTATCATTTCATAGTGAAAAGTATTTTATTAATTTTCTGTTAAACAAATGGCAAACATATGTACATATTTGTATATGATTATTTTTCCAGGTAATGTCTGATGAATTCTGATTAAGACAGAATGAACGAGATGACGTGCAAGCATAGATTTAACACATCTAAACTTTTTATTAAACTAAAGAGTTACAAGAAGGGGAGATAATTAATTTGTGGATTAGTTATGTACTGATTAGACACCATGGAACTTCCACAGGTGCTTCCTTCATCTATTTGCATAATTTAATATTAATAATATTTCTTTTGAAATAATTAATATCTGTCTATAAAAAAATGATTTTTTCTTCTTCTGTAAAAATGATTGTCATTGCTAAATATTCTTTAAAAAAAATAAAACGCATATGTCTCTTCTTTATATTTTTGTTTTTAAATTGTAATAATTTAAATCATTTTAAACAATAACTATTATTTCTTCTAATCTAAAAAAATAATTGTCAGCTAAATAGTCTTTAAATAAATTAAACGAATGTCACTTTTAAACATTTATTTAAAATTTTAACAAAAATAATTGTCAGCTAAATAGTCTTTAAATAAATAAAACGAATGTCACTTTAAAACATTCATTTAAAATTTTAACAAAAATAATTGTCAGCTAAGTAGTCTTTAAATAAATAAAACGAATGTCACTTTAAAACATTCATTTAAAATTTTAACAAAAATAATTGTCAGCTAAATAGTCTTTAAATAAATTAAACGAATGTCACTTTTAAACATTTATTTAAAATTTTAACAAAAATAATTGTCAGCTAAATAGTCTTTAAATAAATTAAACGAATGTCACTTTTAAACATTTATTTAAAATTTTAACAAAAATAATTGTCAGCTAAATAGTCTTTAAATAAATAAAACGAATGTCACTTTTAAACATTTATTTAAAATTTTAACAAAAATAATTGTCAGCTAAATAGTCTTTAAATAAATAAAACGAATGTCACTTTTAAACATTTATTTAAAATTTTAACAAAAAATTAAAAAGAATGCAAATAGTAGTTTTTTAAAACTGTTTAAATCAATAGGGTGACACAATTCTATTTCTGACGGTGTATTCGATTTTTGAATAATTAATTTTCAAATGCGTAAAATCTTAATTTTTGACATCAGCAATATCAGATATTTCTCAATTTTTTGCATTTCATATTTTGTGATCAGACGATCTCATTTTTTGAATGGGGGTGGAAGGTGATAACATACATACATACAAATGAAGTGACTGAGCATACTATTTTACAGACTGGCCGGATCCATGTAAATTCCACAGAATGAAAAACAAATTAAAAATTTTTTTAAAAAGTTGTTTCACCCCCAAACAAGGCAGGTCGCCACTGTAGACGTAAGGGGCTACTGAGAATTAGGGAGTAGGTTTTAGGTGTCATCCTAAGTTGGGAGCTGTGCAGCGAGATGTCTATTTACATTAGTTTTAAACCTCTGCATGTCGGTACAGTCGGAGAAACAGGGAGCAGGGAGGGAGTTGCAGAGATTGGCAGCACGAGGAACGAAGCTATTTGAGTAGTAGGTTCTCTGGCATCTGGGGACCTCCACAGTGAATGGATGGGACCTATCTGATTGTCGGGTTGTTCTAGTGTATTTGCGTCGAGGGGGCACTAGAGCAGCTAGTTCATCGGAGCACAATCCATTGAAGTATTTGTAAAACAAGCACAAGGATGCAACATTGCAGCGATGGGACAGGGGTTGGAGCATGGTGAATCGTGAAAGACCTATTAAGTTGGCTACTCTATTTTAGACCTTGTCTAGTGGATAATGCACCAGCCCAGATGTGATAACAATACTCCATACATGGGCGGATGGTGACTTTGTAGAGATTAGAGTAGCTATTTAAGAAAGGAAGATGGATTTGGATTTTTATTGGTTACGAGCAAGGCTATACGGCGTCGTCCGGGGTCCTAATTTCTGTAAATTATGCAGAATCCAAAAAAATAAATAAATAAAAGTAAAACTAAACAATCTGTAAAATATTGTAATTTCAAATATATAAGTTCATTTAGGGACAAAATAAGAATAAAAATAATTATGCCCTAAGTGAGGTTCGAACTCACAAACTTATCTTCATGGCAAGGTAACCAACTGATCCACCGAGACAAGTAAGAAATGTTCATGTAATTAAATACATAAACTAGACGGTCTTTTTTTACTTTTTTCTCCCCCACCCCCAAACACACACTCTCTCTCTCTTATATATATATATATATATATATATATATATATATATATATATATATCTTTCTCTGAAATGTCGGTTAGACAAAGGCAAAAAAGAAGAAATTAAGATTTCCTTCTCGTCTTTTTCACCTGTGAACATTAAAAATTGATATTATTATATTAATACCCGGTGATTTGGGTAGCAGTATAAAGATGCCTGACTTTCATTTATTTATTACTAAAATAAAATACTGATTAATATTAAATATATAAATCGATGAAATCGATTGAAAATAATATCTTTGTTTTTAACAACACGGACCAATATTTGCTGTAAATCACTGATAAAATATATTTTCTATGTAGCTTATAGTAAAAAAGCTATTTATTGCAAAAATAAGGAGGAAACTCGACTTGAGTTTATATATAAGATAAATCATATTGTCTGTGCAGAAACTCCTACAAAAATATATAACGCTAATCCATACATATATTTTTCTTTCAGGGTCTGTCGAAATTTTAAGATTGATTAAAGAAAATAGGTTTAAATTTTATTATTTTATTTACTTAGAGACAAAATAGCCTAAATTAAATTTAAAATAAAGGATAATATATTCTGTTGGTCACTTTCCAAACACACGAATATATTCTGTAAAAATTATTTTAAAATACCAAAAAAAACAAAAAAAAACAACAAACAATTGTATTAATAAGCTCAAATGCCCTCTCAAAAGTAAATGTCAAATGTGTTATATATAAAGCTACATTAAAATATCAAGGACAGAAAAATTAAATTGATATTGGCTCTACAGAGTGTACCTTCAGATAATGCTATGCAAACCATATGCTGTTGTTAAATACAAGCATAGCACAGCTTTAACAACATTTGGGAGATGAAAGGTGAATACAAGATTTAAACATACATTTCTCTAAAAAAGATTTTATTTTATAATGTTATACATTTTTTATAACTTTGAAATTGATGCTGTAGCAAGAAACGAATTAAAAAAATGCTTTCTTAAGAAAAAGGAAAACTCTGACATGAAAAAGCGATTCTTAAATCAACACTTAAAAAAATACACGCTTCTAGATCCCAAATAAATAATGATAATAGATGAATATAATCAAAAGTTTCAGCATCATTTTTTTTACCTTGTCCAATAATGTCACGAACATTCCTTAAAAAAAGTTGACATCTTAGAAAAGAAGAAAGGCAAGTTTTGCGATCAGAGAACTGCCGGAAATAGATCTGTCGTCTGCACTATTTCTGACAATCTTTTTTTTTCAATTTACTGTTTAATGTGATCATATTATTTTTTCCAATGAAAATCAAAACCAGATATTTCATAAATAAATAAATAAGATTTTCAACATTATAATCGTTAACTTAAACCGTTTCTTTTCTAAATAACAATTTAAAATGAAAATATTTCATTTCTTCATTCGTTTTGAAGCATCTAATACATAAAGTTATTTTGTCGGATTTTCAAATTCAGACACAAATAGCATTTAAACTGACAAATCAAGCTTTGCTTCTGACTGACAAAATTCCATTTGTTATTGTTGTACCGTGTTATTATCAATAAAACAATGCTATAATTATTTTAAAAACATTTTCTTTAAAAGTATTTAGTCCGACCAAGACGACTGCTAATATTGAAATCTTTTAAATAATCATATAAAAATAAAAGAGAAAATGGAAAGGCTGAGGAGGGATAGCACTGTAGACCACAAATTTGAGTGGCAATAAGCCTTCCCAAAATTGTTGTACTCTTCGCACACTTCTAGTGGGGGGTCTAGTTTGTACTCTCTCTCTCCTTAATCTTTCCATCCTCCTTGATCCTTCATGACCATTTCGTGTGGTGCCAACCGAATCTGATGTCACCACATCTGTGTGTATTGTTTTTTTTGGGGGAGGGGGAGGAGGGGGAGATTATTATCAATATCATTATTATATAATAATTCTGCTTGACCCTCCCTTAGTAAGCACAATCGTCATACTACCAATACGCATACACTAAATCAAAGGGAGGTAATTCATCCAAACCCGACGCAGTATTAATACAGTTTTTTTTTTATATAAACAGGAAACTGAATTACACAATAAAGAGAAGCAATAAAAAAAAGTATGTCGTCATTTTTTTTACCGTACAATAAAAATGACGATATAACTTTTTAATAGTATTTTTTACCATAAACGTATTCGTAGTAAATAGCAAGGTTCTTTAAACATGTATAATATGCTAAGCATTTGCTTTCAAGGAGACGACCTGAATTTGCCGTTTTCAGGTCTGACCCCCATATGATGCAGAAGTACCCGAAATCGGCAATGAGGGTAGTGCATCATTGATGATCTCCCTTGATTGATACATCTATAAAATGTATTTTGGGAGTAAAGGTCAAGTTTCCATATTATAATCCATTATTGAGTGAGGTGGAAATGCACCGGACATCCTCCAAAGATCCTGAGATTCATTAAGATACTCCTCATATTTTTTTTTTTTCGGTAAAGTTTCTCAAAAAATTAAAAACTTTTATTTCACATGTATATCGGGGATGAGGGCCCCAGGATTGTAACTCTCCATCGGATATATTTTACAGGTAGGCGACTAATTCTATGAAGTCTAAAATTCCTAGATCTGTCTGATAATGGAAATATGTGTTTTACCCCAAACCTCGGAATAATAATGGAAAATGAAATTAGGAAGATTCTCACTCACCTGATAATCGTCAAGTGCCGCCTTCTGCCGACTACTCATTTCTCCTCCCGTGCAATGTCCTCTTCGAGAGTTTCTCATGAGTTCTGCTTCCGTCATGACAGAAGCGTCAGGCCAGTAATTGGACTGTTGAGACGAACATGTGTAGTTTCCATGTTCTGCAACGCATTTACAAGGCCGATTCATACCATCTCGGTGGGAGGCATTTCTCCTATCCTTACATCGAATGATGCATATCGACATGGTGGCTGTGATGGACACTGATACTGTCACGGCCACCAGAACTATCACGATCATTAGGACGAGGTGTATTCGTTTTTCGCTTTTCATGTGTTTTTCATTTGGTATTTTGAGTGTCTTGTTGCTTACAGTTAATTTTAAAATCATGTCAACGTTTGCTGATAAAACCGGTGTTCCACTGTCCCTGACAACAAATCCCAAATCGTACGATCCGGCATCTTGTTGGGTGACCACACGTGTGAAAGTTAAAAGGCCGGAGTAATGGTTGATCATGAACAACTGGTTTTCGTTTCCTTCACTTATCTCGTATTTAAGAAAGGCGTTCTCACGACTGTCTATGTCCGACGCTTTTAGTACGGTGATGTTGTTGGTATGATGAGGGTAGTACACGACATCCATCATGTAAGGGTTGACGCTGGGGAATGTAAAATAGGGGGCGTTATCATTCTCATCGCGGACCTCAACAATAATTTTGGCTGTATTGTTCAATGATGGTATGCCGTTGTCTTTTACTAAAACCTGGAATTCATAGGTGTTTTGAAATTCGTGATCCAGAGACATAACTGTTGAAATTAATCCGTTGTCGGATATTTGGAACGGAAGAAATTGTTTGCTGTTCATTATTAGGGAATAGGTAAGTATACCACCAGGCCCAAGGTCAGGGTCTGTAGCATTAACGAAACCGATGGGGACTTTGGAATTCTGGTTCTCATTGATCCAGAACCGGAATATCTCTTCAGAAAATTGTGGTCGTACATCATTGACGTCGATCACTTGGATTGAGAATTTACTCTCGGTGGATAGAGGAGGGGAGCCCTTGTCCTGACAGGTGATCGTGATGTCATGGTGGTCCTCGGTCTCCCTATCTAAGGGATTCTTTACAGTTATTTTATATTCTTTGGTGTCTAGACTCTGAAGTTGAATCTTGTCATGGTTGAGATAGCAGCTGACCTCGCCGTTCAACCCAAAATCAGGATCGGTGACCATCACGTAGGCAATGAAACTACCGACCTCAACATCTTCAGAAATGGCGTCCGTTTTCTCAGCCGAATCAGAAATAAAGTTCACATTTATAGTCGGGGCGTTATTCTGCTGGTTAATCACATTCACCAGAACCATCGCGACAGAACTAAGAGGAGGGTTACCGTCATCTGTGGCTTCCACGTACAGTCTATAAGTCGGCTTTTGTCCGGATGTGAATTTTTTATGCAGGAAGATCTCTCCTTTGATCTCGTCTAATCTAAAATGGGCCTTGGTGATATCGGATGTCTTTGAGCTGAAATGATAGGTTATCTTACTGTTGGGGCCGGAATCGGAATCATCGGCTGACAAAATGGCTACGGCGGTTGCAACATCATGTTCGTACATGATCGAAACGTTGTAGACATTCTGCGTAAAGACAGGAGGGTTATCGTTGACATCCATCACTGCGATATGGACATCGAGAACACTTTGTTGGGCTGGTGAGCCGCCATCTTTGGCAACTACCTGAACCATATATGAGTCTTTTATCTCTCGGTCTAACATGTCTTCTAGAGTGATACTGAGTTTTGATGTTCCATCGAGGCTTTTTGCGATAGATAATGTAAATGGATCGTCCATATTTTTTTTAAGCTGATATGTAATCTGCGAATTCAATATCCCGACATCTTTGTCAATGGCATTGGGAATTGATCTTCGAGCCCCTCTTCTGTCGTCCTCAGAAAACTGTATCTCCACTTTAGGTTCGGAGAATTCTGGCTGGTGATCATTGACATCTTGCACAACCACTTTGATATTTATAATCTTCATAAATGTCTTTGAACGGCGGACAGCGACCTTGACGGTTTGGAAGCATTCCTTGTTATTTCGACACAACAACTCAGCATCCAGAGTTTGAGCAGTGTACAGCTTTCCAGTTTTCTTCGGAACACGGAATAATAAAGTTCTTCCGGCTACGCCTTCTCCCAGTTGATCGAAACGAATTAGATTGCGATCTTTCTGCGGAACACTGTCCATTAGATGGGAATCGGCGGCAATGTCCCCAACAAGTGTCCCAGGACTTTTCCGTTCTTCCACATAATAAGTGATATCTGCACATAGGCAACCGTGTAGGAGAATGGTCAGGAACAGACAAACGGATGCCAACATATTTAGCCGGATCTTTTAGGAAGAGCACATTTAAAATCCATTCAAACAGGGAGACGGGCTTCACCAATATGCCTGCAATTAAGGAAAAAAAATAAATTGAAAATAAATACGCATAAGCAGCAATGAAAACTGGATGGACATACATGATAAAATTAAAAACCGTCTTTGACACATTTTGTGCTGTGTGAATTTCTCCAGGATATAGACGTGTTTCATTTGATTTGTTGGGCTCTGTTTTACGGCATATCAACCCTTTTTTTGATTATGAAATGCTAAATCGCAATACTTATCGTAAACGATCTGTTGATGTATTTGGTAAGTGGGTTTGACGGCATATCAACCCTTTTTTTCGATTATTTACTGTTGAGAAACACATAATAAACACAGGGTGGGGGAGGGGATATGCCTAGGAAACTCAGGATCAACAAACAAATATAATACTCAATGTCTGTGTGTTTCCTATAGAAAGAAAGGTTAGAGAATCTACATAAAATCTAAAAGTGTATTCTTATGTAAAAATTTATCGGGGAATATAATGGACATGTTCCAAATCTATAAGTGCATCCCAAGGGTTCTATGAAGGCATAACCCCTTAAAACTTCAAATTTTATGAAATTTAAATCATATGTATAAATTTTTCTGGGGAAAACAATGGAAGTGGTCCTGAATCTCTACGTTACTGTCTGTGTCGAATATCTATGTGCCCCACCTCTAAGTAATCCATGAGGACAGAACCCTTTTAAAACTTCAAAAATCTATATACGATTTTAATGAAATTTGAACCATACGTATAAGAAACTAATTCAGAGAGTTTTCCATCATTTCAGCTTCTTCCAACTATATTAGGGGGGGGGGGGGCGAAAGGGGAGGAGGGGGGGCAGTAAAAGCAAAGAAATATGGTGCTATAAGGATAGTGAAAAAGGACATAGTAGAGATCATCATTCAATCCCGAGCAACGTCGGGTCTTCCTGCTAGTTTAATATATAAAGTAAAGTCAGTCTCGTAATCGTTTCTTTGTTATCGATAGTTTTCTTCTTACAAAATCAATATTTGATTGCGGTTCGTCAATTTTTTTTTTTAAGAAGAACAAAATGTAATTCGTAATTCCTTCCAGAAAATACTTTGTCTGGGTCGGAATTATTTTTAAATGGCTGCCCCAAAAATGGACATGATTCTATGTTCGTCAATACAGAGTTACTTCCCTTTGATTGTAAGAAAACAAAGAACACATAGGTTAAAAAACGAAAAGCAATACAAATTATAAGTAAATACACTACCAGATAGTCTAATAAATATAAAGAAATGAAAAGTGAATATAAATTATTGATGCATTAACAACAAAGTTCTTTAATTTGTCGATGTGTGACTCAAAAGTTTGTGTTAATTGTAAAGTCAGGGTATATCTCTGTGTTTCATGATAACGTGTGCATGTGTGTGAGAGAGAGAGAGAGAGAGAGCGATTGTATTAGTTTTAACTTCTATTATGAGCGGCAGGATAATTGCCTGTTGATTGCCTGTTGATTGCTGCATGTTGTCTCTATTGATGCTCCTTGTTTTTGAAAAGTAGATCCGAATCGAGGAAGTGCTGTGATTGGTCCATTACTCTGTATATTTAAACTAATTATTTTTAGTGATTAAAACTAGATGTGATGGGCAGAACCTATCTGCTCAGAAACGCACATTTTCCTCAGATAAGTTTTATTCTAGGAAGCATAAACTTCTAGTGGTTCTCACAACGCCAGACAAACTTTGTTGACATGAGAGCAATATCTGCATTTCAAGACTAATTCTCAGAGTACAGACTAAATGTATGAATAGCATTTTAAATCTGACAATTCAAATTTGATATAAGGTCCTATTCATTTTTACATACGTGTGTTGGCATCCGTCAGTCGCAACGACTATGGATCAGCGCCGTATTGACATGTTGCTTGTGTGCATCTTTTTGTGTGACTGTAGAGACCAATTCATGAAAGCGAATTACATTGTTTTTAGTGTACAGAACATGCTGCAAGAATAAAAGGGAAGGAAATGCTAGTCAGAATCAAATATCGATTTGTCAGATGCAATGCTATATAGGTCTGAAGTCAACAATGTGACACTTTTCTTGATATAATATATTGCATACAAATATTCCATATAGATATATCGGCAAAAAGAAAACAGATAAATAAGTGAAACCCAGGAATACAATAATAATGTATTTCTACTTTAATAATAATAACAATAATAATAATAATAATAAAAATAAAATGGATGGGGAAAAATAAATATTGCTATTCTTTGCTTTTATAATGCCTGTCCTCACACAACCCATAAAATCATGGAAACCATAGAAAATATCAGAATAGGTGAACCATTATCTCATCTTGGGTGTTTCGCACTGCCCCTACCCCCTCTGTCATCTACTTTCAATCCATAGCTTTAGAGCATTGAACCCCCCTTTCTTCTTCTTTTGGGATGGGGAATTTTTGAGTGGTGATAATAGCCAGAAAATGCAAGAGGGGAGAGGAGAGAAGGTCGAGTTTGAGGAAAGTGGAAAAAGAGACACGTATATATATATATATAAACTAAAAGATTATAGAAAAATATTTCCATAGAGGAGGGATATCAACACTTATTGAAAGATCTAGCAATGGTGGGAAGAGATCATTGTGTTCAGATAAAATAGAAAAGTCGGTGATGAGGAATTTTTCTTAAGGCCAATAATATTTCCATCTTTATTTTCAGCTATTAACCTTGCTTTTGAAAAGTGACTGTCTGTACATTAAACAGCCATTATTACTGACTTTTTGGGATACTCGAGGCTATACAATAAATATCTCTTAGTTGTTTGGGGTTGTTTTGCATCATTTAAGATCCATTGCTGCTAAGATACGACCTAAAGTTTGGGTGCACCAATAAAAAATAGGCCTTGATCGAAATTATGACAAAGCCACCTCTTACGTTTATTTAGTAGTAAGGTATAACAAATAGCCCATAAATCATAACACACACCGTAAGATTTTATAGTACTAAATTTTGATTAAAAAATAGGCCTTGATCGAAATTATGACAAAGCCACCTCTTACGTTTATTTAGTAGTAAGTTATAACAAATAGCCCATAAATCATAACACACACCGTAAGATTTTATAGTACTAAATTTTGATTAAAAAATAGGCCTTGATCGAAATTATGACAAAGCCACCTCTTACGTTTATTTAGTAGTAAGTTATAACAAATAGCCCATAAATCATAACACACACCGTAAGATTTTATAGTACTAAATTTTGATTAAAAAATAGGCCTTGATCGAAATTATGACAAAGCCACCTCTTACGTTTATTTAGTAGTAAGTTATAACAAATAGCCCATAAATCATAACACACACCGTAAGATTTTATAGTACTAAATTTTGATTAAAAAATAGGCCTTGATCGAAATTATGACAAAGCCACCTCTTACGTTTATTTAGTAGTAAGTTATAACAAATAGCCCATAAATCATAACACACACCGTAAGATTTTATAGTACTAAATTTTGATTAAAAAATAGGCCTTGATCGAAATTATGACAAAGCCACCTCTTACGTTTATTTAGTAGTAAGTTATAACAAATAGCCCATAAATCATAACACACACCGTAAGATTTTATAGTACTAAATTTTGATTAAAAAATAGACCTTGATCTAAATCATGATAAAGACATCTTACACTTTTTATAATACTAAGTTATAATAAAAAATATTCCTTTATTTAAATTATAACAAAGACGCTTTACACTTTTTCTCGTACTAAATTATGATTAAAAAATAGACCTTGATCAAAATTATAAGACAACTTACTCTTTTTATAAGTTGTGATAAAAAAAATAGGCCTTGATTTAAAATGATGATAAAGGCATTGTACACTTTTTATAATACTAAGTTATAATAAAAAAATATTTATTTTATTTAAATTACAACAAATACACTTTACACTTTTTCTCGTACTAAATTATGATTAAAAAATAGACCTTGATCAAAATTATAAGACAACTTACTCTTTTTATAAGTTGTGATAAAAAAAATAGGCCTTGATTTAAAATCATGATAAAGGCATTGTACACTTTTTATAATACTAAGTTATAATAAAAAAAATATTTATTTTATTTAAATTACAACAAATACACTTTACACTTTTTCTCGTACTAAATTATGATTAAAAAATAGACTTTGATCAAAATTATAAGACAACTTACTCTTTTTATAAGTTGCGATAAAAAAAATAGGCCTTGATCTCAATTATGACAAAGACTCCTCTTATAAGACATTGTGGAATTATTTTATTAAAGATTGTGAATCTGCATGATTCATTTTCAATCTAATCTCTATTTAGTATTTTCCCTCTAAATTTTTTAACATTTTATGGGGCTTTTATTTGATTTCATTTTTACATTATTAATGCACAATCAGTCTTTTCGAATATATTAATTTGTAGATTTTTTTTCTCCAATTTGTATATTACTCAATTTTATCTTTGAATAACGACATGCAATAACTAGTCAGCTGTTTTTGATTCCGTCGTTTACCACCCTCGTCATAATTGCCCTTATTGATGAAATTCATTGCATTACGAATAAAAATTAGTCGTTTTTTTTTATTTTTTGTATCTCACATAAAATGTTTAAACATATCTTATACCTTTTTTAATACACTCATTATAATAAAAAAAGCTTCTGTTATTTAATAGCATTTGTATTCTTATTTTTTAACCTCCATATTTTTCAAATTATAAATTTCTGCGTAGCTTGCTTACCATAAAAAATATTTTCATACTATATATATATACATATATATATATATACTTGCAGTCACACCCGGTGTTGCCTAAGAATCAGAGGACCCCTGTGTACTGCTTCATTCAGCTCTCAACTTCATATTACCATTTTTATTCTTATTTTTTAATTCCTATAATTTTCAAATTTCAAGTTAGAAACAAATTAAAAGGATTACAGACATAAAGTTTTGGTGCTTATATATTTTTATTTTAATCTTCTTAATGAGACATAAAAGTGGTGCAACACTGTTCTGTCCTGTCCCCAAAATGTTATTATTAACTAGCAGATTTGCCACCTTGGAACTAGTATTCTGTTAGTGTGTATATATATATATATATATATATATATATATATATACACACACACTCCAACTTGATAGGTCCTTCACCATCCACCAAGCTCCAGCCCCTGTCCTATCGCTGCAATGTTGCTTCCTTGTGCCTGTTTTACAAGTACTTCAATGGATTGTGCTCTGATGAGCTTGCTGCTCTGGTACCTCCACAACGTAAGTTCACTAGACCAACCCGACAATCTGCCAAATCCCATCCATTCACTGTGGAGGTCCCCAGATGCCGAAGAGCTTTCTACTCCAAAAGCTTATTTCCTCGTGCTGCTGGACTCTGGAACTCCCTCCCTGCTCCCTGCTTTCCTGACGTTACTGACATGCAGAAATTTAAAACTAATGTAAACAGACATCTCACTGCGCAGCTCCTAAATTAGGTTGACCCCCCCAAAACCTTCACCCTTTTTTCTCAATAGCCCCTTACGTCTACAGTGGCGACCTGCCTTGTTTGGGGTGAACTATGTTAAAATATATATATATATATATAACAGAATACCTGTCCCAAGGTGGCTAATCTGCTAGTTGATAATAAAATTAATATATATATATGTATATATATATAGTGTATATATATGTATATAGTGTATGTATATATATATGTATATAGTGTATATATATATATATAGTGTATATATATATATATAGTGTATATATATATATATAGTGTATATATATATATAGTGTATATATATATACACTATATATATATACACTATATATATATATATAGTGTATATATATATACACTATATATATATATATATATATACACTATATATATATATATATATACACTATATATATATATATATATACACTATATATATATATATATATATATACACTATATATATATATATATATATACACTATATATATATACACTATATATATATACACTATATATGTATATATATATATATATATATATATATATATATATATATATATATATATACACTATTTAAAACCATTCCAGCATAGTCCTTGTTATCTTTATCTACACAAAGAGACAACCATTAATGGAAATGCAAATAAAACAATACAAGAGCGGCTCAATTTGTTTATGCAATATCAACTGGCAATCTACCAATTCAATAAAGTCTGTTTCAGCCAAAAGGCAGAATCATGGAAGAAATACATACTACTCTGTCTCATAAGTAATTTCTTTTGTTTTATGAACAACAAATGGCAGCTCCCTCTTCTTCATCAATTTCCCTACATTTTTTTCAATCGTGTGAAAAAAAAAAACCCCAAACACAAATCAAAGAATGTTTGAGAACTGTCATCCCTTATTTTTTCGATTCCTTTATCACGCTTACATATTGACGCTCCCAATTCACAGGCAGACGGATGTGACGTCATACCTTCGTTCTGATTGACCAGTAACATAATGAGGGAAGTTCAAATAGAAAATATTTGTCATTCTATTCATCATTTTCAATCCTCTCACAACATTCTTCAGCATCCAACTGACAATCGATTCGCCTCATTGACCCTTATCCTTGAATGGCATTTGGCCTTGATAAGTGGTAACTCATTGGTAAAAAAAAAAAAGATGCGATAAAACAATCAAGAATAATATAAATTTTAACTTTTTACTAGTGAGAAAAGGAGAATAAACAAAGAGAGAGGAAGAGAGAGAGAGAGAGAGAGAGGGAAAGAAAAAGAGAGAGAGAGAGAGGGGACGAAAGGCAGACGCTTTACCCATTAGGCTATCAGCACAAACTTACTACAATAAGTAAAGTCCAAATGCTTAGATTAAGCATTTTCAGCAGCCGACAGTACTATATTCTTTTACGAAAATCTATGCATATATATATATATATATATATATATATATATATATATATATATATATATATATAGTGTTATAGTGAAATAAATTCCTGAAGGAAATCCGGGTATGAGAGCTCAATGTAATAAACAGAGCAAGAATAAAATAAAATAAAGTAACACGGAATCACATAATCACCGGTGCAATAATTTATTTCGACCCTACGGCTTTATTCAAGTATCCAAGTGAGATTTTTCAAAAATGTAGTCACCTCACTTGGATACTTGAACAATGCCGGAAGGTTGAAATAAATTATTGCACCGGTGATTATGTGATTCCGTGTTACTTTATTTTATTTTCTATATATATATATATATATATATATTTAGGCAGCATTCTTTCATTTATGCAAACATTGTTAAACATGACAGAATTCCACTTCTAATGATCTTTTTTTGTCTCAAAATCAAAAAAAATAAAAATAATATGTTTCATATGTATAACGAACGGTTTTCATTCTTTGTTGAATCATGTTCAGGTGACAAAAGCAAATGAACAAAAAATTTTGAGAGAAGAAGAAAATTTTCAAAAAAAGAAACCGAAAACGCGCAAGTGAAGTCGGTTAGACATCAAAAGAACGAACCAGTGCAGATCCAAGAGAGGCGTTAACAATTTAAATTCTGGGACGCCAGAGTTAGCATTACAGAATTACTTGTATTACATTAAGCATTTAACATATACATCTATACATACATATACATACATACATACATATATATATATATATGATGGAGTGAGTAGTAGTATAAAAATATACTTATGGCAAGCAAGCTAGACACTCTGTAAGAGCTCATCAGGTTAACTTCAGTCAGCTATGATATATACACATAAATTTCTGTGTAGTTTGCTTGCCATAAGTATAGTTTCATACTACTACTACTTAAGCTCTACTCACGAATTGAGCACTGTGAATACCGAAACACATACATAACTAGAACAGGTATTTTGCGAGTTAATAATAAAAATAATTCACTGAGCAGAACAGGTTTACAGCATTTTTATGTACACCTACAAAGATTAAAATCAAGATATATATGCTACTAAACCTTATGTCTAGAATCCGTATTCTAATTTTTATCAAATTCATTAAGTGATTTTTATTCTAGGAAAATGTATAAAATTCGGGGCTTAAGCTAAAGGGGTCTTCAGAAGAAATTGAAATTCAGGGAATTTTGCTTAATTGGTATGTAACAACTATGAATCAAATTTAATGCAAATCTGAAATATTTTAATTTTCAAATGCGAGGTTGTGCTCATATGATGCCCCCCCCTCCTTTATCAACCCCTTAAAATGCTCCATAAAAACTAAAATATTGAGAATATATATTAATTGATTTCTTATATCCGTGGTACGAATTTCATCAAAGTCTGAGATATCTGAATTTTCACCAAGGGATTGCAGTCCTCACACTTGCCCCCTCTTTGTATAAAACTAAATTAACCTAAATATGCCCCTATATTACTCACCCTTACACCTAACAGGTGCGTTCCAAACTTCATGATGATTGGTTAATTAGTTTCAGAGTTTACCCAATACAAACATACCTATACGCATACCTAACTATATAGTGGTATATTATTTGATAATATAAGTATATATTATACAACAGTAATTCATATATATATATATATATATATATATATATATATATATATATATTGTCTCCTCCCATACTGACGATTGCAGGTTTGGCATGAAACACTAGTGTATATCGGTTTATTTTGAAAATAATATTTATTTATAAATAATTATTCAAAGCTCTCGCAAGATTGAGCACTTTCAGTTAAGTTGACAACAAGCCTTCATTCTGCGTAATGCATAACTCTAGGCCACGTCTATTGAGTTCTCTCTCGACTGCTTGCTGGATAGCCGCTGTGTTTGCTATTTAGATGTTAACTTACTTCCCATTTCTAGACAATGCACGTTGGATCAGTGTTACACACCTCGGCTACTGAGTCAAACATGACTTTTGTATCAGGGTTTGAACTGTGTGATCGGTGGGGATTTTCTCCTCCCATACTGACGATTGCAGGTTTCGCATGAAACACTAGTGTATGTGGGTTAATTTTGAAAATAATATTTATTTATAAATAATTATATATATATATATATATATATATATATATATCCTCCTACTGTCACTGCATAATCACATTGACACACCGGTTCCTATTAGATCACCGAAGTTAAGCAACGTTGAGCCTGCCCAGTACAAAATGGGTGACCATTTGGGAACACCAGGTGCTGTATGTGGCCTGGAAGGGATATGGGATCCACCAGGTTCTATCATGCCCACTGAAAAGTTAGGACAGATAGAGTATCTGCCTGACTCGCCGACGACATCTATTGATGTTATGGGATATAGATGGATGGACCGTCACTGAATTATTACAAAGTAAAATGAAAATATTGAACCGGATTAAATATAAATATATTAAAATCGATTAGAAATACAATTTTTCCTTTTTCAAAACACTGACCGGTATTTGCCATGATTGACTTTCAAAACAGAATTAAGTGTCTACTTCGAATTAAAAAGGCCATTTGAATGTTAAGGAAACGGTGAATATACTGACTTTACTTTATATATAAGTATATATATATATATTTAGTTTTATTTAATATAAGTATATACATGTATTTAGTTCTATATAATATAAGTATATATTATAAAACAGTAATAAATACGTGTGTTCGTCTTTTTTTTATGTAAGATGTTATATTATTTGTTAAAATAAATATTTTCTGTTGTATCTGAATTTTTTTTATATATCAATTCTTCAAATAAAAAAAAAAGAAAAGAAACTGTTTGCAGATTGAATTCGTTGGTCGACCTGTAACTGCTATGCAGATAACAACAGACGAAAACAAGACTGCGTTTAAAACTTGGACAGAATTCCCATTAGCGAACAAAGCCGCCGCAGGCTACACAAAACATAACATTAAAGACAATGACATTTAGTAGCATGCATTATACTGGGTCGCAGCAAATAAAGCATATATTATTACATTGTGTATAGCTTGTTGGTCTTGAGGCCGCCTTTAATGGTTGGCCGGTGTCCAGCATTTTAAAGTATCTCGCAGTGCCAAGAATACAAAATAGCTGAATCTTATGCTGCAAAAGCGTATTGCTTGAAATGTGTCCAAGCTGAGAGTGGAGACCTTTATTCATGGCTTTGGCCGATGTACACTGCCTCTTACTTATCTGTGACCCTCAATAAATGGGCTAGAAAAATTCTTGGAAACTGTCAGACGCACATATATTTTTTTTTCCAAATCTGACTCTGGCCAGTGTACAGGGTGAGTCAAAAGTAACGGGGCAATCAAAGTAGAAAGTACTCTGGGTGATGTAGTTTTAGGATATTTATCGTTATTGTTTAATATAGAAAATTAAGTCAGTCTGATTCTCGACTTTTGTCATCCGTCCTACAAAATCAATATTTCATTCTGAATAGCCATCTTATTTTGTTGCCTGTTGGTTCATGTTGAAAAAAAATTAAAATGTAATTAATTAAAGTTAATTCCTTCCAGAAAATAATCTATCAGATCGGATTTATTTTCGTATACCTGCCATTTCTTTAAAAAATGGAGATAAATCTGAATACATCATTTCTATTTAAGATAGAGTTTCCACTATCATAGAGGATTCCACTATCATAGAGGATTGAACTTTTTTTTTTTATTGTATTCATGATATCTATTGTTTTCCAGTCTTATTTTTTCTCTTCTTCTCTTCTATAATGAACACAATACAGCATTAACCTTTTAACCTTTATATAAAACAACAGAGTTAAATAAGGTTTCCCTTTGAACTTTGATTGAAAAACAAATATGTATAAATTAAATGAATGTTGGATGCATTTTAATTTTTCAGCCTGACTTTGAAATTTTATGCACTGATGAAGCCTCTTCAAGAATATTAGTGATAATTTGTATAGCCTCATGAATATATGTTCTTGAAATAGGCAGAAACAATTGTCTGTCAATAAAGCGTTTTTCAAGGAAATATGGAATGTTTCTTTGAATAACTAAGGTTTACATGATGTTAAATTAAGAATCTAGTTATTCACTAAAGAGCTACAACATAAAACTTTATGTTAACTTGAAGAAATATATATATATATATATATATATATATATATATATATATATATTATAAATATTTGTTTTTATCTACATACGTATACGTTTCTTCCTTTTTTGGGAATCGTCAGTGTAGAGCAGAATTATTCATACCAGTCGCCGGACTAGAACCCCGGAACATAAGTCATGTTTCAAACTCAAATTCCGACGCCTTAACCCACGCGGCCGTTATCAACAACCCGGTATATACATATATATATATATATATATATATATATATATATATATATATATATATATATATATATACTAAAGCTGAGTTGATACACGTTTGTTCCTCAAGCCTTTTTCCTATAATTTTTCATCACAGCAAACACAGTTTAAATTATTGCTTCATGTTGGGATTAAGTTATGTTTAAAAAAATTCCATTTTAATTATTCAAATTAGCCGCAATTTGCAATAAACTCACCAAGTGACCAATCTCTTACTAAGTGTCTTTCTATAATTTTCACTCTGTATGTTGTATGACCTCCGCTCTTAATTTATACGGTGTCTATCACTCTTGGTTCTATCGCTCTCTTTCACTCTCTGCTTACAAACAATCGAAGGTAATAAAGGAAGGAAAGAATAGAAAAATTGGAATACATTATTATAGACAAAAGGGGTTATTCCTACAAGTAGTACTACTATTTAACTCGTAGCTGTAGAGGGGAAGAGAGAAATAGAGGGAAATATAGCGAGCAGAAAGAAACTAATTTTGTATTCTTACTTTTTTGTATTTAACTGGCTTTGCAAACTCACTTCTTCCTAATTCATACAATCTAATGGATGACATAAATGGTTACGTTATATACATTATATATATATATATATATATATATATATATATATATATATATATATAAATTTCGTTAAATACGACTGACAATTTATGTCTGCATATTTTTGTCTTGATACCTTCTATTTTTCTTATGTATTTCCTTGTTTAAAGCGAGAACTGGCCGATGTATCTGCCGTATTCTCTTATATCCCTAGTATTTTATGAATATGGCAGATTTATCAGCCAGTTTCCGCTTGAAACAAGGAAATACATAAGAAAACTAGGATCATGACAAAAATATGCAGACATAAATTTTCCGTCGTATTTAACGAAAAATGTTTAAAAGAAAAAAATGCTGCATATATATATATATATATATATGAGGAAAATAGGGAAATAATATTCCAACGTTATGGAAAATGAAAAAGAAAAAAGAAACATTATTTATATATTCATCAACGTTTCGTCTTTATTTCAAGATTTCCTCGGGATGATTGATTTGAAGAAATAAGATACAATTACAATATTTTAATATACATACACATCAAATATTTTCAAATATTGTACTTGTAATTTATTTCTTCAAATCAATCATCCCGAGGAAGTCTTGAAATAAAGACGAAACGTTGATGAATGCATAAATAATTTTGTTTTTTCCCTTTTTCATTTTCCATATATATGTATATATACGAATATAATATAATATAATATATATATATATATATATATATATATATATATATATATATATATATATATATATATAATGTACACTCGGAATGATTGAAGCGGTTCTAAAATACATTATACTCAGAATTGCAATTATCTTTTATTCAAATTAAAAAAATAAAATGTCTTTATGTTTTGCTATGTCAAAATTAACCCTTCCCTAAAACCGGTTAGACAAAGACATTCTCATCTATTCTACAGAATCAATAAAAAAAAATGTCTTCAAATTCCAGGAGAGCATAATATTCCAAACTGAATCTACGTATAGCTTCATCAATATTGAAGCTACTTCTATTCTAAAGAAAAGCTAGTTTTTATGAATCGAGGCAAAATGTATGTCTACCTGAATAACCAAGACACACAGACACAGCGTATGGAAAAGATGGCGGACAAAGGCTGTTGTATTGGATGCAAATATAACATAGGTTTCTTAACAATTGCATATTTCTTATTCACTATTCATTTGTAAGATTTTGATAAATAATAGAGAATCCCTCGCTTTCTATGGCATAGAATTCATATGTTAATCATTTCGGAAGAATGGAAGAAGCCTAAAAGAAAATTTCGGCCATCTTTCTTGGAAGATATTGGTTCGAAAGAGAGAAATCTGAACGGAATCGTATGAAATAGGGTTGTGTGGTTTGCTATTACCAATCACACACTAAAAGCATTTCTCATTGTGATTTTGGATACACTGACAATTATTTATAGTAATTAGTCATTTTAAAACATTCAAAACAAGGAACACATTTTAGCATTTATGTCGGCTTTTATTAATATTAAATAAATAATTCTTCTGTCTAAATCCAGCTGACCTAACAGACACACACACACACACACACATATATATATATATATATATATATATATATATATATATATGAAGAGCTCGAACGCAAAACGCGATAAATCCAATCTGTTTAAATTGAGACCGTAAACAATAAAAACACGAATATATTAAATCTAGACTTCGAATGAAAGCTGATTTTAATTGAAATCAAAGAGAAATTATTTCGGTATCATACTATGATACACATAGTTTTGGGGTGTCGTCGAGTGTTGAAAGGCAATGCTTTTTGTAGGGACAGTTTCGTGATTTTGAAAATGACGTTTATCGTGTTTTGCGTTCGAACTCTTCATATATATATATATATATATGTGTGTGTGTATCAGCCACAGACAGCTGTTTCGTCGTCTATGATTCATCAGCGTGGCTGGAGGTAGAAAATGTGCCACGTCGAGATTCAAAACCCGAATGGCCAGTCACATTAAAATTCGATCTGCAGTCAAGCACTGTATTCGTTGCATTAACAAACCTACCACTAACAATAGAAGAAATTATAGCATTTTGTTTGGGAGGAGGGGGGTGTAAGTAAAACGACATTATTTAAGTAACTTTCAGTAAATATTACTTAAATAATGTCGTTTTATATATATATATATATATAGTATTCGTATGGTTGTGGTTCCTAGGTATTAATCCAATGAAGTTATTGTAAGTATAAAATAGTGCTCATTAACAAGCAGAGCTGTATTGTACATTTTTATTTATACTATATATACATATCAAATCCACATTTCTAAATTCATATATGCAATAATATCCAAGTATGTGTACAATATATATATATATATATATATATATATATATATATATATATATATATATATATAATGTTCTTAAAATGAAAATTCTAAGAATGATAATAGCCATCAGCATTGTATTCCTCTCTCTTTAGCTGACATTTAAAATTTGAATTAGTTCTTAAGTCGATCCTCTTAACTCCAAAGTAGCCACTTTCGAGGCAATGCTAATCTATCGATAAACGCTTATCAAAACAGTCAATTCTCAATGAAGTCATTCTCTTCAGTCAACATTGCTAATTTTATCATTGCATCTTCACTTTTTCATATCTAAACAATATTGTTAAGTAACAATAAAAAAACAATATTGTTAAGTAACAATAAAGAAACAATATTGTTAAGTAACAATAAAAATACAATATTGTTAAGTAACAATAAAAATACAATATTGTTAAGTAACAATAAAAATACAATATTGTTAAGTAACAATAAAAATACAATATTGTTAAGTAACAATAAAGAAACAATATTGTTAAGTAACAATAAAAATACAATATTGTTAAGTAACAATAAAGAAACAATATTAAGTAACAATAAAAAACAATATTCTTAAGTAACAATAAAAAACAATATTCTTAAGTAACAATAAAAATACAATATTATTAAGTAACAATAAAAATACAATATTGTTAAGTAACAATATAAAACAATATTGTTAAGTAACAATAAAAAAACAATATTGTTAAGTAACAATAAAAAAACAATATTGTTAAGTAACAATAAAAAACAATATTGTTAAGTAACAAAAAAAAACAATATTGTTAAGTAACAAAAAAAAACAATATTGTTAAGTAACAATAAAAAACAATATTGTTAAGTAACAATATAAAACAATATTCTTAAGTGACAAAAAAGAAACAATATTGTTAAGTGATAATATAAAACAATATTGTTAAGTAACAATAAAGAAACAATATTGTTAAGTGATAATATAAAACAATATTGTTAAGTAACAATATAAACAATATTGTTAAATAACCATAAAAAACGTTATTCCTTTCTACATGAATGAAACAATTCTATAACATTAAACATATGAAGAAAACAAAAAGATAATGTCATTATTTAAAATCTTTTTATATATAAAGTAAAGTTGAATTTTTCTCCATTTCAATTCCTGGAATATGCTAATTAACAAAAACTGCATAAAAATTATCTTTTGTCATTCATTATCACCATCTGTTGGTTCATGTTCTTAAAAATAAAACTGTTTATTTTCAATTGTTTTTAACATTTAGATATTTAGTCCAGATTCTGTTTTGCTTACTAATGTGGTAGACAGAGTCGGAGGAGATAACCCTCTCTCAGTGTCAAGTCTTCTTACTGCTACCAGCATCACTGGGTTCAAATATTTCGCAGGACATCTAAATTTTAGCTACATTGCTTGTTATATATAATTTGATTCTCTGTTAATGTGTAGACATTTCTGTATATAATTTTGGTGAAGTTCTGTCTAGTTGTGTTGGAGCCTATAAGTGACGAACAGAAAAACAGACAACAATTGCAAAAAGATTAAAAAATGAAAAACCTGGCATTAATAGATACATTAGGTAGTCAGAATATAATCCTAAAATATAAAAGTTTTTTTTTTTTCTTTTTCTATTTGTGGGAAGATAAGGAACAACAATGATTTTTTTAAGATGTGTTTATTCAATCGGTGCATTTAATCATGTAAATGCTATTTCAAAGTAAAACTTGACAGACCAAAGAAAATGCTATTTCAATCTTAAGTTTAACAGGAAATCCTATTTCAAACTTATGACTGACAAATAAAACAAAATGCTATTTAAATCTAAAGCTTGACAGTTTAAAGAAAATGATATTTAAAATGTAATACCGACAGACAAACAATGCTATTTCAAACTGAAGCTTGACAGACCCAAAACAATGCTATTTAAAACTAAATTTTGACAGACCAAAAAAATGATATTTCAAAAATAAGCCTGACAGACCAAAGAAAATGATATTTCAAAAATAATCCTGACAGACCAAAAAAATTTTTATTTCAAACTTAAGCTTGACAGACTCAAAACTATGCTATTTAAAGCTAAAGTTTGACAGACCAAAGAAAATGACCAAAGAACTTTTAAAAAAATAATTTCAAAGTTCTTGAGGCAATCCCACAGATTGTAGACATGTATAAATATTCAGGTTACACCTAACACACCAACTTTCATAAAAACATTAACCGTGTAGTCTAAAAAATCTTAGGATTTAGTGAAAAGAAACCGAAGCATGACAGACTGACCGAACGACCTCCCCCCCCCCCTCAAAAACAGGAGGCTTTCATAGAGATATGTTCGCATGTAAGAAAAGCAAAGTTGATTATAGGTATGTAGTTGTGTTGGCCCGCATGGCCTTTATTCGATTGGTGGTTAAAGAAGCTAGTGCAATGTTTTAAATCGTTCGATTGTGAATGTTAATTAACTTGAATCACTGCTGTGAATAAACGCAACTTTCCGTGTTGTGTACATATTGTGGTTTTTACACTCTATATGCACTATTGATTTTCCAGAAAAACCGTTGTCGCACTTTGTACTGTATTTCTTCTTATACATCGACTATTATAGCTTTCTGTTTATGTATAGAAGTAAGCCAAATGCCGCCAAAACGGTGGTCTTTATATCTAGCGGCCGGCTGTTAAATAGCAACTCTCTGCGTTATCGCGTGAAATAATCACTCTAACGCATTGCTATCTGTTTGTTATGCCCCTTTGTGTTATCTCCCCTTTTAACTATCCTCTCAATTCAACCCTTAAAAAAACAAATAGCACAGAACGTATATACGCTACTTAAGTAAAAGTAAATTCGTATGAATCATCATCATAGCACAGTGGCTTAGTTGGTATCGACGCGGACTGAGAACCTGGGTGTGCCAGGTTCAAATCCAAGTCATTACACTGAAAACGCTTCCATCAAACCCACATGACACTTGTGTCTAATCTCCTGGAGGGGGGATAAATAGAAATCACATTAACACTTGTCCACGGGTGGCCTCGGCCTTGATAAAGTGGTGGTTTCTGTTTTTATGTAAAAAAAAAAAAAAAAAAAAATCATCATCATCATCTTCGGTTTAACGTCCGTTTTACATGCTGGCATGTATTGGACGACCTTTTAGAAATTTACTTCCAAACTAACCTATCTTTAGGCAGGTCTTTATTTATTCCTCTTTTTCTCAAATTCATTCGTATCACTTCCTTCCATGTTTTCCTTGGCCTTCTCCTACCAACTCATCCTGCTACTTAAACTGTTCTACATCATGGTCCGACTTTTTTGACCAGCTTGGTTCTGTTGTTAGCATTGGTTTCCCGATTCTTTCTAGAATCAGGTGCTTACAGGAGTGGCTATGTGAAGGTTGCCTACATCCATAAGTGAAAGTTGTGATATGGAACTAACTGGATTCGAACTCGGCCCACCCAGGGCGTCAATCCATGTTGGTATCCACTTCATCACGACCACCTCCTCTTTACACTATCAACACAGATGCAATTCTGTTAAATATTTCATCCGATAGGTCCCAAGTATTTGGAAAACTAATATATTGCTTCCTTAAGTTTATCTTTGTTGGTTTCAAGGCGACCATGTTTCAGGGGTTACTAGTGTAAACTGTGGACTTGGCATGCCATGTTCGAATTCCATCAGGGTCATTGCATCAGGTTTATACGTTTTGGAAAAGGTATGAATACATGTCATTTTTTCCCTAGCTATTGGAGAAATAGTAGGTTAGACTGGACCCTCAAACTTTGGTCTAGAACTAGTCGCAAAGAAGACAAATTAAAAAAAAATTACCAACGATCATGTAAGTCTGACACATGGCAAACTATGTGCTTGCACAGAAAAATAATTATCGTGCAGAGCAACCATTTCCCATCAACTGGGTCCCTGGATAGCGGATTGGGGAATGGCCTTCAGATGGTCAACTGTGAATAATCTATAGGCAGTTACGAACCAACTGGCTGTTCAGTCTAGAGAGTAGTGTGTGGCTCGTCCCCATGAAATACACCAGATGCTTGTTGTAAAAGAATAAACTTGGACGGATGTTAGGCAACTGAACATCTAATTGACTGACTCGGTCAAGTTTGGACTGTCAACCTTGGCTGGTAATTCACTCAGAGGTTGAGTCTTGATAAAACACATCGACCTCTGCTGTGTAAGGGGTTAGCATTAGGAAGAGCACCCAACTGTAAAACCCTCCATCAATTCTCACTATGACTGTTCTGGGTGAGATTTTTCATGATAATGGGAATTTCAGGAAAAGATTCACTTTGTATTGTCGTGGCCAGTGGTGCAACCCACACCGAATGTGAAAAAAAACATGATAATCATATATCTATGTATGTATATAGAGTGAGTTCTGTTCTCTGTAATGACCAATCTGTTTTAAGCAAATTGATCTGTAAAAGTCATCTGACAGTTCAGACTGTCATCCTTGCTATCGAGTGACTATTATTTCTTCTCATAAAGCTATGGCAGTCAATGTATAAGCGTTCTTACACAGAACTAGCCCAAAGGCCGCCCAACGGGTGGCTTTTAGTCTAGCAACTGCTGTTGAATAAACACTCTCTGTGTAGAATGAAAAATCGCTCAAACTAATTATTATGAAAATAAGCTGATACATTTTTCATTGCTTCCTTAAATTTATCTTCGTTTGTTCTTATTTAAGCTAAGACGAACTTGTAGAGTGTTTGATTTTAATATCTATTCTTTCTGATGCTGGAAAATAAAGATGCTGCTTCAAGTTTTTTTTCCCTCCTCTTTTTTTTGTGTGCATACACAACGCGTGTAATCATCCGTATCTTGCTTTAAATGTCATCTTACATTGTTTTATTTTTCGTTTCACACCTGCGCCAGTCTAGTACAAAGCCACCAGTCTCAAGTGCTCGCCCCAGTTCATACATTGCATAACACTGTGAACGGCTGTTAGCACTTTATTCAAACATCAAAAGTTGTATTCTTAATTTTATTACATCAAGCATCATGTCACATTGGCACAATTGTATTTAATAGTTTTAGAGCCTATAGGTTATTATGATTATTATTATTATTAATAGTAGTATTCTTTTTTTTTCTCCTTTCCAAGGATTCTTCATGCTATATTTAGTTCAATTCTGTTCAATGCTTTTGGAGGCTGTATTATTATTATTAGTAGTAGTAGTATTATAGGTAGCAATTGTAGTAGTATTTTCATCTCCTATGCACACTTGGCATTCCAAGGGTGCTTCATGTCAGATTTTGCACAATTCTGACCAATAGTTTGTAACTTATGTGGTTAGTGTTTTAGTATTAACTGTAATAATAGCAGTAGTGTCAGTATCCCTCTTAACCCCTATAACTTATCCAACAGCTCAAGGATGCTTCATTCCAATTTTGGTGTAATTCTGTTGAGTTGTTTTGAAACCTATAAGTGACCAACAGACAATAATTGCAATATAGAGATATTTAATAAACAAAAAATGTCTATATACACCTATTATTATACTAAAGCTGAGTTAATCAACGGTTGTTTCTCTAAAGCTTTTTTCCTATATATTTTAAGCGCACAATATACATATTAAAATATTCCTCATTTTGGGGATTGAATTAGGTTTAGTAAATAAATTACAAACAAAACTTCCATTTTCATTGTTATAATTAACCGTAATTTGCAAATAACTCATCAAGCGACCCATCTTTCTATCACTTTCACTCTCTCCCAATGTATGTTGTTTGACCCACCACTCTTATTCTAAACGTCGTTTATTACTCTCGTTTCCGCTTCTCTCTCTCTCTCTCTCGCTCTGCAATAACGAAATGAAATAATAAAAAGATTGGAATAGTTCATTATAAACAACAGGAAATATCACCACAAGTAGTAATATTATTTAACCTGTAGCTGTAGAGGGGGATATAGCGAACAGAAATATACTAATTTGAGATTTTGTCGTTTTATTTTTTAATATTTAATCGGCTTTGCGAACTAATTTTTTCCTGATTCAAACAATTTAACCTGAGCTCAATGGGTGACCCAACGCGTCACATTTTTACTAATATATATATATATATATATATATGTATATACACGAAAGAGAGAGAAGAAATTTAGTCTACCCTACTATTTCACCCATAACTAGGGGGAGGAGAGATGGATTCATACCTTTCTTAAGGGTATTAGTAAAAGTGACTTATGGCACCTGGTATTCTAAAATGGTCACCCATCTGAGTACTGACCAGGCTCAATGGCCAATAAACATGACAGAGAAATAGTCGGTTCCTATTTTCACAGAAAAAAAGCACAAATTGTTATGCAACACAGAGATCCAGCTTCTAGAATATCCAATTAAAACAAATAGAATGACTCGCTCTTTTCCCCCTCTTTCAACTTAAACTTCGAAATTAAAAAAAAATAATGTTAGCATCCAAGTAAAACCTCATACAGGCTTCAACTATCTACATATTTTTTATATTTTCTACTCATTTCCAGTGCACAGAGAAAAGATTCTTTGATACAACGGGGGCGCATAAAAAACGGGTGGGAGAGAACAGTGTATTTTCAGTATTGATTTTCCAGTAAATTTTGTTGTTTCTTGTATTCTATTCTTCTTAGTATATAGACTCTGACAGTTTATAGCTCTGTAACCGTTTTTATAGAGAATGACCATTTTTCAATTGGTGCCAACAGAGAGAAATGCTGCCAGGGAAGTACAAGCAGCAGCTATGATGCGATAGATGTATTACAATAATAATAAGATTACTACTGTAATACTACTAACTAGCGGGACCCGTGTAAATTACACGAAATGATGTTTTTAATACTAATTATCTTGTTCCTAACTTATACATGTTTGAATAAAATATAAGATTTGACTTGTATATTTATTTTTAAAAAATGAACAATACATGAAACAATCTACAAAACTTCTTTATATACAATATTTCTAGTGAAGGTAATATTATAATGACTAACCTTACTTCGTAAATGCTTTAGATTAAATTAAATTTGGCTCCAATTGATTAATATTTATTTACTCCTCTCGAGGAGTTAGGCACACGGCCAGTTTTATCTTACTCCCACAAGTAAGATATGACCCAAGGTCGGGTCGGGAAAGTGGGGTTTGAAAAGCCAGCGCTCGAGAAGGTGAGCACTCTGGCCATTAAAAATTGCCTGGGCAGCCCCGTTGGCATTCCCCATTAGGGCGCCCCAGGCAGTAAGCAATAAACTTACTCCTCCCCAAAGAGGGGAGGCGAAGTCTGGGAGGGTGCACCTCCTAGAACTGCACAGGACTGGCAAAAGATTCGGATAGTCGTTGCTTTTAATGTAAGCATGACACACAAAATCACACACGCTATTGTATTAATATGTGTCTTCCCGGTCGTACCCTCCCTACATCTCTTCCGCTTCCCCTCGAAATGTAGAAAAAAAATCTTAGAGGTTGGTTGGGATCGAACTATAAACAAGTCGGGCCGAAGTAAAAAATACTACGTCGCTAACTGTTGTGCCAAAGGGAAGTACAATTAGGCGACTTGAATGCTTTTCCAAATCTAGGTGCGGCACGCATGCGCAGAGCTTTTGCCGGAAGCATGACACACGAACACACACGCTATCGTATTAATATATAGACTTATAGGAGCACTAGGAGCAGTTCCGAAAAGCCTGGTAAAAAATTACGAGGAATTGAAATCAAACGAAAGATTGACAATTAACATCTGAGATATCAAGAAAAATCCCTGAGTGCGAAAGCCAACCTACATAGCCAGGGGACAGCGACCAACCACAGGAAAGTTGAAATAGGACAACGCTGCATAAAACAATTAAAAATATATAAAGAATATTGCAGGAAGCCAAGGGACCTAAAACAGTCATGACAGACATTTAAAGGAAAAAAAAAAACGTAATCTGAACACCTCCCCCTCACCCCAAAAATAAAACTCGTTGGTACCACGAGAAATGATCATGAAGGGTCTGTGAGTATGTAAAGACCAGGGAGGACAGCACCATCCAGACCACCACTGGAAGGGTGTAGAGTGTACTTGAATTCTGGAGAGGCTTATTGCTACTTATTGGGAGAATTCAATGGTAAACGGCTATTGGAAGAATCCAAAGTGATCTTCAACAGTGATCAAAAAAAGTAGCAAGTGTTGAAAATATGAGGAGACTCCAGGGAACACCACCTGTTTATGCCAGTGAACAATCGCTGGTAATAACTTATGTGATACCCACTTGTGAGTAAGGTGGCACCAGTCTCGGCTGGTAGAATGCAAAATGGTCGTGAAGTGTCAAGAAGGATGGAAAGACTGAGGAGGGAAAGCACCATCCAGACATCCACTGAAAGAGTGCAGAGAGTACTGGAATATTGGGGAGACTTATTGCTACTTAAATTCCGCATAAATTCAATGATTGTTATTAGCAAGAAATCAATGATAAACAGCTGTTGCGATAACACAACTTGATTTGTAATGATTATCAAAAAACGTGTAGAGTGCTGGAAATCTGGTTAGACTTGTTGTCATTCAGATTTCAGGGAACACCACTTGTTATTGCCAGGAAACAATCACTGATAATGAATCGTATTAAAATCCTAGTGAGTAAATAATAATAATAATAATAATACCCCCCCCCCCAAATAAAAAGTGGCACCAACCTCGCTTGGTACCACACGAAATGGTCGTGCAGGGTTAAGATGGGTGGAAAGATCGAAGAGGAAGAGCACCATCCTGACCTCCACTGGAATGGCACGAAGAGTACTGGAATCTTGGGAAGGCTTATTGCCATTCAAATTTCAGAGAAAGCCAACAGTCGTTGTCAACAAGAAACCAATGGTAAACGGCTGCTGTGCTAATGCAAAATGATTTGCAATGGTTATCCAAAGAGTGCGTGTTGTCACTCAGACTCCAGGGAAAAACACTGATAATGACTTGTGTGAAAACTCTTTGTGAGTAAATAATAATATTATAATCAGTATCTTTAAGCAGAGATGAAATATATAATATATTCATAGGAGGTAGGGTATTTGATTCTTTTCTTTTCCTCCATTTTTTTTTTTTTAAAGATTTCACCTAATGTATTATTTTTCAGCCTTGGCATTCGAGTCTCTTCCATCTTCTATTGAAAAAGATAAAACGACAAAAAAAAATAAATAAAAAGACATTTCAAATCAGATAATTCTCCCTGGTCTTCCAAGCAAAGTATACTTGCTGCAGGGGACACGTATTTAAAAGCAGCCATGACTGTCCCCTTCTCTTTTTTTTGTTTTTTGTTCACCCCTCAATTCCTCATTTTTATATTTTTTTATTTCATTTTTTATTTCATTTTCTATTTATGTCCTTGTTGTTGCTTTTCTTTAATAAGAACTACAACACAATTTGGATATTTTTCCCCTTTTTTTTACAACACAATTTGGATATTTTTCCCCTTTTTGCTATTATTTCTGAGTTCCATTTTTGTTTTTACTTTTTTTGTTAGATCAATTTATTTATTTATTTACTTTTATTTTCAATCTATTTTCAAGCTTTTCTTATTTATATTTATATATATATATATTCTTTTTTTTTATATTATTACTTTTTATTGTCCTGTGTGTTCAACAACGAAGCTGGTTAAGAGAATCCCTGTCTCCCTGGTGCTATGGAAACTATCAGACCCATGAAAGATTTCTTTAAACCCAGCTCAGAGCTAATTCTTTAAAACCATTGGCAGCAGAGAACCTAGGAGGGTTGCAGGCAGATCTCTAGGCTAGGCAAGGCAGAGACCACCATTGCTTCAGGGTGGGGCATGTAGATGTTGTTCATCATGTTTTGTAGTCCCCCATCTCCTACCCCATCACCATTAAAAAAAAAAGAAAAATATTTATTTCCATTTTCTTTTTTTTCTTTTAAGTATAATCATTTTTTTCTCCCTCTCTTTTGTTTCCTTATTATCTGAAAGGTTCATGCCTTGGTTGAGTCAAGTGATCCTTCTTCTCAAAAGAGGGGGTAAAATAATGATGGTTAGAAGGGTGAGAGTGAAAAAGAGGGGAGAGGGAGGGGGGGAATATAAGAATGAAACTGTCTTAGTTGAATATAGATCCAACAGCCAAATCTAATGGAAAAATGTTCACAATTCAACTCAAGATGGTTGCATATTAATCCATCAAATATGCCGTACAACAAAGTGACACTTTTGAACAGCAGGAAGGTTCTAGTCGCTTCAGCCAATGTCAACTCGCATTTTTATGTCAACAATCTTCAAAGGAATTAACTTTCTTAATTGCAAATTTAATACTTTAAAACAAAATAAATAAACTACTTTTTTTAATTATTATTGTGTCACTACGTATCAAGACTAAAAGCCACTCGGGGAAAAGGATTAATGCGATGGTTGGATGAAAGAATCAAGGGCCATTTTTTAAATAATTTTAAAATTTGTTAAATATAAAAAAAATATGTGGAAATATTTTCAAATATTGACTCAAAAACTGGGGGTAAAAATATATATATTAGGTTAAAACTTTAGAGTTTGATGACATTATGAAATATTTTTTTTATTTAATAAGGAGCTGTTATACAATTTTAAAATTGATTTAAAAAATTGACAACAAAAAA
>OY744525.1:20920342-20995342 GCA_963556195.1 Sepiola atlantica
CCTCGGAGCGAACTTCTTTCTTCAAGCTCTACGTACACATACATTTACATATCGCTTTCTCTTTTTTCATATTCGCAAATACATATCTATATAGATATATTTTTTGGTTTTGAGTTGTTTTTGTTGATTTTTTCTGTAAATGTTAACGGAATAACTAAAGTTTATCAATTTTATAATAATTTAAGGAATATATATTTTAAGTTTTGTAATCGTGAGTTGAGTCATTTTTTTTCTTCATGAAGCCTCTGGACCCAGGTATCAAAAAATCGATATCTAGGATGTCTACTTGTGAATGTATGTATTATTCTAAATACAAAATCAGGAATTCAAAACATCCAAGACAATGGTTAATCCCTCAAGAAATCAATATCTTTTTGCCTACTTGGCATTGTAAAATTGGCATACAATTTATGGGATACAACAAAATATAGATTTTTTTGTATATATTTACAATTATAGACACCATTGTTGCATCATTTTTTTTCATGTTATGTAATATTAATTAGTTTTCTTTTCATTCATAAAAACAGACAAATACTATCAAGGAATGCATTATGATACGAATGTGAATACAATACTTGACAGAAATTATTTTATAAATATGTTTTTATATAATTTTTGTATTTATTTAACTTCACATGATTCTTTTTCTTTTTATCAATTATTATACTAAAGCTAAGTTAATCAACGGTTTTTTTTCCCCTAAGGCTTTATCCCTATATATTTTCACCACACAATATACATGCTGAAATATTTCTCGGTTTGGGGATTGAGTTATGGTTGAAAAAAAAGAACTTTATATTTAATTCTTCTAATTATTTGGAATTTGCAATTAACTCATCAAGTGACCTATGTCTTATTTACTCTCTATTTATCACATTAACCCTCTTTCACTGTATGGTGTTCGACCATCCTTCCCGATCTTATTGTATACGTTATGTATTATTCTCGCTTCCGTCTCTCTCTCTCCCCTCTCTTCCCTATCCTTCTTCTTCTTCTTCTCTCTCTCTCTCTCTCTCTCTCTGTCTCTCTCTCTCTCTCTCTCTCTCTCTCTGTGTTTATTAACAGTCGAAGGTAATAAAGAAAGGAAAGAATAAAAAAGATTGGAATGCTCCATTACAAACAAAATGGAATATCACTACAGGTAGTAATAGTATTTAACCCGTAGCTGGAAAGGATTTTATAATTAACTGGCTTTTCAAATTCACTTTGAACTTTAATTTAGATTAAATTAATATTTCCATTTTGTTATTAGTTCTTATTTCTCTAGAATATTTTTTGTTTAAACCCCCGCCCTAAAATCTTCACCCCTGACCTTTTTGGCCTGTTGATAAGCAAAGTTTAATTATCTCATGTTTACATTAAAATCATTTTAATCTACTTAAAAAATATATTTCTAGATTCTTTTTTTTTTAGAAATTGTCTTAGTTTAAATTTTTGAAAAGATAAATTCTAATTTCAATTTAAATGAAGTCACAGTTGGGTCAATATCCCAATTACGATTATTGACACTGCAATGTTTCGACTACTTTGCTCATGGTCCTTCTTCAGGTGTCTCTCGTGATCCTTGGTAATTGATCAAAATAATAATGAGATAATTGAAATGTACTTATCAATGTACCCTGGGTGGGGAATGTTACATAATTTTATTTTATTTAATTTTCTGCGATTTTTTTCCAATACCTTTTAAAGAATTATCTTTATGAAAACTTTTGAGATGAGGAATTGTAATTTTTATTTAGATTATCCTGTTTCGACCACTACGCCCTTGAGCCTTCTTCAGCTGTCTGTAATGATTGTCAGTAATTTTTCTTAGAACTTTCAAATTTATTCTTTATTTTATCAACAAAATGTTTTACTTCTTCTGATCATGTCAAATATTATTTGATAATTAAATATTCTTAAATATGAGTATAGACATTAATTCTCAGGTGCGGCAGGGTTAATAAGAATGATTGACAGGGTATGTATTTAATCTAAGCTTATGTTCGATATGAGGTTATTTTCATTCAATTAATTAGATTCACCATGTGATGTAGAAAGGATTTGAAGTTAGATTTCTGTGGGTAGTAAGATTTTAATGGTGAAGAATGACATAATGATTTGGTTTATCCGTTTTACAGCATATCAACCCTTTTTGATTTATTTATGCTGAAACACAGCACCTATTGGAAACGCTATATTGATTTGTTAGGTTTGTCTGTTATACGGCATATCTACCCTTTTTGGTTTATTTAATGTTGAAACACAGCACCTATTGGAAACGCTTCATTGATTTGTTAGGTTTGTCTGTTACACGGCATATCTACCCTTTTTGGTTTATTTATGCTGAAACACAGCACCTATGTGAAACATTATATTGATTTGTTAGGTTTGTCTGTTATACGGCATATCTACCCTTTTTGGTTTATTTAATGCTGAAACACAGCACCTATGTGAAACATTATATTGATTTGTTAGGTTTGTCTGTTACACGGCATATCTACCCTTTTTGGTTTATTTAATGCTGAAACACAGCACCTATTGAAAACATTATATTGATTTGTTAGGTTTGTCTGTTATACGGCATATCTACCCCTTTTGGTTTATTTAATGTTGAAACACAGCACCTATTGAAAACATTATATTGATTTGTTAGGTTTGTCTGTTACACGGCATATCTACCCTTTTTGGTTTATTTAATGTTGAAACACAGCACCTATTAGAAACATTATATTGATTTGTTAGGTTTGTCTGTTATACGGCATATCTACCCTTTGGTTTATTTATGTTGAAACACAGCACCTATTGGAAACGCTTCATTGATTTGTTAGGTTTGTCTGTTATACGGCATATCTACCCTTTTTGGTTTATTAAATGCTGAAACACAGCACCTATGGGAAACATTATATTGATTTGTTAGGTGTGTCTGTTACACGGCATATCTACCCTTTTTGGTTTATTTAATGTTGAAACACAGCACCTATTGGAAACATTATATTGATTTGTTAGGTTTGTCTGTTATACGGCATATCTACCCTTTTTGGTTTATTTAATGCTGAAACACAGCACCTATTGGACACATTATATTGATTTGTTAGGTTTGTCTGTTACACGGCATATCTACCCTTTTTGGTTTATTTAATGTTGAAACACAGCACCTATTGAAAACATTATATTGATTTGTTAGGTTTGTCTGTTATACGGCATATCTACCCCTTTTGGTTTATTTAATGTTGAAACACAGCACCTATTGAAAACATTATATTGATTTGTTAGGTTTGTCTGTTACACGGCATATCTACCCTTTTTGGTTTATTTAATGTTGAAACACAGCACCTATTAGAAACATTATATTGATTTGTTAGGTTTGTCTGTTATACGGCATATCTACCCTTTGGTTTATTTATGTTGAAACACAGCACCTATTGGAAACGCTTCATTGATTTGTTAGGTTTGTCTGTTATACGGCATATCTACCCTTTTTGGTTTATTAAATGCTGAAACACAGCACCTATGGGAAACATTATATTGATTTGTTAGGTGTGTCTGTTACACGGCATATCTACCCTTTTTGGTTTATTTAATGTTGAAACACAGCACCTATTGGAAACATTACATTGATTTGTTAGGTTTGTCTGTTATACGGCATATCTACCCTTTTTGGTTTATTTAATGCTGAAACACAGCACCTATTGGAAACATTATATTGATTTGTTAGGTTTGTCTGTTATACGGCATATCTACCCTTTTTGGTTTATTAAATGCTGAAACACAGCACCTATTGGAAACATTATATTGATTGGTTAGGTTTGTCTGTTACACTGCATATCTACCCTTTTGGTTTATTTAATGTTGAAACACAACACCTATTGGAAACATTATATTGATTTGTTAGGTTTGTCTGTTACACGGCATATCTACCCTTTTTGGTTTATTTAATGTTGAAACACAACACCTACTAGACACATTATATTGATTTGTTAGGTTTGTCTGTTATACGGCATATCAACCCTTTTTGGTTTATTTAATGTTGAAACACAGCACCTATTGGAAACACTATATTGATTTGTTAGGTTTGTCTGTTACACGGCATATCTACCCTTTTTGGTTTATTTAATGTTGAAACACAGCACCTATTGGAAACATTATATTGATTTGTTAGGTTTGTCTGTTACACAGCATATCTACCCTTTTTGGTTTATTTAATGTTGAAACACAACACCTATTGGAAACATTATATTGATTTGTTAGGTTTGTCTTTTATACGGCATATCTACTCTTTTTGATTTATTTAATGTTAAAAAACAGCACCTATTGTAAACGCTATATTGATTTGTTAGGTTTGTCTGTTACACGGCATATCTACCCTTTTTGGTTTATTTAATGTTGAAACACAGCACCTATTGAAAACATTATATTGATTTGTTAGGTTTGTCTGTTACACGGCATATCTACCCTTTTTGGTTTATTTAATGTTGAAACACAGCACCTATTAGAAACATTATATTGATTTGTTAGGTTTGTCTGTTATACGGCATATCTACCCTTTGGTTTATTTATGTTGAAACACAGCACCTATTGGAAACGCTTCATTGATTTGTTAGGTTTGTCTGTTATACGGCATATCTACCCTTTTTGGTTTATTAAATGCTGAAACACAGCACCTATGGGAAACATTATATTGATTTGTTAGGTGTGTCTGTTACACGGCATATCTACCCTTTTTGGTTTATTTAATGTTGAAACACAGCACCTATTGGAAACATTACATTGATTTGTTAGGTTTGTCTGTTATACGGCATATCTACCCTTTTTGGTTTATTTAATGCTGAAACACAGCACCTATTGGAAACATTATATTGATTTGTTAGGTTTGTCTGTTATACGGCATATCTACCCTTTTTGGTTTATTAAATGCTGAAACACAGCACCTATTGGAAACATTATATTGATTGGTTAGGTTTGTCTGTTACACTGCATATCTACCCTTTTTGGTTTATTTAATGTTGAAACACAACACCTATTGGAAACATTATATTGATTTGTTAGGTTTGTCTGTTACACGGCATATCTACCCTTTTTGGTTTATTTAATGTTGAAACACAACACCTACTAGACACATTATATTGATTTGTTAGGTTTGTCTGTTATACGGCATATCAACCCTTTTTGGTTTATTTAATGTTGAAACACAGCACCTATTGGAAACACTATATTGATTTGTTAGGTTTGTCTGTTACACGGCATATCTACCCTTTTTGGTTTATTTAATGTTGAAACACAGCACCTATTGGAAACATTATATTGATTTGTTAGGTTTGTCTGTTACACAGCATATCTACCCTTTTTGGTTTATTTAATGTTGAAACACAACACCTATTGGAAACATTATATTGATTTGTTAGGTTTGTCTTTTATACGGCATATCTACTCTTTTTGATTTATTTAATGTTAAAAAACAGCACCTATTGTAAACGCTATATTGATTTGTTAGGTTTGTCTGTTACACGGCATATCTACCCTTTTTGGTTTATTTAATGTTGAAACACACCACCTATTGGAAACATTATATTGATTTGTTAGGTTTGTCTGTTACACGGCATATCTACCCCTTTTGGTTTATTTAATGTTGAAACACAGCACCTATTGGAAACGCTATATTGATTGGTTAGGTTTGTCTGTTATACGGCATATCTACCCTTTTTGGTTTGTTTAATGTTGAAACACTATATTGATTTGTTAGGTTTGTCTGTTATACGGCATATCTACCCTTTTTGGATTATTTAATGTTGAAACACAGCACTTATTGGAAACATTATATTGATTTGTTAGGTTTGTCTGTTATACGGCATATTTACCCTTTTTGGATTATTTAATGCTAAAACACAGGACCTATTCGAAATGTTTATTGATTTGTTAGGGTTGTTTGTTATAAAATTTTTAAAAAGCTTTCCCTCATATAACGAGTGTAGTTCAAAGTAACTAGAAGCTTACCTATTAATACAGACACATGAAGAAGGCCAAAGTGTACAGTTATTGAAACGTTGGTTATAATAAGCAACATAAGAATATGTCAGGCTGTAACAAAAGTTCTGTTTGTTGTTAAGGCGCAAAAAAACCCCAAAAAACCCCACAAAATCAAATTAATTATTAATCGTTAAGGTGGTTATCATTCTTCTCTATGATATCATCTTGATGATGAGAGATGGATTTGGTGAAGTTGATAACGATGCGAACTGCTGACCTGGGCGTCACAACATTGGAATCGAACCGGTCAAAAGAGTCGAATCATACTGGTTTATACACATTTACTTTATCTTCATGACGGATGATGCAAGACTTTGCATTTCACAAAAAGCAAAAGATGAACTAGATAAGTATTTATTGTGAAATCAAACGTCACCCACCATATTCTCCGGATCTCGCACCACCAGATTACTGTTCTTTAGAAGTTTTTAAAATCGTCTCATTTTATTTAGATGGACTTCCAGATAAGTCAGAATTGAATTAATTTACGTTTTTCAGGTCAACAACAACTTTACGAATGGTGCGTTAAAACGCATAAGAATGATGATGTATTAACGATAAATTACATTTGATAAAATTGTTTTATTTGAGTTTTAAAAAGGGGAACAGAACTTTCGTTACAACCTGACATAATTGTAGACCATAACAAGCATTTTTATCTGATTTTTCTTTCTTTCTAAATTTTGAACTCTTTAGTCTTTTTTCATTAGCTTTTCATGTGTTCTCATCAGTACTGATTTTATTCGTATCGATCGAATAAAGACGATTACCATTTGACGTTTCACTGTTTTTATTCACATTTGTCCTCGGACTTTCGGCAATTTCAATAGCCATTCTCAAGAAATTGTATGTTAATAATAGTTATCAATAGCAGCAATAATAATATAAATAATCTGGGGAGACACGTTGTAACTCAGATTCCAGGGAACACTATTTGTTATTGCCGATGAGAAATCAATGATAATGACTCATGTAAAACACTCTAATGAGTAAATACAATAATAATAATAATAATGATAATAATAATGATAATAATAATAATAATATTAATGATAATAAAAAATATAGAAAGAACAGTACATGAACCCAAGGGAACTGAAACTGTCAGAAATCTTATATGCCCCCTCCCCCGCACACACACGCGCGTGCACCCCCTCCCAGCACACACACACACGCGCGTGCACCCCCCCCGCATACACACACACACATACATACATACATACATACATACATACATACATACATATGGTGGCACCTGCCTCAGCTGGTGCTATATAAAATGGTTGTGAAGGTTTAAGGACGATGCAAAAACTGAGAAAGGAGAGCACCATCCAGACCTCCACTAAAAGTGTGCAGAGAGTACTGGAAACCTGGGGAGGCTTATTCCACTCCAATTTCAACAAAAACCAATGGTTGTTATCAATGAGAAATGAAAAGAAGAATAAATAGGTGGAGAGTACTGGAAATCTGGACAAACTTCTTGTCACTCAGATTCCAAGGAACACCACTTGTTATTGTCAGTGAATAATCACTGATAATGACTTTTTGTGAGAACTCCTAGTGAGTAAATACTAATATCATTAATAGTCATTGCAATGTTTACGTGAAATTAGGTGCCAAATACAGCCAAGACATCATGGCCGCCACATTTGAATGCTATGTTGTTGATAGCGGACGATTCTAATTTTATCAAGAGAATCATGAATCTTTCGTCTTTTTTACGTTGTTGACGAGCATTTCTCTCACCTGATGTGAACGTACGTTATGCTTACTTATATATTGTTGAATGCCACTTTCACATGTTATGTGATTGATAAATTCACCTGGATAGCGTATTTGTTGGGTGGGTGTCCAATGTCGCTAACGATTTTCTGGTTGTTAGGAATGCAATTCCCTAATAGGAAGGATATTGACATTAGTATTAACATATGATTACTTGAGAATGGCTATTGGAAAAGCCGGAAGGTCTGGAATAAATGGAATTAAAAAAATTGTGACATCAATTGGGAATTTTCCGTATTCAACCGGAAAATAAAAATAAGTACTCGTGGGAACATACGACAATCTCATGCAAAAAAAAAAAAAAGACTAAAAATTTCCTTAAAGAATGGTTTACTGCCTACGGATACATTAATGAAAATTCTTGAGTGTGAAGGTAAACAGAGTGTGTTTTGTTTTCTTTTACTACTAATATATCAAATTATTACCAGTAATTACAAAATGTATATATTGTTAAGGTTAGGATCTATTGCATAGGGTATTGATTTACTCCTCTCCAGGAGTTAGGCACAAGGCCAGTTTTTATCTTACTCCCACAAGTAAGATGTGACCCAAGGTCGGGTCGGAAAAGTGGGGTTTAAAAATTGGCTGGGCAGCCCCGTCGGCATTCCCCGGTAGGGGCGCCTCAGGCAGTAAGCAATAAACTTACTCCTCCCCAAAGAGGGGAGGCGAAGCCTGAGAGGGTGGACCTCTTAGAACTGCACAGGACAGACCCATAGATCGGCGTAAATCAAGCCCCGAAGGCCAAGACAATACCAGTCTATGGGGTGCAGTATCCATCGGAACAGATACTACACTTTGATCTTGACCAAAAGGCCAAGATCTATTGCATAGGGTAGCCATTAAGTTAAAATCCATAGTGAGCAATGAATAATATCACAAAATATCTCCGAATATAAAGGAAGAATTTGTAGAATTTGGTATATTCGGACTACTGTTCTCATCTTGGGTGTTTTTATCACAACGTTTCGGCCGATGTAACCCTCCGACCTTCTTCAGGTGTACCTTGTCGAACTCGGGAATCTTTCTGTCGAACTCGGAAATCTGGACGGAATTTCGAACGGGACCCTTTATTACATAGGGAACGAGAGCATGCTACCTCCGTGATTTAATAAAGGGTTCCGTTAGAAAATTCCGTCCAGATTCCCGAGTTCGACAGAAAGATTCCCGAGTTCGACAAGGTACACCTGAAGAAGGTTGGGAGGGGGGGGGGTTACATCGGCCGAAACGTTGTGATAAAAACACCCAAGATGAGAACAGTAGTCCGAATATACCAAATTCTACAAATTATCAACCCTCATCTCAAAAATGCCGAAAAATAAAGGAAGAAGTTTCTCTGTTTTCTCGAGAAATGAATATGGCTGCACCAGCTTTTCATAAACAATCTAATTTTTAAGGGTTTTAAAATTGCGTCCCCTAAATCTTTTGACGTCTCATTTTAACGATATTAAACCATAGGTAAATTAAACAAAACTAGCTGCACTTACTCGGCGTTACCCAGAATGCAGTGATGTTATTTTAGTTTTAAAATTATGTCTGCTCATTTCTAAACCTAACTCTTATTATATTCTTCAATTTAAAATGAAGTATCTCTCTTGCTGGTTTTTATTTTTAGGGGATTATTTAAAAAAACGTTTCATATTAACAGTCGTCTGGACCGGAATAAGTTTTTTTTTTTTTTTTAATTAATTGTACCAATAACAAATAAAAATTTGCTGGTCAGAAGCAAATATTGATTTGCCAGCTTAAATCATATTTGGGTCTGACTTTGAAAATCCGACAAGATAACTTTATATGTTAGATTATATTTATTCTGTAAATTAGGACAAATTTCTATCATTTTAAGATCCTCCAATAGGGGCTTGGCTCTACAAAACTAACACTCTCCTCAACGTTAAAATACAATCATGTAAGTTCTATTTTCATTCAATTTGCATATTTGTTGACTTGGACCCTTGCGTTTATTAAAGGGTCCAAGAGTGTTCTAATATTATAAATCCATTTTGAGATGAGTATTTCATTTAATATAAATGTTAACATATGTTTTTAAAGATATTTCTAATGATTATATATTTTACAAATCTATAAAAACGGCAATTTTTCAATATATTTTGATGAATTTAAATGTTACAGGATATTTAGGAATCTAATTTTTTTATGGAAATCGCTCCAGACAAGGCATGAAACCACTTGATGTAAGGAGCAAAAAAATAAATAAATACCACTTCAAGGTTAAAGACTAGCTAACGATAAGTGTTAGATGGATAAATTCCGACCCAGAAAACAGCAATTCTTTCTCCTGAGTCAGAAACATCGCTCATGAAATGTGAGGACTAAAGGACAAAATAAGAGAAGCGAGCGTTACAAGGCTACTGAAAGGTCAACTTTCTACTCTCCTAACCCAAGGTCCACTTTCTACTCTCCTAATATGCTAATTTATTATGTAGTTGCTGTAGAATAATAATAATAATAATAATAATAATAATAATAATAATAATAATAATAATAATAATAATTAATTAATTAATTAATTAATAATAAATAGTAGAACTGCATAAAATTAAATTAAATATTTTACACCCGGATAATGTCAGATACATCTACTAGTTCATTACATAACATATATATATATATATATATATATATATATATATATATATATATATATATATATATATGTTCAAAGTTGTAAAAAAAAAATTGAAGGTGCAATCGTCACTATGTATCGCAGTCACAGAAATTTCTTAGCACACCTACACAATGTCTGGAAAATGCTCTGAAATTTGATCTCAGATATTAAATATTCAAACAGATATTATTAAATAAATGTTTGACTCTTTTCTAATCTATATACTGATAGCCTTGTTCCTATGTTAGTACGACGGTTATCACCCGTTACCCCACTCCCTATTTTTAATCAAAGCCTTGTAAAGATGTAGAGAAAGAAAGAAATTTAATTTTTATCTGATGATGTTACATTTTTTTTTGTTTTATTTTTTAATCTAAATTTCAGAAAGTTAATATTTATTCATTTTTTAAAAAGCGTCCTTCTTAAGCGTTATGTTTGGACATTAATAACTTTAAATATACCTTGTAAAAACTTACAACTATTGAGAAACACGGATCATTAATCTCTCTTCCATAAGATATAGTTGTATCCATGGAAGATAGATATGTTATTACCTAGTTGTATCTACCTGGCGTTACCCGATAGTGTTTTTACTTGTAATTTTTTTTTTATAAACTATGCCTTTTTTTTCCTCAAAAATATTATTTTGTGTTTCAAACAAAGGGAAGTAACTTTTTATTAACGAATACAAAGTTGCATCCCTTTGTTAAGATGAAAATGATTCCTACCCGGTCAAAGTATTTTCTGAAAGGAATAAAATCGAGTTACGTTTTATTGTTCTTGACAACATACTGCAACGATCCCATAAAAGAACTGACTAACCAGAATCGAATATTGATTTTGTAGGAAGAATACTATCGATGACAAAGAAACAATAAAGAGACTGACTTTACTTTATATATTAGATCAGCTGACAATAAAGAAATACAATGCAGACAAAAGAAGATAAATTATATTATGTAATTTACAAGTGGCTAGCTATTATTATTATTTTTCCCTATAGATCCAGACTTATGGTCTAGCCTGTAGGTCTTAAGTGTTTCTTTTAATATTATTTTCAGGTCATCTCGCATGTTGATTTTAATGCTATTTTTGTAAGTGGCCAATCAGAAAGGATACAAATTAAAACTCATATAACAAATAGGTTCTCATTAAAACTGATTTTACAACCCTGCTATCAGGGTTAAGTTTATCGACATCAATCGAATATATTTGACACGAGCAGTGCTACCCGGCGTTGCCCGGGGGAGTAGTTAATAATTTATTTTGATCAATAACAATTGATTCTCTACTGTTGTCACACGCGAGGTAAATATTACTGTAAAAAACGAAACAACTAATGGAGATAAAACTTTACAAAAAAAACAAAAAAAACGAAAAACAAATATGTGAGTTAAATCTCGTTTAAAGAACAAATACGTGAGTAAAGTTTTACTTAAAAAAATTAACTAATATGCCTTCTCTTTCTCTCCTGAATCTGTAAATAAAGCATCCGTAGATTAATTCCTATTTTAGTCAGAAAAATATAAAGAAAAATGGGATATTTTTTGTGTCTATTAAAAGTGAAAGAAATTCTATTCTTCATTTTCAGTTTTTATTAAAAGTAAGCCTCCCCTGCTTTGCTCATAAAATTAAATTTACATACGTGATTATTCTTTCCTTTCTTTATTATTATTATTATTATTAAGATTAAGCCTCTCTTTGTTTGCTCATAAAATAAATTTGCATACATTATTATTCTTTTCTTCTTCTTCTTATTATTATTATTATTATCATCATCATCAGTTATTATTATGGTTAAGCCTCCCCTGCTTTGCTCATAAAACTAAATTTGCATAAATTATTATTCTTTCCTTTCTTTATTATTATTATTATTATTATTATTATTATTATTATTATTATTATTATTATTATTAAGATTAAGCCTCCCTTTGTTTGCTCATAAAATAAATTTGCATACATTATTATTCTTTCCTTTCTTTATTATTATTATTATTAAGATTAAGCCTCCCTTTGTTTGCTCATAAAATAAATTTGCATACATTATTATTCTTTCCTTTCTTTATTATTATTATTATTATTATTATTATTATTATTATTATTATTATTATTATTATTATTATTAAGATTAAGCCTCCCTTTGTTTGCTCATAAAATAAATTTGCATACATTATTATTCTTTCCTTTCTTTATTATTATTATTATTAAGATTAAGCCTCCCTTTGTTTGCTCATAAAATAAATTTGCATACATTATTATTCTTTCCTTTCTTTATTATTATTATTATTATTATTATTATTATTATTATTATTATTATTATTATTATTATTAAGATTAAGCCTCCCTTGTTTGCTCATAAAATAAATTTGCATACATTATTATCCTTTCCTTTCTTTATTATTATTATTATTATTATTATTATTATTATTATTATTATTATTATTATTATTATTATTAAAATTAAGCCTCCCCTGCTTTGCTCATAAAACTAAATTTGCAAACGTGATTATTGAAGCGAACCAGATACACACAGATGCGTTCAATTTTATTATAAAGAGTATTACTTCAATTCATCTGTCTTTATTAACTTATATTTTTGTTGAATTTACTTTACATTTTCCGTCAATTATAAAAAAAAAACAAGATTTAAATACAAGAAACAGACAAACAAAACAAAACATTGGAAAACAGAAACAAAACATAAGGGAAACTATTTAATATTGGAAGATTCCCCTTTTTATCCCGGAAATATGAAAGAAAAAAAAAATAGTTAATAAACACCGTGGGATCATTTATAGTAAATTCTCTCCTCAGAAGAAGATCTTTCGACTAAAATTCATCAGAGGAGTGTCGTTAGAATGTAAGTGCAAAAAACAAACGACTAAATCAGAAGGTTCGCTTTCGTTTTATTTGGCTGTTCAAAATTAAGTTAAATAATAAAATCCATTTTTTTTAATAAAAAAATGTATTGGGAGAATTGAACGAGAATTGAACCTGACAGTGAAATTATACATCCAATTAAATTTATTATATAATCGAGCTAATGTATGTGTGTTCTCCCATGCATACCATATTAGTTTTTAAACTTTAAACTATGTAATCAAAACCGAACGTCTTGACTCATTGTTCGGTCGTTTTTAAATTATATAAATTTATATAAGCTAGAAAGTATGTTTTCCCCAATCCATATTTAGTCTGTGTGCTCCCCCCTTTCCAATATGAATGCTGATTATCTATTATTATACTAAATGTGTGTTAATCAACGTTCGTTTCTCTATGGCCTTTTCCAATATACTTTAATAACTTAATTACTTAACACCTTTTATCCATTTTACCACATGTCCAGGATCACGACTGATGGAATGAGAACAATCTACCCTCGTGTATTAAATAAATGACACCGTTCAAGACTTCATAGAGATTCCCAAATCCAAGAAAACATACCTGTAGGAGGTCAGAAGTTACATCGGCCGAAACGTTGTGAAAGTTATTTTCACAACGTCCAAGATGAGAATAGTAAGTAGTCTAAATAATACATACAATAAATAATTGATAATTACATCTTCAGTTGTACTCAGTGAATTCTTCGTTTTAAAGTTTTGCAATTGATTTACAATTCCTGTTGACATAATGAAGGTTGTCGACACCAATAATTTGTCTATTCTCTCAATCTTTGAGGAATTTTTACAAGGCTTAACGACACTCCTCTGATGAGTATTAGCTTAAAGAAGATCTGCTCAGGAGACAATTTTACTAAGAAATAAACCCACTTTGATTAGCTATTTTAAAGTCGTGTACCCATCAACAGTTATTCAAATATAAAATAGTTTTAATATTTCTTGTTTTTTTTGTTTTTTTTTGATTTGGATGTTTTAGGTTTAATAATCAAATTAAAGCCTTATGAACGAATTATCCACAAATGCTTTGAAAAGGTTCAATTAGATAACAATTTAAAAATAGAGATGAAAAAATAACTTAAAAATTTTGAATGAAAACAATTTGATTTTCATGAATATGTAAAAAAAAAAAAAAAAAATCAAATTTTGAATGAAAACAATTTGATTTTCATGAATATGTAAAAAAAAAAAAAAAAAAAAATCAAATTTTGCACAGATCTTTTTTTTGTTGTTGTTATTGTTTTGTTTTTTTGTTTTTTTTTCTCCCTCTAGTGAATATTTCATTACGTTGCCATTTATGAATTTCCACTGAAATTTAATTTTGCAATTGTCTTAAATGTTAGTTCAAGTGCACAATCTTCCACATATCGGATCACGTGTGTGTGGTTTGTCCAAGGTATTCTAAACAAGGTACCTGTCGTATCGCAGACAACTGGTGCGGATCATTGGGGCCTCGACTTTCTTGCATATTGCACAGTCGAGAATGTGAACCACCAGACATGTCCTCTGTGGAAGGTTTTAAGTCGATCCACTGACTACAATCGGGGATATGGCCAATGTTGGGTTTGTGTGAAGACCTACATGAACTGTTGTTTGCCGCGTCTCCGGGATAAAAATGTGTGAGTTGCTTGAATTTCTTTTGGATATTCCTCCTTGGGTTCTGCTCGCTCATTGGCTGGGACGATTTACAGTGCTGCGAAGTGTTAAGATCTGAAAAGAAAAACAGGTAAGAGATGCATCAGATTAAGTCGGTTCAAGGAAATTGGGGATCAGAAACATACTCCACTGGTTAACGATAATTCTTATATTAGCTGTACTGTCTTAACAATAATATACAACCTCTGAGTGGTTCAATCCAAGGGATGCTAACTCAAACCGAATTTTACAGACATAGAACTTGAATAAAGCGATTATATATATATATATATATATATATAGGTTAATGCAGTTTGCTTGAAGCATTGCTTAGTGTGTATATAAAGTTAATTTATAGAAGGCAATACAATGCAGAGGTGTAACGGATAAACACGAACTGAAGCAATTTAAAAAAAAATATAACGGTGGAATGAGTTTTGCCGTTTCCAACTTTTTATTAATACAATATATTTTTTTCTTTCTTTTTTATATTATATTACCATCTTACTTTCGTCAGTACGGTTCGATGGAAGTTCCATATATATATATATATGTATATATATATATATATATATATATATATATATATAATGGATTAAATGAAAGAATAAAATGAGAAATTAATCAAATTTTATTACATATCAAAGTTCAAGCAAAAAGTACTGTAAAGTCCTTAATCCATGGATTTTCAAAGAAAATCTTCTCCTCGATAATAAACAATAACAAATATTTATTATTTTATATATATATATATATATATATATATATATATATATATAGTGAGAGCTGGAGAATGAGCGAGAGAGAGAGAGGTCAATGTCCATAGTTCCACTAAATCTCTAACAGGACGTGGTGCTTTGGTTAGGTTGAAATATGCTCAAATAATGGCATTTAATGAATTGTTTACAACATATATTTTCATTTCATATAAAATGACCCAAAATGTGTGTTCTCAGAGATATTGAGTAGAAAGAGGCAAAAGAAAACTTCATTATTGATAGATATTTACAGATGTATGTGATAACAAATCAATCAGTCGGGTTTGAAATGAAGCGGTGTAAGTAAGTAAAGTGATCGACCATAGTTGAGGGCGATATAAGTGATGTAGATGGAGGGGGTATGAGCATTGATCAGAGTGAAGTCGAGTTCTCCCCAATGCAGAGGTGTAACGGATAAACACGAACTGAAGCAAATTAAAACATATAACAGTGGAATAAGTTTTGCAGTTTCCACCTTTTTTATTAATACAATATATTTTTTAATATTTATATTACAATCTTACTTGCGTCAATGCGGTTTGATGGAAGTTTCAGTATAGCATGATATTTCGGGAAGAAAATTTCCCTTCTTCAGATGTGTGTTGTTTTTCCTAAAAGCTCTTTTAAATTAGATACTACATCATGGTTTAAGGGAGGGCGCCACTCTTTTCCCAGGATTACTCCACTTACCCTTGATCCTCAGCTTATAATGCTGAGTGTTTAAGCACAGGGGAATCAACTACTATTTTTTTTAGTCTTTGGTATGACTTCACAAAGGAGCGAACCCTGGTCTCTCGACCTATTAGCAAACACTCTTACCGTTATGCCAATGGCTGGTTAAGCAGTGAAAATATAGAAAATTATAAGGAGACGACCCCCCCCCCTCCCTCCCCCCAAAAAAAGATTAATGCCACCCATGGAATCATGAATAAAATTCACAATCCTTTCTGTAATCCAAACATATTTGGTACAAAAAACTTCAGTCTATGCTTGACTTCTCCACCAAGTTTCAGTCTTTGTTTTATCGCCATTCAATGAGTCAAAAAAAAACAAAGGCGATCATTTAGGTTTAGTTATACCGACTCATCAGCCACGTGATTAATTTGCTAACTATAGCCTTTACCTAGTTTACTTATTAAAATATGATATAAAAAATCTATATTATTACCTCTATAGAAGCTTTTAAGTTTTTTTTGTTTTTTTTTTCAGATTTTATTATAGATTTAAAGTTTCTGTTCAATTTATTTGTTTTTTAGTAATTATCCTAAAGTAAAGTTTATTTCATGTCTGCAATTTGTGGTTATTTCGCTTCTACGATTTAGTAATTTTTTAAATATCTTTAAACTTCTAGTTTCTCCCTTTTCTACTGCTTATGTATATATTTTCAAGTGATCACTGCCAATCACCATGCACTACTAATCAAACGCATTAACAATTTAGATCTACGCTTTATCACAGATATTGAGCACTCTCACCTATAAATATAATACGACTACATTTATTAATATTATATATATATATATATATATATATATATATATATATTGCAAATATATATAGTGAATGAAGAATATATCAATAAAAACTACAACGTATATAAATATACATATATATATATATATATATATATAGTTTATTTATATTTAAGAATGTCTAATATGAGCAGAAGCGAAAAAAGAAGCTGAAAAAAAGAAACAGTGCGAAATCATCTCAACACAATAATGGAGTGGGGGGGGGGGGATAAATAAAAAAAACCTCCCCCCCCCCCCCACAAAAAAAACTGTCATTCTTTGTTTCCTTTATTTAAAACTCTTTGAGGTTTTTTTGTCAATAACTCTCCCCCTCTCTCTCACTGACTCATTTTTCTTGCACGAACTCCACCACCACCACGTACGACTTTGCTTATGCTATGTTTTTTTTTTGTTCGTTCTCTTCTCATGTGTTTTTTCTAACAATCATTATTGGATCTTTGTGTGTGCCCCCCCCCCCCCTCAACACACACACGCCTTCCGCCATTACTTGCTGTTTTTTTTTTTAGAGAATTGAAAGCACACAAACATGAGTATTTTGTATGCGAAAATACATATAAATATGCACGCTACGTGTGTGTGTGTGTCAAGGGAATAATGGAAAATGAGATCCCTGCTATTTCTGCAACCGACCTTCTACCAACTCTCACAATAGCATCTGTTATTATATGTATTTATATAACAACACGAAAAGCAGAACCGAGCCGAATCAAGACAGTAGACCTTGCACATGGAAAAGGCTCAAAATCCTTTCAGATAGAGCTTTATAAAAATAATTAGAAGATTTCATGTGTATGCGCATTATTCTCGCTTCAACGTTGATTGATTGGTTGTAAGGTTTTATGGCATATCAACCGCCCGTGGGTCATTTTATACTGAAATCATATGTTTCAAATAAAATTGTTTTTTTTAGATAATTCTTTTTTCTTTGATCTACCCCAAAATAAGGCAGATTGCCACTGAGACGTAAGAGGGTAATGTGAATTAGGGGCAAGATTTTCTTGGGGGGGACCGGGGGGGGGGGCAGAATTCAGTACTGTTTCGGAAAAGGCAACCAAAAATTGACTGGCGTGACATATGTACAACGGATGCTACGAAATCGAACTGAAAAATATGAAGCAAGCGTGACATATGTACTACGAATGTGAATGGAGAAAGACAAAGCAAGTTACGCCGTTCCGAATGTTACCGAAGAACATTAACATGTTAAGAATGGCTGTAAATCTATGTTCACGTTATCCGAAACAGTATCTTCTTTTTTTTTTTTTTAGAACAAGGTACTGTTTCAGATAACGTGAACATAGATTTACAGGCGGAGTTTTAGAAGCCATTCTTAACATGAAGAGGGGGGACTTCGGTAACATTCGGAACGGCGTAACTTGCTTTTCTCCATTTACATTCGTAGTACATACATCATGCCTGTAAATTTTTGATCGCCTCTTCCGAAACAGTACCCAGAATTCTAAGTGGAGAGCTGTGCAGTAAGATATTTGTTCACAGTACATGTAAATTTCTGAAAGTTGATACAGTCGGGGAAACAGGGAGCAGGGAGGGAAGTCCAAAGGCAAGCGGTTCGAGGAAACCATATAAACAGATAGTCTGTAAACGATAGTTTCTATTTAGCCCATACATGTGACTGGCCTTGACAGGTACTACCACTTCTCCGAGTAATAGTAGCTCTGGGAGTAGCAGAAACTAAGGATCGATTCCACATTCCCTTAAGCTTCCAAATTGGGGCCTTACTAGTCAATGCAGGGTTAGGGTTATGGTTTGGCGATAGAATTGTGAAAAAAGGCAGGGAAACATGAATTTTAGGGCGGTGATGTAAGGTAGGTGACAAACACCTTGCCCAAGGGTATCTGAGACAGTTTAGTGTCATGCCATAGATGGGACCCTGATAAGCAGAGTGGATCCAAGAGTAATGGTAACTATGGGGTGACTCCACATTCATTAAAGCATCCAAATAGGGGACTTACTGCCACATGCACTTTAAGGTCATACCCAGGACCTCGCCTCGACGTTACTTCGATAATTACATATTGAAGGATTTTTTTAAAATTTAGTATTAATCAAATATGTATTAGAAATAGCATAAATTAAAACGGAACTAAAAAATACTATTTTAAGCTTCATTAATCATTACTCTCTTCTCTGCTTTGCTTGCATAAAAGTTGATACTACTTAACCAGTTTCCCCCTTCCCTGCATTCGTCTCGTAATCGTCTCTCTCTATCTCTATCTATCTATCTCTATCTATCTCTCTCTCTCTCTTTCTATATATATATATATATATATATATATATAATTAATAAATAACATTATTTTAATATCCATAGACATATATATGTTTCGTGTTTTCTACACTTGTCAGTAAGGAATAATGTAATCGTATTGCCGGTCAGACGATTCAAACCCCGGATCCAAGTATTATGAAGCCTGGCTGATGATAACTCCTTGAAATGCGAGAGAAATATGCTTTGTATCCTGAATGTAAACACAAGTACTTAGATTCTAAAGAGAGTTCTGATCTCCCAAAGGAAGAGAACCTTGCAACGTGACTAATCTTTTTAATCTTCAATTTCATATCTCTCGAAAGGTCTCAAAATATAGGATATATATATATATATACCCTGCTTTGTCTCTCAGCTTATTTTATTTACTTCTCAAGGAGGTTAGGCACAAGGTTGGGTGTTAAGTTAAAAGCCAGTGCACTAGGATTAGCACCCTCTGGCCTACAATAAAATGCCTGAGCAGCCCCGTCGGCATCCCCCAGTAGAAGCGCCTCAAAGTTAAGGTAAAGCCTGAGAGGGTGGACCTCCTAGGACTGAACCGGACCGCACTTCAGCCCAAAAGCAACAAAGTTACTGTCGGACTGATTGTTGAGAACGTATTCCGACATGTCGGAAATAAGTTGATTCAATATATAAAACTCAGTCAGTGGGACAGAGATAGCCTTGAATCTGCCAGTCAATTATGGTAATTATCACTCAATGTTCTTTAGAACAAAAAATATGAAGTTCCAATCGATTTCATCGATTACATATTCTACCTGGCTTGATAATTCTTTCAGTAGCAGATAGATATTAAAGATGCCGGTATTAGTCAGCATAAAATGGTTTCGATTTCAAAAACATTGATACATTTCATTAATTTTTATTTTATTTTAATAAATATATTACAATTTTTTATATACACGTCGTTATAAACGCGTCGAAAAAATAATATTAAATGCTATTCCTACCTGCTAATCTGCCATCTTGAATATTTTTTTCTGAATGCGGACATTGTCAATGTTTATGTCTATTTTCTTCCTCAAAACACATATAGTCATTCGCAAAGCGATTATAAGAAAAATAAGTAAATATTGCTTATTTCTTTTAATTGATTGTTATTATTTCCAATAGCTTTTTTTTACTCAAGGGTATTTAAAACTTTCGTTTTTTATCATTCTTAAACCTAGGAGACCCCCACCACTTCCTTTTGACTATCGACAATTTTATTAATCTGATATTTCATTCTGAAGTACGCAACAAAAAAAAATATTTATATACGCTCTTTGGCATTATGGAAAACGGGACCCACTCTCTCCACCAGATATCTATATCAGTTTCGTTGTAAAAATCCAACAAATAACTCTTTAATCTTTTTTGCCATGCGCTATCAGGAGTTCAGATTTTTTCATACCGATTGAATAAAGAATAATTCGAGTTAATGTTTTAATGTCTTAACTTTTATTCATCCCAGTGTTTTCAGCTAATTAATGAGAAAAAAGAATTATAAAATGATATCCTAATAATAAATATCAATAATAATAATATTAATTGTAATAAAATCATTGTAATGTTTTTGCAAAATTAGTTGCACAATAAGTTGTAAGATATCATGGTTACACTCGAATGCTATGTTGTTGATAATGAGTGATTCTAATTTTATCAATAGAACCTTTTTTTACTAATGAGTCAGCACTTATCAAGACTAAAAGCCACATGAGATAAGGGTTAATGAGATGAATGGATTGTCAGTTGAGTGATGAAGAATATTATGAGAGGATTGAAAATGATGAATGAACAAAATTTGATTACTCATAAGGATGATTTATGACAAGTATTTGTTAACATTGGATTTGAAGACGACTATGTTGTAGCTTGCATGGAAGCAGTTTCGTGGTAATGTGTTTTGCAGATGGGAAGTTATCATTCTATCATTTTTGTGTTGTTCATGAGAATTTCTCTCATTTGATGTGAAGGTATGTTGGGGTCCTAATTTACATAAATTACATAGATTACATAAATTACATAAATTACATAGATTACATAATTTACATAGATTACATAATTTACATAGATTACATAATTTACATAGATTACATAATTTACATAGATTACATAATTTACATAGATTACATAGATTACATAAATTACAGAAAAAATATAAGTAAAACTAAATAATCTGCCTAATATTATAATTTGAAATGTGCAAGTTATTTTGGGGCCAAAATCTAAGTAAAATTAATTATGCTCCAGGTGAGGTTTGAACTTACAAACCCTAAGTACAACGTGCTAACCGATTGACCTACGGTGCAAGTATGAAATGGTGACATTATTAAATACATAAACCAGACTGTCTTTCCCTCCCTCTCTCATTCCCACTCTTTCTCTCTTTAGAATCGAATGTAGGTCAACCGCTCATCAAAAAGGGAGGAGAAAGAAAAGTAATAGCTTACGAAATGGTGAATATAGAAAAATTGTATTTTACTAATTTTTTTTTAGTGTTCATGAAGATATTTGGAGTAAATTTGAGAAGGTAAAATCGCTCTCGTTTCGTTTATTTATTTTATAAAAGTAAAATATTGAAAAGGATTAAATATTGAAATCGATGAAATCGATTGAAAATATTTTTGTTGGTTTTTAACAACACGGACCAATATTTGGCATAAATGACTGACGAAACAGATTTAAATATATTGCTTCTAGTAAAACAAAAAAGCTATTAATCACAAAAGTACAGGGTAAAAACCGTCTTTTTATATATAAGAAAAGTCACTGTCATAATTTTGTGTATTTATATGTGAGAACACAAAAAACTGCTGGAAAAAAGACTAAGAGAAAGAATTCTTTTCAATCTTATACAACGAAACGTCTAAAAAAAGAAAGTTTTCTGGCAACTTATACTGATATATTAGCGAATACATAGGTGAAACAAAATTAGCTATTAGAATCGGATTCGATAAACACAAATCCCAGACAAAACATCATCTTACCCTCAAATAGCTAAACATTTTAATCAATCAGATCATATATTAGATAATATCAAATGCATAGGAATTAAATTCCCGTCCACATATGCATGCAAAAAAAAAAAAAGAAACAAAATGGATAATAAAACTAAACGCACATAAATCAAGACTGAACACCGATGTGGCTATTTTTAATATCTATGATATTTGACTTGAAAGGCATACCCGTTTTGCAGACCGAGAAAGATCTTATTTTAATTATGGAAAAATTGCTTGTACTTAACGTTACTAAGGACATAACAGACGAATATTGAATATTCAATATTATATATAAATTATAAGAATGTGAAATTCTCTTTGAAATTCAAACGTACGATATCACGTAAAGCCACTGGACACGTGAAAACACGAGAACATTTTCAAAGGAAGTGAGTATAAATGTTGTTCATGGTAAAAAAAAAAAAGTGAACGAAACAAAATGCATCTGAGGTCAAATGATTCAGAACGGTTTATATTAATTTTTATCAAGAAATACACTTTTGAAAATGGACGACGGGGGACAATCCAAAATTATATTAACACCGAGAATTTACACGCTTTTAGGGTTTCCATAAGGATATTTTTTTATTTGTCGAAGCTGCAAAAATTTATAATTTTTAGCTGAGAAACAAACGGTCGAGTTTCGATCTCAGCTTGAAGCACTTGTTTGTCTATCCACATGGAAGAGCTGTGATGCAGCGGAATAGTCAGTCTGTGGATAACTTTATGAATATATATATATATATATATATATATATATATATATATATATACAGGGTGTCTCAAAAAAATGTACTCACTCTTAGAATGGCAAAATGTGCAGAAGATGTCGAGTTTGCACAAAAATTGTGTGGAGCGATGAAGCAAAGTTTTCTCGTCATTCTACGAGTGAGTACATTTTTTTGAGACACCCTGTATATATATATATATATATTTACTAGATCCCGGGCGTCTAGATGCTCGTTTAATAGACAACTTGTAACGTTTCGTGTCACAGATTGTCTAAATAAAGGATCTTCCCCTTCCCTAACTCTCTAATTTGATAGATGACGTCATAATTTTGTGATGAACCCGGATATGCCCGTTTCTGTTTTAATTGTGCACGGGGACAAACAAGCAAGATCTCAGAGTTTTAGTAGTACATAGATATATGTTACTGTTTATATATATATATATATATATATATATATATAGTCATAAATATATTTGTATAACTTACTATATATATATATATATATATATATATATAGTCATAAATATATTTGTATAACTTACTATATATATATATATATATATAGTCATAAATATATTTGTATAACTTACTATATATATATATATATATATATACACACATTATAAAAAAATATATTACATATGTTTTTTTGTTTCAATATTTATTTCAACAGTACTCAATGTATGAGTAGAGCTTAGTAGTAGTATAAAAATATACTTATGGTAAGTAAGCTACACAAAAATGTTTTTGTTTCATTCTATGCAGCTCACTTATAAGTACATTTTTATGCTATTACACCTATTATATACTTACATTATCGTATTATATATTTTGCATTATATATTTGGTGTTATATATTTGTTGCAATATATACTTCAATAGTGCTCAATACACGAGTAGAGCTTGGTAATTATAAGAAAATATTCCTATGACTTTTGTGTTTCGCTCAGTAAGTGGTCATCAGTTGTGAAATTAGTTGACAATCCATTATGGTCATATTTGAATGTTATGTTGTTAATAATAGGCGAGCATCGTTAATTCTTCTTGTATAATATTGTAGTCTTGAGAATTTTTCACATTTTATTTGAAGGTATAGACGGCCCCCCCCCCCCAAAATGCTATCCATGTAATTGTTGATAAAATTTACAATCATTTCTGCAATCCACCTATACTTGGTACAATTAAATTTCAGTCCATGCCTGACTTGTCCACCAAGTTTCACTCATGAATGTCCAACATTCTTTTGTTTTATCGTCATTTAATGATATGCAGGGACACTTTGGTGATCAGCTCATCAGTAGGAGATGTGATACTGAATAAAATTCATACTCACCGGAACTTAGCCCCCACATTTTTATTTGCGAGGTTATCTCAAATATATTATCAGACAAAACAACCCCCAGAATATTCCTGAGCTAAAAAAGAACCATCACAGCCAAAATCTAGGCAGCGCCAAGAGAGGGGTGTGACGTCAGAGTTATTGACGATTTTGCACATCGTATCGAGGTATGCTATCATTGGAGAGTTGCATATTTGGAGAATATCATTGTACAGCGATAAAACAAAGACTGATGAACATTCATGACTGAAACTTGGTGGACAAGTCAGGCAAAAACAGACATTTATATGTTTGGATTGCAGAAAGGTTTTGTAAATTTTATTAACGATTCCATGGATGGCATTTTGTGGGGATGGGTAGATCAACCTATACATTGTGTGTATTTTGAGAACAGATCAAAACCTAGTGTAAAAAATAGACTGGGTTCTTTGTGGAAACATCTAAAGAAAGGTCTGCTGGCTAAATATACTTTGATATATATATATATATATATATATATATATATATATATATATATATATATATTTATGTGTGTGTGTGTGTATGTGTGTATCTATGTGTTGTGTGTGCATGTATTTGTTACTTGCCTGGTCCCTCTCGACTATGTCTTGAGTCTCCCTCACTCCAACCATCTTCTCTTTCACTGTGACAATCTGGGTTCATAAATTGTTTGTGTTCATTATCTCTTCCACAAGACGTTCCTCCTATTTCCTGTGAATCACAGAGACAAGATGAAATATTGTAATATTAGAACGATCGTACGAAAAAAAGCAGCTGAGATTTTTGTTTTGTTTTGTGTGGTGTGCAAAAGAGTTAGAATTAAAATCTCTTGAACAATACATTTAGAAATAATAGTAGCGACAATCCTCGATGGATTTGAAAGAAAGGGATCCAACGAGAGAGGAAACAACAACAACAACAATAATAATAACAAAAAATAAAAACAGCAAAAAGAACGAAACTTCAATTGATAAAAAAAAAAGAAATAAAAGAACCCTGATAATGAAACCATCGCAAAACAGTAGTGAAAAATAAATTTGTTTCTGATACAATAAAGAATTAGCCGATGATAGGGAAAGGGGGTTTAAACAACAAAGCGAGCTTTTCATTGACACAAAAAAATGGAGGGATCTTGGAAGAAGCCAGAAAACGTTCTCCCGGAAGTGAAGTCTATTAGTACTAATTCAACAGTTTCATTTTTTGGAGGGGGGGGGGTTGTTTCTTTCTTTCATGTGAATTGCCTTTGGAGGTGTTTTTACCTTCTTCCTTTTTTCATCTGTTTCTACTTGAGATTATTTTCTGAGAGAAAGACTTTCGTTACTCCATCTTTGTTATCTTTGAGAATTTGTTTATGCCCATCTCGCTATCTCCCTCCTTCAAGTGTAAATAACATATTTATGCATATATATATATATATATATATATATATATATATATATATATTCATAAAAATGTTCATATGCATATTTTACATATGTGTGCAGACAAATATGTATGTATATATCTATATATACATACATATCTCTCATTTATATATATATATATATATAAAAGAAAATCAGATGCACACATGTACATACACACACAGGCATATATACCTTCAGTTTAGATCAAATAGAAAACTCCACAAAGGTCAATATTGAGGTACTGGTGGGTATATATATATATATATATATATATATATATATATATATATATATATATATATATATATATATATATATATAATGTATTTTGCTGATTTTTTGTAAACACTCTGTTTGCATGGGTAATAAACCTAAATAAAAGATAAATAAAAAAAAAAACACTGAAAACTACAAATTCAAAAATAAGACCTTCACAAGATACATAATACAAACCTTTGCCTCTGGAGTAGCTTTAACTGCTTGCCTAACAAGTTCAGCTGTGAATAAAAGCTGAACTTGTACATAATATAACTTATCACTGCTGTTAGTGTTGGTTTATGTTTTTATTATTAGCGAACCATAATCACCTCAAATTTGCAAACATATATATATATATATATATATATATATATATATATATATATATATAGTATTAGTAAGCAATGAAAATATATATGGCAATCAAGCTACACAGAGGCTCCCGTGTTTCATCCCCGGGGGGAATCGTCAGGCTAAATTAGCCTGACTATTCCACCCGGGGATGAAACACGGGAGCCTCTGTGTAGCTTAATTGCCATATATATTTTCATTGCTTACTACCTAGCTCTACTTAGGTATCGAGCACTGTTGAAGTAAATACTGAAAACTGACACATACAAAATTATATCTCCTCATAATATTTTATGTGGATACATGAAGTACTAATATATATAGTATTATATATTTATGGGAAGTAAGCTACACAGAAATGTTTGTGTTTCATTCCCGAGTGAAATCATCAAGCTGAATGCATGGATTTGCATTCGAGGGTCGTTTTAATAGTTTATCAGTGCTCACTCAAACTTCCAACCAATCAGCGTCCTTGATTTAATTACCCTCTCACTACTTATTCATTTCTTTCAACCAATGATTTTCCTCCGTTTGTTTAAAAACGATTTTGGCACTTTTCACTTCTAAGTTGGTCAAACAAATAACGATGAAATTACACATTATTAAGAAGTGTACAAGATCGGTAATAATCAATAATAATGATCAATAGATAAAGACCGGGATGACAAATTCCTTTAATCTGCTGATGGGATCCCTAGAATATGCAGCAGCACCAGATCCTGTAGGCCTATATATCATGTACAGCCGAACAAATATATTTGAAGACAGTGATATCGGCCTATATAGAGATGATGGATTGGCTATGATAAGGGACTCAAACAAGATCTAGGGTGGAAACTGAAAAAAATTTGTTATATATATATATATTTATATATATATAAAAATGTGTGTGGAAATGAAACAATTGGGCCAAAGTATTAGCAAACATGAAAATAACAAAAACTTTCTAGATATCACTTCCAATTTAGATAAAATTACATACTATTTATATATATATACACATTTCTAGTTTTTGATGATATTTTTGAAATGAAGTATTGTGATATTTTGTTTATATGTTTGCAAATTTTTTTCTCATCAACAACAGTCGCACAATGTACGCTACCTGGAAATTCAGCAGCAGCAATTTTATACTTTTCATAACCATCGTGAAAAACGAACCACCGTATCCATGCAGGATGGTGCAACATCACACTGAGAATTGTTGTGAGATTCTGGTCAAATCTCAAATCTCTACAATGGTGTATGAGACACCGTTCTCTGAATATGATTCAGCCTCCGTGCTCTCCTGATATTACACCATGAGACTATTTCCTATGGGAATTCCTTAAAAATAAAGCATATAAAGCTATGCAATTTGCGCCACATTCAATAGCAAAATATCAGAAACGCCTTTATGCTGGCTACACCTCAAATGTTAGATGATGTTTTCGCAAATTATGAGGCGACAACTAAACCAGCAGACGGATGAAGAACAAAAGCAGAGTCTGATATTCACTCCATCACGTGACCATGATTATTGTTTCATGTACCTTTTGTGTCCAAGTGAATGGTTGTTTTTCCACGCAGGCGACTACATGAAGTGGAATGCCTCAAAGATCTGCTTTAGATCCAGTTGTCTTTCTTCTGTTTGTCGATCATCTGCCAGATGAATTGACCAAAGAAGTGTTACTCTTTGTGGACGATGTAAAGCTGCGATCACCTAGAAACAACTAGGATCAACTTCAAGATAATATCAGCAGAATCTGATCTTGGTCTTCATCACGGATTTAACACCGAACTTTGCCAAAATGCAGTCATCTTTCTATCGTCTCTCTGTCTACTGCTCTCCTGACCATCGGTTTTCCATCTCAACCAATTAACATTTTCGCTAATGAAAATGACCTCGGTACAGGTGTGAACAACTCCTTCAAACCAACATGTCAATGTATCGAGATGGCGAACAAAGCCTGGAGATCCTTTCTAAGCCTAACAAGCCCGGAGATTCTTTTCTGAGCCTAACAAAGCCCGGAGATCCTTTCTAAGCCTAACAAAGCCCGGAGATCCTTTCTAAGCCTAACAAAGCCCGGAGATCCTTTCTAAGCCTAACAAAGCCCGGAGATTCTTTTCTGAGCCTAACAAAGCCCGGAGATCCTTTCTAAGCCTAACAAGCCCGGAGATCCTTTCTAAGCCTAACAAAGCTCGGAGATCCTTTCTAAGCCTAACAAAGCCTGGAGATCCTTTCTAAGTCTAACAAAGCCCGAAGATCCTTTCTAAGTCTAACAAAGCCCGAAGATCCTTTCTAAGTCTAACAAAGCCCGGGGATCCTTTCTAAGCCTAACAAAGCCTGGAGATCCTTTCTAAGCCTAAGAGCAAACGATTTCAGTCCCCAATACATAACCCTATTCTTAAGTATGCCATTCAACGAACAAATCTCTATCTTCAAAAGGATATTGTACACCTGGAGTGTGTTCAACAGTTGGCAACCACGATGGTGACAAGATTTGTCCATGCTTACCTACAAAGAACGGCTTCAAAGATTAAATATGTTCTTACTTTAGCAGCAAAGGATACAAAGGAACCTGATTCTGGCATGCAGCATCATCAATAGGAATGTAAATTTATCATTAGAAAAGTTTTTCACCCCAACACCTAGTCGCAGTATCTGTCGTCACCTGGAAAAGATGTACTATCATTGCTTTCGTGTCAACCAAAGAGAGGCAGCATACTCTGTCCGTGTTTCTGCTTCGTAGAATAGCCTGCCAGAGGAAGTCATAATGATGCCTGCGATATCCAAATTAAAAGTCGCCTCAGACGGATGCAAAATCTTCTGTCTTTTTACATGGCTTGTCGCACTTTGCTATATTTTTGTGAATTAATTGATTGTGTGTGTGTCTATATATATATATATATATATATATATATATATATATATATATATATAGTATAAACTATTAGTTATCCAAACATTATTGGTTACATATGTGCATACATGTTTCAGCTGCGATCTTTGAGAAAAGCAGCTTCTTCAGACCCTGAAGAAGCTGGTTCTCTCAAGAGATTGCAGCTGAGATATGCATGCACATATTTAACCAATAATGTGTGTATAAATAAAAAAATTATACTAAAAACAGCTTTTCTTGTTATTAAACATTTTTTTATAAACACTGGAGTTTAATTGGATTAACATATAGGAAACAAAAATAACACATGTACTAATATATATATATATATATATATATATATATATATATAACTTCTTTTGTAATATAGTAGGAAAAATCCCAGCAGAGTGCTCGATTAATTGAGAATCAAAATTAAGAGCATAATATTTTTTTTTTTTTGGTACAGAAAAATAAATAAATATATATATATATATATATATATATACTAGTAAATATATGCTCTCTCGGGTCGCATGTTTCTGCTAGCCTGGAAATATATCATGACGAACGAACATACACTGCACTGACACCCAAAGGAGGAGGTAATGATTGAGAGGATGGTATCATGACGAACACCCTACTAAAAGGAGGAGTTAATGCCTGGGAGGATGATATCATGAAAGCAAAATAGTACACTACCCCCCCCCCCTTCCCAAGCAGGTAAGATAATCGTGGAAGGATGGTATCATGAGAAACGAACATATACTATACTGGCCCACAAAAGAGAAGGTAATACCTGGGAGAATCGTCCCATAAAAGGAGAAGGTGATGCCTGTAAGTATAGCAACAGAACAGATATTTCACTACCCCCCCCCCACTCCCACCCCACAAAAAGGAGAAAGTAGTCCCTGTGATGATGGTTTCATGACAACAGAACTGATACTACATTACCCCCTCCACCAAAGGAAGATGTAATACCTAAGAGCATTACCCCCATCTCCTTTAAAAGGAAGAGGTAATTCCTGGGCGGACGGTCTTAGGACAACAAAACCGATACTACACTATCCACCCCCATTAAAAGATAATACAATAATAGATTAAATCAGTTTTTTTTTTTCATTCATTTAAAAATGTCCAGCCATAAAAACATTATTTTTATGGTTACTTGACCTTTTGGCTAAGATCACAGTGTAGTATCTGTTCCGATGGATACTACACCCTATAGACCGTTATCGTTTTGGCCTTCGGGCTTGATTCCGCCGGTCTGTGAGTTTGTCCTGTGCAGTTCTAGGAGGTCCATCATCCCAGGCTTTGCCTCCCCTCTTTGGGGAGGAGTAAGTTTATTGCTTACTGCCTGAGGCGCCCCTATCGGGGAATGCCGAAGGGGCTGCCCAGGTAATTTTTAATGGCCAGAGTGCTCACCTTCTCAGGCGCTGGCTTTTCAAGTCCCACTTTCCCGACCCGACCTTGGGTCACATCTTACCTTGTGGGAGTAAGATAAAACTGTCCTTGTGCCTAACCTCCTGGAGAGGTAAATAAATTGTCATATCATAGAATTAAATAGGCACAAGCTGCTTTGATCTTATTATAGTTAGGATAAATGGAAAAAAAAAAATTAAATTCATTCCCTGAACAGAACAGTTTTGCACCACTTTAATGTTCCCTCACGAAGATTAAAATACAGATATAATGCTACTAAACCTTATGTCTAGAATCGTTATTCTAATTTTGATCAAAATTCATTACATGATTTTGATTCTAGAAAATGCTTGCAATTTAAGGCTAAATCTTAAGGGGGTGTTAAGAAGAAATTGAAATTCAGGCAATCTTGTTTTATGTATATTTATGTAAGTATACATTTAAAATTTTGCTCTGTTTTCAACTCAAGTGCGCAGACTTTAATACACGCATAAATGATGTTTTCTCTCATGTTATTGTTGGGAGTGGGCGGTGGGAGGGGGGGGGCTAAGCAAAACAAAATAGTTTCATGGTCAGTTCACAATTTGATTTTCTTTTTATAGATTTTCTATGAAGCTGGTCTTATGTTAAGCTATTCTTTGGCAACCAGAGAATAATCATTGCATGTACACATTGTGTTCGTAAATCTATTATCAAGTCTGAAGATGTTTGTTTGTTTTTATATTAAAAACTAGCTGACTTCACCTGCTAACTCTCACTTCACATCTATTATATATATTATATATATATATATATATATATATATAGAGATAGAAGAAAAAAGAGTGATAAATATGCGACGATTGTCCAAATTTATTTCAAATTTCAATTGTTCAATGCAAGGTTGTCAGTAATAAACTAGTGTTTATTTTTCTTTCCTTAAGCCAAGGCTTTTCAAAGATCGAAATCTTATCATCAGAGGAGAAATACAGATGGATAAGTTGGCTTTCGAAAAAACCAAAGTTCAAACAATTGAAATTTGAAATAAATTTGGACAATCGTCGCATATTTATCACTCTTTTTTCTTCTATCTCTACTATTGCTCTATCTCGTATATTGAGCTTATCCTTTTCACAATAGGTTCCATCTACTAAAAGTTTTCACTTTGGTTTATTTTGATCCTATATATATATATATATATATATATACATACAGAGCTTTACGTGCTCCACTACTTTTGGAACTGCTCCCGCTCCTGCTCCAACGCCCGAAATTGGAACTGGCTCCTCTCACGCTCCCCATTTTCAAAAAGGAGCCGCTCCAGCTCCAACTCCTATAAAAAAGGAGCGGCTCTTTTTCAGCGCTCCATAATGAAAATAAACCTTTATTCATAAACATTCTATTCTGCCAATGAATGGCCGAAGGACAGGGGTGGACGTCAAAGGATCTCATCAATATGGGTTAGGATGTCACTTTAAGTGTAAGACCGTAAGATAATATTTGACAAAATCTCGCTAATATTTTGAGAGTTATAGGAGAACATGTCGGACGAAGTATAGGATTATACGTAAATTTTCGTTTCCTGAGAAAAATCCCTGAAGTATTTTAAAACAATTTTAATTTTCATTACGTTAACATCCTATTTTTTCAGTAAAGAAAAATTTGACCCGATATTTTTTCTATTTATTTTGGAAGGGAATTTAGATTTGTTTTAAGTAAATAAAGTTTTACTTTTAAACATTATTAGTGATTATTTTCTTTTTAAAGAAAACCTTTCTCTGGAAGAAGAGAGACAGCCAGGGCAACATCACTCGTCAAGTTGTTTAATATTTGTTTGTTTTACGAACGTGACTATATTGTATAATGTATATTATTATTTATAACAGAGAAATGCGCAAGTACTTTCAAACAAATCGATTTATCCATTTTTTTCTATAGTACAATTTGGGGCGAAAAAACCCAACGAAGCTTATTTTTTAAAGGTTGAATAAAACAAATATTTTTCATAAGTTGCCCCAAAAATATCAATAAATTGTCAATAAACAATTCAGAGATCCATTTAATATCTTAAAATTTCATACAAAATATCTGGCCTAGACCTTGGGAGTTGAAAAAATATCGGGTCAAATTTCCCCCCTCCCCCTAAAAAAAAATTTAAAAATAAACTAGAGCAAGTTTTCCAAGGTTGGGCAAACACATATATTAAAATTAAAAATTTGAAAAAAAAGGTGAAACGTCGATATTTGAAATCTCTAACAATTTTAATATTCGCTGATAGATTTTTTAAGATAAAGAAAGATGTATAATCTACTTTCGGTTCTAAACAAACAACAAATTAGTCAGAAAGTCTAATCATTTGCTTTTTTAAATTAAAATTTAAGATATTTTCTTTAATTTAATTAAGTTTAAACATTGGTTTAATTGTAGAATAGGGACTGCTGTTTTCTTTCGCCCATTTCACTTGGTATTCGCCCAAATTTAGAATGAAACTGATTGCTGGTCTTAATTATATTTTTGGTCCTGAAATAAAATTCTCATTTACTTTTTAAAGTGTTGAGAATCTAACTTTAATTCCAGATTTTTCCTTGGACTAAATATATCTTTTCCTTGGACTAAAGATAATTTTACTGCTTTAACATTTTATTACACACAAAAAAAAACTTTGAACATTCTATTTACAAAAGCAAGTTTTAACGGAATTTAATGAATTTAAAAACAAACATGAAAAGGTTAAAACATACTAGTCGTGAATTTAAGAATAACAAAAAATGTCACCGAAAAGACGACGGGTAAAAATGTGGCATAAAAGTTCAATTTGATATATGCTAAAAAATAAATTAGAATTTTTTGTCAGGACAAAATGTACCATTTCACCCCCAAAATCGATTTTATCGAACATTTGGGTGAATACCAAGCGAAATGGGCGAGAAAATCCAACGGTCTCTATAGTATAATTGAACCTAAAATTCTTTATTTAAGAACATGAATTAAAAGAAAAATTGGCTTATTTATTCAATCACAATAAACATCGTTGTCATAAATACAAAAAAAGTTCAAAGCTATAAGAAAATAACTTCAGAGACATCAGCACATTTAGAGACATTTGGTGCCAAATTGTCTGTCTTCTGCCTTAAGAAAACTGTCCCATCAAAAATTTAACACATAGATGTACAAATCTGAGAACTTAAAATGTTCTCCTTCTTTTTCCCCGTCTCTCCCTCCCTCTCCCTCTCTCTCCCTATCTCATATACATTTACCAGATATAATTTTTTAAAATAACTCAGAGTAAACTCTGAGACTTTCTTTTTTTTTCCTTTTTATTGCTGAATAAAAAACTAATGTTTAAAAATAAAAATCAAATAATTTTGGAGCGAGGAGCAGGAGCGCAGAGCGATAAAACCACTGCTCTTTAGTCCCAAATGGTGTTACTCCAGCTCCACTCCCGCTGAATATAAAATGAGCCCTCCTCTCCTTCGCTCCAGCAAAATGGAGCATGCTCCTTTTTGGAGGGCTCCATAACGCCCTGTATATATATATATATATATATATATATATATATATATATATATATATATATATATATATAATAATCCTTATTTAATATGTATTAAATAAGGTATAGATTTCATTGAAATTGGACCTATTTGAATTTTCGGTGGACCTATGGTTTAAATTTCAGTATGTGTGTGTGTGGGGGGGGGGAGCTTGCGCCCCCAGGAACCCTTTTAATATTATAAAAATTTGCTGAAATTTTGGGAAGACATAATTTTTGGTCATTTACCTATGGTTTAAATTTCATTTGTATCAAAGAGAAAACAGTTTTCAGTGTTGGGTGGGGGGGGGGGGCGCCCGGGGACTCCAGCGTTGAAGTGATATATTTTTTATATAGCCTATGACCTTCACTGAGAGGTCAGTAGTCCACATGCCAATTTTCAAGTAATTCTGTCCAGCGGTTTGGGTGAATATAAGAGACACAGATCAGGCGGACGCATACACACACAGAGTTACTATTTTATATATAGAGATAATTATAAACTACAAACTTCAGAATTTATTATTTATTTTCTCTATATATTGATGTTTTAGTTGCTATATTTATAAGGAGAGGTGCTCAATGTCGTTGATAGAGCATGTGTACATGTAGGTTTGAACAGCGTATAGACATAGATCAACAGTGTATGGTCTGATGAACACTCTCATTCATATATATATATATATATATATATATATATATATATATATATATATAATAATAATGGTAATAATCCAGGTAAACAATATCCATAGGGTGGTAATCCAGAGAATTTTAACCAGGTTTATAAAAAGTGCTCAATATAAAAATAGAGCTTTATATATGATAATTTTATTTACACAGACAGGAAAAAAATCTGCGACACTGGCATGTCGATGTTATCGATCAACAGTTACTATAAACTGAGATCTCATCAGGCAGAGTTAGAATCCGATCTTAACCTCAGATCATATTTGGAGAGAAACCTCGATTTCTGTCCAAATATGATCTGAGGTTAAGATCGGATTCTAACTCTGCCTGATGAGATCTCAGTTTATAGTAACTGTTGATTGATAACATCGACATGCCAGTGTCGCAGATTTTGTACATGTCTGTGTAAATAAAATTATCATATATATATATATATATATATATATATATATATATAATTTAATAAATGTTCCGAATTGTTTAAAAAATATATTTATTCATACAATTGTTTCTGCCAATTTCAAAACACACTTATTATCTTGCTAATAAATTCAAGATGTTTTTTTCCTCAGTGGATTTTTGTCTTCCATCAAATTAAACCTAGGAAAAACCAAAACTGTTAACATCAAAATCGTTCTCTTCATTTCACTTATTATTATTTTTTTTTCAAAGCAACCAATGAAAAAATATCCCCAGTTGCATTCCTATGTATGCTAATAACCACAACTAATTTCAAAAGACACTCGAAATGTACAAAAACAACCTGAAATGTGCGGCATATTAATTAATTGATATCTCATACCTATTGTTAAAATGTAACAGAAATCGAAGATATCTGAATTTTCACAAAGAGCTTCGACCCCTCTTTTTAACACCTTTGCATAAACCTAAATTAAAGTAAATATACTCAACATTATGATGCATCACGCATAGCAGCTGTGCTCCAAAATTCATTATAATCGGTTAATATAGAATGAATACTGTACATATAAATATATACACATACCTAACTTTATATATATATATAATAATCTATGAAAATATATTTATGGCAATTAAGCTACACAGAGGCTCTCACGTTTCATCCCCGGGGGGAATCTTCAGGCTAAAACGCCCTCGGGGATTAAACGCGGGAGCTGTGTAGCTTAATTGCCATAAATATATTTTCATAGATTACTACCTAGCTCTACTTACGTATCGAGCACTGTTGCAGTAAATACTGAAAATTGATACATAAAAATTATATCTCCTTATAAAATTTTATGTGGATACATGAAATACTAATATATATATATATATATATATATATATATATAAATAAATATATTGAACACTGTTTGACAATAATAACGCTTTCCCCTTCCTCCCAGGATGTGTATCTCAATTTCAAATCACTGTCTGTGCTGATTGTGTGGTCTCGAGCGTTTGCCTCGTGATTCTAACCTGAATCTAATAAACAGCGTTCGATCCCATGCGATAGTCTGCACCAACCACTCCTGCACTGATGAGGGGAAAAAAATCCCGAAACGCAATCGTCCGTAGGTAATAAACACTTTAATATTTAATAACAAAAATATTTGTAGCATATACACTCCTGATCAAAAATTTAAGACCACTTGCAAATCTTAAAAAAAAAACCTTTTGTTTTTAAGGATAGATTTTAAACTCCTCCCACTTCAGGTTACCAATACTACAATCTAATCTAAAGGGTTATGGAAACAAAAAGCTACATTCCAAACATTTTATTCAGAAATTTACATTTTTATAAAATGAGGCATTTTACACTTGATCAAAATTATAAGACCAGGGGTATAAATTGTTAGATCAGTTTTTAGTTCAGTTAGAGATTAGCAATCACTGCGTAAAGGTGTCACCATTCCTAAAGCAAGCAAACTTACTGAAGTTGAGCGTGCTCGGATTCTAGATTTCCATAAGCAAGGTTTGTCACAGCAGGCGATCGCAGCTAAGGTAAATCGCAGTAAAATTGTGATTTGCAACTTTCTAAAGAACAGTGAGAATTATGGAAAAGCAAAATCCACTGGTAGGCCCCCCAAAATTTCTCCTGCATTGAATAGGAGAATAAGACATGTTGTGAAAGACAGTGGATTTTCTTCTAGTTAAATTAAGGCAGTCACAGATGCTGACTGCAGTCCAGTACCCATCAGACGACACTTACGACAAAAAGGCATGGTAAATAAAAAGCGTACACAAATTCCTCGGCTGCTTCCACGTCACAAGGTGGACTGCTTAAGGTTTGGTCGTGAATACCAAACATGGGACGTTGAGAAGTGGAAGAAAGTCCTCTTTTCTAATGAGAAAAAATTCAATCTAGATAGTCCTGATGGCTTCCAACGATATTAGCACAACAAAAACATGCCTCATGAAATTTTCTCCACACGTCATAGTGGTGGAGGGTCCCTAATGGTATGAGGTGCCTTTTTTTACAGAGGGACGATGGAGCTCCAGGTGGTGCAGGGTCGTCAGACAGCGGCTGGTTATGTTAGCATGCTACAAAAAGCATCGTTGATGATGGAAGGCCATCGTTTGTGTGGGGATGGATGGTTATTCCAACAGGATAATGCTGCAACCCATGCTGCACGACGGACCTTGACCTTTCTACAAGAAAATAGAGTCCATCTCTTGGTACATCTTGCATGCTCAGCGGACTTGAACCCAATTGAAAATGTTTGGGGATGGATGACAAGAGATGTTCATCGAAATGGCAAACAATATTCAACAAAAAATGAACTTTGTGAAGCCATCTTCAGAAGCTGCAGCAACATCACCCTCACTTTAATGGAAACACTTATTTCTAGCATGCCCCAAAATAATTTTTAAAGTCATCAAAACCAGTTAAGGTATAACTCATTATAAAATTTGGTTGTTGAATGTTTTCATACACTTTTCGTTCAATTTCATAGAATTTTTGTCTCTGGTCTTATAATTTTGATCAAATGTAAAATGCCTCATTTTATAAAAATGTAAATTTCTGAATAAAATGTTTGGAATGTAGCTTTTTTGTTTCCATAACCTTTTAGATTGTAGTATTGGTAACCTGAAGTGGGAGGAGTTTAAAATCTATCCTTAAAAAAAAGGTTTCTTTTAAAAGATTTTCAAGTTGTCTTAAATTTTTGATCAGGAGTATATATATATATATATATATATATATATAGGTATATATAGATATAGATATAATACATATTAAATCAAGTTTCAGAAAGAAAGATTCATACAAGACTTATTACATGTGTTTCGGAGTATTTATTCAACTTCATGTTGAAAGAAGCAATGGGTATATCAGCACTTGCAAATCCAGGCACTTTAAGAAGACATGGAAAGAAACCATCAGGCAAGACTGCAAACAGTGGTAAATGGACACAGTCAATCCCCACAATCGTGAACACTGGAGACTTAGCTTAAGGACAGCAAAACAGCGCCGAACCTCTGTCAGACGATAAACCTGGATAGTTAGTGAGTGTGGTACAAGGCTTATAGATAACTAACCTTTATCCTCATCAGAATTGTTAAGCTTTTAATGCTCTAAACTCAAAAGATGCAGCGATTTTCCTTTCATAGTTAAATATTTTTTTAAACCAAGAACACACACAAATGAATAAGTTCATCATGGTACACTTTCAAGGAGAAAAATCAGTCATTTGAACATTTTAATTTTAAAACCGTTTTAAAGGAATACACACTGTCAAATGTTGTCGTCATCAATTTTTTATCAACAGCTATACCGCTCCATAGGTAAATATTCTGCTATAGTGAAAACTGATGAAAATAGTCTATTTTGTATCTGTTTGTTATTGCCTCTACGGGGATCTATTTTTTTTTTTTAACTATCTTCACAATTCAATCCTTTAAAATAATTGCACAGAAGATTTACTCTATTAACACTATATCAATCGACGGATCAAAATTCTGTTTAATATTTCATCCTAAAGTTCCCTAAAATGCTCTTTGAATTCTTTATTTTTTTTACTATAAATTGTGAATTCATCTAATTTCATCTTAAAATATTCCATGCTGTTGCTCTTTTTAATCTGATCTGACAACTTGTTCCAAAAGTATATTACTTTATTAGCAAAAAAAATCAGTTGGTAATAAACCAATTGGTTACATCAAGTGGTAGTAAAAAATTGGTTACATCAAGTGGTAGTAAAAAATAGGTTACATCAAGTGGTAGTAAAAAATAGGTTACATCAATTGGTAGTAAAAAATTGGTTCCATCAATTGGTAATTAAAAAAGGAATTGGTTAAATGAATTGGTAATTAAAAAAAGAATTGGTTAAATCAATTGGTAATTAAAAAATCAATTGGTTAAATCTATTGGTAATAAATAAAAAAAATCAATTGGTTAAATCAATTGGTAATTAAAAAAAGAATTGTTTAAATCAATTGGTAATTAAAAAATCAATTGGTTAAATCTATTGGTAATAAAAAAAAATCAATTGGTTAAATCAGTTGGTAGTAAAATAAATCAATTGGTTAATAGAGCTAGATAATAACATCTGCTTGACAATAAACCTTCAAGATGAAGGAGAAATACATAAAAAAAAATGTCCGCCATAGTTAGAAATGGCATTAATTAATTTGAAAGTTTCAATTAAACCACCTTTCATTCTTCTCTCTTGTAAAGCAGTCAATCCAATTTTTCCCCCTAAATTGCCTCAAATTGTTAGAATCGATAGAATTTTATGTAATTTGCTGTAGTTTTATTTTAGTATTTACGAACCACAACAAAAATTCCCCACCCCCTTCACCTCTCCCACCCTTAGGCCATTTCAATTATACTCCCACCCCTATTATCAAAGTTGTATTTACCTTTTTGAATCTCTTTCTCATCAGCCATAATACTACCCACATTTTGAACACAGTTTCCCCCTCCCTCCTCTTCCCCTAGCCTCTCAAAATCCATACCACACCTCATCACAACAAAAATCTCAGCCCCCCCCCTTCACCTCTCCCACCCTAAGGCCATTTCAATTATATTCTCACCCTCCCCATTTCATAGCTGCCTCAATCCTGTCCACTTAAAGCTTTTCATATTCATTTGAATCATTCTCGACCATTGACTCTCACATCCTGGACTCTCTGGGTTTCATAGTAGCTACGGCTGGTATATCCCTTTATCTCACCACCATGTCAACCCCAAACTTCTATGTACTTCCATGACATTTTTCTTTCAAACTATCATCCTGAGGAAATCTTACAATAAAGACGAAACTTTGATGAATACATAAACAACTATCTGTTGGTTTTTCCTTTTTCATTTCCCATTACGTTGGATTACTTTCATCCTTCTTTTCTCATATATATATATATATATATATATATATATATATATATATATATATTATAGTAATGTCTCCTGTGTTAGCAGAAAAAAATTATCAAAGTACTTGATTATAAATCATACACAAGTCAAATATGCAATATTTTATTTAAATATTCTACATTAATGCGTCCGCTAGAGGTGCCCAAGGGTTGACCCTTTGGTCAGTCTGAACATTCTAAGAGAAGCTGATGACTCCACCTTGGTCATTTTATTCCGGATTTTTTTCTAATTTCTGGATAATCGGATGGACGAAACCGGTGTAACGCTAGCAGAAGCTTTAATGTATTTAAATCAAATAATATATATATATATAATATATATATATATATATATATATATATATATATATATATATATATATATATAGCTCATGTTACTTGCCTATTCCATTTCTAAGGCAGGGCACGAGTGATATCATGGATATCGATACTGACTATGGAAATGGCTAAGCCGACTGCAAATCTGTTGCAATCACTTATGATGTAATACCATAAGTAAAGGTATGAACTCCCCCTCCCCAGCTATAGGTAAAATAGCAACCTGTGTACAAGTAATCATTTGTAATATGTACTGTGTTTTGACATTAAATAACTCAAAAAGGGTTGATATGCCAGAAACCAAAAAACAACAAACCAATCCCTATATTAATGGAGATTATGTATCTGTCTGTCTGAAGCCGAAACTATATTATTAGTTTTAATCGCTCTCTTTTTATATCTACTTATCAGCTCCTATTTACCAATTCCAAAACATCCCCAAATATCATGCGTCTTTCAAATTTACAAAATTAATTTGTTATAAAGCTTCTAATAAATTAATATTTGCAAATATACACTTATGATTGTTTTTTTTTTCAGATTTTCAGATGTATTTAAAAGATTTTACTCGATAATAATCTTAATAAAAATTATAAATAGAATTAATTAACAGCGTTATTTTTTAAATCTATAATTGAGTTACGTAATTAAATAAGATTGTAATGGAATATGATCGAACAGCCGGCGGCCATTCCAACATTTGGTTACCGCCCTCTGATTATTCGAACGCACAGAAAGTTCTATTTCAAGAAAGAGAGAGAGAGAAAGAGAAAGAGAGAGAGAGAGAGAGAGAGAGAGCAATTAAATAAAACAACTAGCAAAAATATTTGACCGGAAGGAGCATATATTTGCTAGTTCTAATAATAATAATAATAAACAATAGTTTCGCAGTTTTCAAATATTATTTTCTTGGGTCTGAATACCCAAAAGATGTGGATCACTGGCTTGTGATTACTCTGAGAGCAATCTACAGAGATAGAGAAATATTCTCACCAAATTGCACGTTCCTAGATCAAATAAACTAAAAGTAAGTAACAAAACACACAGAAAAGCAGCTCTTATATTCCTATGTCATATATTCAGAAAGAAATGAAAAAGAGAAAACCAATAAATGTGTTCAACGTTTTGCTTTTTAGTTAAAAAGGCATCATCAGGTGTGAGCAAAAATACAAGTAAAATTGTGCATTCCTGATGAAGCTTTTGAACGAAATATCAGCAAACAGCAAACATATTTTCCTGGATAATCTATTGTCGATAATCACATTTATTTGTAATTGATAACTAAACTCCCAAGGGTCTAGACGTTCATCTCGTAGATCTCCTCTGGGTCACAGGTCATCTAGATAAAACATATACCGTATCTCTATTTTAATTGATAACATCCTTTACTGATGTTATTCTTTACTTATGTCATCATTTATGACATCATCCATTGTGCACAGGAACAAATAAGACCCATAAAGTTTTAGCGGTGTAGATTTAAAAAAATCATAGTTAATATCTTGTTTAGTGAAGCTATATTAATCTACATTAAAATGAGTATAAATGTCCAATTGTCTGTTGGGTTCTGCATTCGTTATATATATATATATATATATACAGAACAAATACATAACACCTATATTGGCCACACTACAGCAACTCTCTCTTGACGCCTAACTTACCATTTATCCGATACCAGCGCCATCTAACGTCACATTACTACACATAACAAAAGACTACAGTCGGCCGATATACGGAAAATATTAATATCTAACACGAAAATAATACACAAAAATAACTGCACAAACAGACTTAAAATACTAGAAGCAATATTCATTAAAACTAAACAGCCTAACATTAACAAAATAGCTTTCAACACAGGTACCAACATATTAAAAGTATTCCATAATTAAATGGAAATTAAGTAAAAACAAAATAAATAAATAAATAAATAAATAAATTGATAAATAAATAAATAAATAAATAATAGTAATAATAGTAATAGGAATAAATAATAATACATAAATAAATAATAGCAAAAATAAGAACTAACAAAATAAATAAGTAAACAATAAAACCAAACACACAAACGATAGAATAAAATGAACTCAACCACACACCCTCTTCTCTCTTTCATTCGGCCGTAGCGATAACTATAAAACACTAACTCCAGTCTTCCTATTTAAATTTTTAAAAAACAAACAAAACCCTAATCCTGAAGACGACTACGAAAGTCGAAAGCGCTCAAGAAAATGGCCGAATTAAAAACTATCGGCGAAGTACTATACGGATTGCCACCTGAAACCAGAAAGATGGCTCGACGGTTTGAGAACCTCACGAGGAAAATATACAAACGCGAAAGTTCCGTGATGTTCAACAACGCTTGCTTAGATAATGACTTGCTGCCTAAATATACATACATATATATATATATATATATATACACACACACACATGGGAACTTGAAATTTTATTGAAATTATCACCTACCTATGCCGATTGTCATGAGGGAGTCATAATTATCTTGTTCCTTATAACGGGATTCCCGTTGGGAGCATGAAACACACACACACACATACTCAGATTTGAATACGATTTATACCATAGTTAAATTACACAAATTGATGCAGATTCTCAAACTGGGAGCAGAATTATCCGACACAATTTGAAAAAAAATAATTTGTTTTAATTGTCCATTGACTTATGTCATAATCCAAATCCTAATACACAATTTTATTTCCAAAATTCTTAACCAAACTGAGTTTTAAGAATTCTTTCGACTTTTTTATTTTTCATAGTTTCTAGTATTCATCAGTAATCTACGCTAAATTGCAAATCTTTCGTCTATCATGTGAAAACTCTACAAAATTATATATTCTGAGCTCATAATTTCAATTATATCAGCTCAGTTTTTACCATTGCAGTATAGTTTTTGAATAGTTTAGGGGTCCAACCTCTTGAAATATTTTAAGAGCATGACTCCCAAGTTAAACTTTTATGTTAAGATGCGCTAAAGATTTGAAACAAATTCGAACATTTTAAGCCCCCTCTAATGGGAGTGTAACTTTTAGAAAATGAATTTTTTTCTAAGCCCATAACTTCAGGTGTGTAAGCTCTGTTTTACACAGTTTGCATCATTACAGTTTGTTTAACTACCATCTCATTTGGTAAAATGTTTAGAGTGTTTGAAATGGGGTTGGTGACCGGGATTCAATCCTAGGTCAAATCATACCAAATACTCACAAAATGGTACTTGATGCTTCCTGGCTAAATACTCAGCATAAGGTGGGGATCAAGGGTAAGTGGAGCAATCCAGGGAAATCGGTTTGTTTTGTTTTACGGCATATCAACCTCTTATGGGTCATTTAATGCCGAAACATTAGTTGTAGTATGCTGAAAAGTGTTTATACTTCAAGTTCCTTATATGTTCAAGTATTTATTCATGGTGTTTGATTGAGTGAAAGGGAGGGAGATGAGGAAAGAGGGAGAGAAAATGGTTGTTTTTATTTTGGGTTTTGCAGAACATGATTGAGTTTTGCAAAGAGAAAACACAAACAATAAAACATCAATGTTTGGTGCATTTTGGGTCTTGAAGCCGATATCTTCAGACAGCCTGATCTGGTAGCACCAGAATCCAGGAAAAAGAGTGGCGCCATCCCCTACATCTGAGAGCAGTAGCCAATGAAACTTGGGGCCTTTAAGTCGCCCTCGACTACTGCCGATCCATCTATTTATTTAGTATGTTTTAAAGTATTTTGGTGGTTTGACTTGTTGTAGTTATCAACAAGTGCAAGATGACCTCAATATTATGAACCCAACTGAGATAAATATCCCAACTAGTATATAATACAATAATAGTTTCTTCTTTATGGCTACTTTAGTGATTATTTGAAACTAATTATGTCAATAATGATGGCGTTCTTTCTTGTGTAAAAAATGAAAAAAATACACAAGCTTAGTTTAAAATCAATGAGCTGGAGGCAAGGCGATCTATAATACTTACAATCAATAATGATTTGATGGAAATAAATCAATTATTGTAAGCTGCTTCCTAATAAAATGGATAGTTGCTAATTACTGGACATTACTAAGAAATTTTGTACTAAAACTTTTCTCGGTAATTATTATTTAGTAGTAATTTTGGTATCTACATGTCGAACAACAGTCGCATATTTTTCAGGTCGGTATGATAGTTCACCTTGGCTGGAGGACTTAACTGAGTTAGGATAATGTCAGACTCTCACCTGCAACTTCGGCCTTGTGTCACATTTGTGATCCGATTTGTGTGAATTCTTTTCGCTTAATTCTATTCTGTTTCCGTTTCTATCTGGTATTTTAACATAAATAAATATTTATACAAAATTAGGAAACCAGTTTCTTAAAAAAAAAAGTTCTAATTATTGTGCCATACAACATCAAAACACACTGATAAACAAATGAGTAATTTAAATAAATAAGACACGTTTACTAATAGTATGTGCATATTTTATGATAAAAATTGACATTTATTTTGTTGAGAAATGATTGAAAAATAAATTAATTTAAAATCAATGAACTTTTTCGTATTTATTTTATCTGAATGAAATTTTAAATATGAGATTTTTCTAATGAGAAATAAAAAATTTTGTTTTTTGATAAATACTTGCTTAAATCTGAATAATTTGACAATTTCAATTGACAGAACACAACATTTTTTTGATATTAAGAAAAGAATGATAAAAATTAATGTTTTAACTCAATTTTGACTAGTTTTTGACTAGTTTTATAGTTTGGTAAGAATAATTATCGTTATTTACATACATTCAAGTAAAATATGAATATAAAAAGACAAAATTTAAATTTAGCCTCTATAATTACCGGTTAAATAGTATTATTGTCTGTGATAATATTTCCTTTTGCTCATAATAAACAATTCTTTTTTATTATTTTTCTTTCTTACCTTCGACTGTCAATAGACAGAGATAAAGTGTAACAGAAGCGGGAGTAATTGATGACATATAGAATTAGAGCGGGGGGGGGGGTCAAACAACATACGGTGAGAGAGGGTGAAAGTGATAGATAGAAGGTTAATAAGAGATGAGTCACTTGATGAGTTAATTGCAAATTACAGCTAATTAGAACAATTAAAGCGGAAGTTTTTTTTCAACTATAGCTCGATTCCAAAGCTGAGGAATATTTTAGCATGGAGATATAGAGAACAGAAAGACTAATGTTGGATTTTGTCTTTTCATTTAAAAAAATTTAACTGGCTATATTTTCCAGTATTTATTTCAAAAGTGCTCAATACCAAACAGTTTTATAATAATAAATATAGAATTTTTAATGGCTACACAAATAAAATAGTGTTTTAATGCATTTGTGTACAGCACACGGTAACTGTCAGTTTCTTGCCTTTTGTTTTTCAGAATATGCGATTTCAATATCGCATAAAGTATATCAAGGGATAACAAGCATGCTGGGGCAAATCACATGGTATGATGAATGCACTGCGAGAAAGTACCAGTTACCAAACTTATATATATATATATATATATATGTGTGTGTGTGAAAAAGACAAAAAGAAAAAACAAATTAAACACAGGAAGAAATCATCAAAAACGAGAGATTAACCGGTTTCGTTTGGATCAATGAACGTTTTCACTTTTTCTTAAGACCTTCGTTGGTCCGAATGAAATAAGTAAATCTCTGGTTTTTGATGATTTCTTCCTGTGTTTAATTTGCTGTTTTTTTTTCACACATCTTGTTTCCACAGCATTTCATTTCATGATATATCGTGCATTTTATCCTCACACACACATATATATATATATATATATATATATATATATATATATAGTCAGTAGTAAGTTATGAAAATATATTTACGGTAATTAAGCTACACAGAGGCTTACGTGTTTCATCCCCATAGGGAATCGTCAGGCTGACTACCTAGCTCTACTCACATATTGAGCACCGTTGAAGTAAATACTGAAAATTGATACATAAAAGATTATATCCTCTTATAACATTTTAAATGGATACATAAAATAATAATATATATATATATATATATATATATATATATATATATATATATATATATATATATATTGTCTTTCACATCGATGGATTGGTTTACTAACAATGAAGCGCAACCATTCCTCTACAAATTACTCAGTGTCTCTATTTCAATTAAAAGATTAGTAACAGTGCCACCTAGTGTGACGAATCATTTTTTCCAATCTCTCAATTATTCAAGAGGACATAACTCTTTATGAAAATAACAGGCAGTCCAACTTCAAGAGAGTTCAATATGGACCCAATTTGTTGTCCCTTTCCTTTCTGGTGTATTTCTCCACTACAGAGCACAATAATTATTGATTGGCTCCCTACCTGAATTGCACCTTGGAATAACGGAATTATTATGTTAGGTACTTAAACCGTTACCTTGTTCGGATTATTGAATTCTTGCTAATACAGTTTGCTTAATGAATGTTTGTACTCTGCAATTGGTTGAATGAAGCTTGGGTGAATTTCATCCGAGCGTTCCTTCTATTTATAACTGAGTTCTCGACAATAAGCATTCAAAAGTATTTAATTAAAAGATAAACAAAAGTTTTTATTTCAGCTGATGCTCGGATCAGAAAGTCGTATTTCTGAGTGTGTCTGACTAAACTCGGAAACTACCAAAGATACATTTACTAAACTTACATATTCCGATTCAGTATGACCCCGAGCTGGTTATGGTAAGAAAAAAAGTACTTTACTATTCATCTGCTTTGGATCACCAGGGACTAAATTAATGTAGGGGGTGGAGTAAGAAAAAATACTCTATTTCATTCTTACTGGTAAATATTTTGAAACAGAAAACTGAAAACTGAAACTAGTTCAAACAGTCAGTCAGTCAGTTTATGATGACTTTATCTTTTCTTGCTTTCTTTTATATTGAAGCAGTTGCAAAAGTTTGAATTAGAGAGAGGGAAAGAGGAAGGGGTGTGTTCAAAAAGTACCGTGACTGTGGATGTGTGTGTAGAGGGGGGTTACAGGATGTTAGGCACATTTTTGTTTAACTCTTATATTTTCTTAGCCATGATCCCGGGCTGCATTAAGTAGCCCTGCTAGTTTGTTATAAAAGAGACATATCCATGATTATCTCATCAAAATTTGTCCATTAGTTATTTTATAGATGAATGAGCATACAATGTTACGATAGTGCAATGCACTTCAACTGAATTCAATTGCAATTATACTACAAGCCAAAGAAAAAATGTAAACCAATGTATAAAAAGTATTATCAACAACCAACAAAAAAACATAGTACGTTTTTTTTTAATTTACAGTAATCAAATATATAAAACTACGTTAGTTGGATTTTCCAAACTTCTAATTAGCGATGCATCTAACAAATCGATATTTGATTCTGTCTAGCCAATTAGTATTTACTATTGTTGTATTCTATTCTTTGCAATACAAATCTTACTTCCGTTTAGTTTACTTCAAGGAAATACTTATTCCAACCCGGAGGATTAGTAAAATACAGACATTTTTCAATTATGACCTAAAAAGCAAAAATCATTTGATGTCATTAATAAAAAAAAATCATTATTGCTCTATCAATTTTAGCTATCAGATAAACAATTATATTTTCTTTTGCTAAATAATAATCTATTGAATGCTAACACTTATTTGGATCATATAGGGAATAAGGACCCCGGAAATTGGAAACATGAAAAGAGACAAAATTCGGTCTACACCAGTTGACCTTCACGTACGTGGCACTTTGGGTTTTCGTCAAAAGCTCGCTTTTTAATATAGGGAAAGATGTATTTAAAAAAATATTTATTAAATATTTATTTTTAATGTAGGATGCGTTTTATTTTATTTACAAAACTTTTTAATAATAAAATGAAACATTGCAGAATTCTAAAATGTTTTCATGTCACTATTTACTTGCCTCCCCACGAGGGCAGAATGCATAATAAAATAAAATAAAAAATCTTATAGGGTGCGTCTTTTTTTTACAATAGAATCTGCTGTGTTTATTAACACAGCAGATTCTATTTTTCGTGTTGTGTATTTTAAGAAAAGGGGGAGGGAATATTAAATATTTATTTTTTCATGTAGGGTGCTTCGTTTTTATTTACTAAACTTTTTATTAAATAAACGAAATATATACATTTTTCAAAAATCGACGAACTTGAGTAATCTTCCGTTTTGCCTCCCTATGAGGGCGGAGTTACACTTGAAAAATAAGTTTCCAAACTGAGACAATTTAAAGGTTTGTCCAAATCAAAAGGAAAAAAAGTTTGTTAACAAGTACTTCTCACATTTAGTTCAGAAAAGTAAAATATAAAAAAAAATTATTCCCAGCATTAAATGACTCTAAAGATTGATGTGTCGTTACAGAAAATAACCCAAACCTTTATTATACATAATTTATTATAATAGAAAAAAATGAATCATTTAAGGTAGGCTAAAGTATCTGCAAGAACCAGCCGATTCCAAATATGGCATTGGCTTCTCTTGCAGACCAACTGCTGAGAACAGATTTGCGGACAGATAGACACATATGCATACATCTTTTTTTATTATTCATATTTATTCGAACCATCACAATTCCAAGTCTTGCCATGTTGTTGCGTCTTAAAATTCTTCGATTTCCATTTTTCGGCTTCATCCTAAACAAGCAAGCCATTTAAATATTTTGTTAATAGTAGAAAAAAAAAGAATAAATTACTTTCGCGACCCTTCAAATTTGAAAGGAATTTTGAATCCTTTAAACTGTCGAACAGAATATCAGTTTTGGCTTTAAGATTTTAGAAAATCATTATGTATTACAAGATTTACAGTCTTGGAAGCTATTTACATCGAATAATTGTATATATAGACACTAAAACAACATTACTTTAACGAAATTAACTGTAGTTTTCTAATAATTTGGTTCGGTTAATAATTTAAACGATACCGTAATAAGTAGATTAAACTTTGAAAATTGTATTTACAAAAAAACATTAATCCGTAAAAGAAAAAACAATGAAAGTAAAAAGACCTCCGGCAAACACCGGTATAGAAAGAAGAAAGAACACATCTCATTATGGAAATAGAGTGAAGAATAACTTTCCGAATTCATTTTAGACGGGGGAGGGGGTCGAACTTGCTATTTGTTTTCTCCATTCCTCGACGCAGTTTAAATGGTTTCGTCCAACAGAATTTTACTCACTGAATCTTGTAAAAATAAAAATGGAATAAAGAATAAGCAATTCAACAACTAACAAAAATAAACTAAAAAACTCATGTTGTAAAGTTCTACCGAGATATTTCGGCCGTCAAGATACGACCATTTTCGTTCGGTTAGTAAACTTTATTTCAAAACGGAAAAGTTTTCAAATTTATACAAAGAATGCGATTGGAAGAAAATGTCACGTGCAGAGAACAACAAAAAGGGGGAATAGGGACGAGAGGAATGTTATAAGAAGATGAAGAAGAGGAAGAAGAAGAAAGAGAGACCAATCAACCAGTGTCTTTAGAACGTCAATTGAAGAAGAAGAAGAAGAAGAAGAAGAAGAAGAAGAAGAAGAAGAAAAAACAAGAGCAAACGTAAGAAAGGGTGTGTGATGGATATATGTTTATTAATGTATTTATATAAAAAATAAATATGCATTGGTCTTCATTATAGTGCAGAAGATGTTGCTAACATATCGCCTCAGGGGAAATAGCCTGCAAGCATTTAGTGGTAAAAATCAGACATTTCCGACATTTCTCCTGAGCACGAGCCCAGTCTAATAATTCTAAAAAAAAACCCAAAAACTATGATAATGTAGATATAGTCGTGGAATATTACATGTATATTTAAATAAGTGACACACTGACAGATGTCCATAAATTGAATGGAAAAACCTAAAAGGACAATGTCAAAACAAAACGATGCTCTAACAATTGAGTTATACAAGCAATCAAAAAAGGCTGACAAAGAAAGTAGCCATTTTGAATAAAAAAGACTTTGTTTATTAACAGTATGTACATATTTTACAATAAACTTTGAAATGGCTTCGTCAAGTAGTGATTGAATTTTTAAAATCTCCTTTATAATATTAGCATAAATCTGCATACCAAATTTGGTGATTCCAGATTTAGAATTGTTGTTTTGTAGCATCTACTTGTTTAGGCGGGAAGACAGTTATGTAGCAAAAATAATGATTGGCAATCAATTACCTTTGATGCACACACTTTACAAAAAACAATATATAATAAATGAATGGTTTGGTGTGTCTGTCAAATGGCAAATCAATCCTTTTTTTTGCATTTTTTAATGCTGAAACACAATGCATATTGTAAATGACACATTGTACGCAATTAACTGAAGACAAGTTGCTATTTTTCCCATAACTGAGGATAAACAATTTTGTTACAATTACTTAAAGGGAAAAACAATGTGGAAAACACATGGGCATGGCTTTGGAAAGGACACTTGAACAGAGAAACGGAATCACTCTGCACGAAAGAACCGGATCAGTACAAATAACTCAAAAGCCAAGATAGACAAGACATAAGAGAACTGTAAATGTAGACTTTGTGCACAAAGAGACGAAACAGAAAATCACATAATTGAATACAGCAAATTAGCTTAAAAGGAATATAAAAACCGACATGACTAGGTAGGGAAGATAGTCCACTGGTAACTGTGCAAACGGTTGCACTTTGAACATGCAGGAAAATGCTACAGGCACAAACCAGAGACAATATTAGAAAAGGAAAGGCATAAAATCCACTGGAACATGGAAATACAAATTCATCCAAACAAAGAGTAATGTCTGCGAGGATGGTATCATGACGAACGAACATATACTATACTACTCTCCATAAAGGAGGTAGTAATGCCTGGGGGGATGGTCTCATGCCAACAGAACATATATTACACTATCTCCCCTCCCCCCAGATAAAACTGTCGAATAGAAGATGTTAACGTCCCAGCAGATGACATACTACCACTAAGCTCTGCTCAGGTATTGAGCACTGTTCAAATAAATACCGAAACAAAAATATATACGCAATATATTAGCTTATAATATACGTGTGTAATTTAAAAAAAAAAAACAGTAGCAGAGTGAGCTCCTCAAGTAGTTTTGTGAAAGAGAAAAATGAAGAAAAGAATTTTGGAAGATTAACGTGAAAGGTTGATTTTTTTTCGATTACGTTTTGAATGTAATTCTTATTGCAGCTGAATGGCGTAATTGCGTCGTTAATGTGCTTCACGGATGCACCGTTGTATGTGCTTCCTGAACAGAGTGCTCTCCCCTTTTCTTCTTTGTTCCAGCTGTTTGTTTTCTTTGCTAAGAGAACCTCATTCATTTTAGTTTCCAGAAAAACGAATGAAAACCCTCACCCACATATCTTAATCGATTCCTTAAAAATCTTTCTAACATACAGTCTCGGAAGGGAGGGGGCGGGGTAAACACCCTACTAAGATGTATTTATAAAAATTAAACTTTGCACCAAATAACGATAATTTTTTTAACCTCTCCTGAACTCTAGCTCAGTCTAATGATACTAAACCAGCAGTGACAATAGGGGTATAGACGTAGAATATTAAATCTACATTTAAACAAGTGACACCAAGACAGGCATCTATAAATGAGTTCAGATAAAATGAACAACAACTGATAATCGTGATGCCAGCAGAAGAAGGAATGAAGGGAAAAAGTCGATCTTTCTAACTGATTGAAGAATAATCGTCTGGCAAGTAAGAATGCCTTTTTTTATTTGTATATTTTAGAAAAAGTCGCAACTTGATTCGACTGTCTCCTTTTGTAATTGGAACTGCTATGGATACCTATAATTGTTCATATTATCTTGTATTTAAGTGTATTCTGTAATGTTGTTTCGGTATTTCTACACAATACGAACTGAACTTTTTTTATCCTACACTAATACTGACCTAACCCTTTTAGTAAAGATATAAATGAAAAGGTATCGCAAAAATTCCAAATGGAAAGTCGCAAAAGTAATAAAGGTCTCCAAAAAAGACACAAAAGTTGGAACTTGATCTTTCTAATTCATTGAAAAATAGTCGTCTGCCAAGTAAGAGTGCTCTTTTTATTCGTATATTTTGGCAAAAGTCAGAAGTTGATTCAACTTTCTCTTTTCGTAGTTGGAACTGCTTACATTACAACTGCAAATCTCTAGATACCTATTCCTAAAAAGCACAGAGAATTTAAATCAATTCTTGGAGAACATGTAACGTTACTAAGAATGGCCATGTATTACTTTGGTAGTAATGCATGTGTCGAAAATAAAAGAGTAAAAAGAAGTTTCATTTATTAATCGTATTGACTATGGCAAACTATAAAGACAGTAACTGTGACATATATACATATTACACATATAATTAAATACATTGTTCCCATACAAAAAAATGCACAAGTTATTAATAACAAGGTAAAGAATGTATGTGCTGAACACATCGCAAAAACTTACTTTCCCTCATGGCATCTTTTCTGTTAGGCAGGTCCAATCTATAAGACAGTCAGCCAGTGACTGAGAAAGAATTCTGGTTTTAATTCTTGACCACATGCTGGTGCAAGAATTGCTACAAGATCTCTTGTTGGTGAAAGGAATTTGGGGATTACACAGTTGTGTTACCAAGGGATTTTAGGTTCAATGGAAATAATTCTGGAAAATAATTTCTTCAAAAGGGAGATAATTCTGACCTCTGAATAACCTTGGTTTCTACACAAAGAATTCCTGTTCCGAATCTCATAATATTCAGTTTGATGTTTGTGGAGTAATAGAGTAGGCATACCTCATAGATCTTCCTTTTATTTTATACCAGCATGGCTACTCAGCGTTTCCCGGTAGTTTGTTTTGGTGTGTTTGCTGGTATAACAACCATCTATGGGTTATTTAATGCCGAATAAATTTATCAAATGAAACCCTATAGGTAGGATAATCATTTTATATTCTGAGAAAACATAACTTATAATAAGAAAACATAACTTATAATAAGAAAATTTTACAGCAGTGGTAATCTTCTTTGTTATCAACATGATTGACCTTCAGCCACCACCTTCTAGTATTTATTTCGGAGCAAAATAAAAAGGAGAAATAATGTTTTGATCTTTAGAAGAGTCAGATCGAATAATGTGGTTGGGGATGAACTTATACATACTAGGGCATGACGTGACCAGCCGATTGATCAGATCAGACCTCCCCGACTTCCAGTCTAGCTGAAGTAGAGGCCGAAGTAAAGTGTTGAAAGTCACGTGATCATTTTTACAACCAAGCCACAGACTGCTCAACCACCAGGATCCCAGTCTATGGCATCACCGGTCGCCACCCACGACCTACAGGTGGCCCCATTTTCATTTTACTCCTCTGTATAAGGTTGCAGTCGGCGAATTTGTGGCCCCGGCGACAGGGCGAGTTTCCCCAGGGGAAAGGGGGAGAGGTATGAACACCAAAATAGAAGAGTTAAAAAGAATCATATTTTTCTTTTAAAGCTTCTCTTTCTCTTTCTCTACCTATCACTATTCACCCTCTATTTATCTTTCTCGTTCCTTCACTCTTACTCCCCACCCCTTCCGCTCCCGGATCAAGAAGGATTTACTCTCTGATCGCAAACAGAACAGATCCTGCACTTTGATTTTTGCACGAAGGCCAAAAAAGTGTATTTTAGTTCAGACCAAAGATCGATGGAAAAACAAATCGCTCTAAATATCGCCCCCCCCCCTCTTGACTAATATTGCCCTTGGTGACCCTCAAAGAATATATATTTAAAAAAAAGTGTCCATATTCTGTCCGAAGCAATGCTGAAAAAGAAAATATACGCTTTGTGGGTCTGTCTTTTGTGGTTTCTGAATTTTAGCTGGACACACATATACACAGAAAACTGTCCTTTGTCTAATAAACGATAAGAATTACTTGAATTTTGTTTTTTAATAATATTTACGTACCGAAGTAGGTTGATTTAATACTTCTCCTTTCAAACCACCTTTGGACAAGTGAAGATAGTGGGAGCTTAATTAGATAAAAACTAAGATCAAATCTTACATTTTTATATTTTACCATCATTTGAAGAAATAAAATAAAAATTTATTATTTCAAACGTATTAAAAACACTATTTAAAAAAAATAAATATTTGGTGGTAGAGTTGTTATTTTGATAATAAACCCAGAAAATTGTACTATTTTATTACATGAAAAGTATAAAATTTGATAAAAAGTTTTCTTTATTTCTAAATATAAATAATACAGAGAATGTTGATGACATAATTATTTAATTTCATATATAAAGTAGAGCCAGTCAGTTTGTCAAAACTTTGTGATTAATATATTTTTTTAATACAAGGTAAATACTTAATTCTACTTCATCAGTCATTTATGGCAAATATCGGTCTGTGTTCTTAAAAAAGAAAGATTGTATTTCTAATGGATTATATTTGAATTTTTAATCCTATCGACTTTTATTTTTTGATTACTGATATTATACAGAATGTAGGAGGATATTTTCTCTCTAAGAAAATGTATGTCGAGAGGCATCAGGGCAGCAAGTTCATCGGAGCACATTCCATTGAAGTTTTTGTAAAACAAGCACAAGGGTGCAACATTGCGGCGATGGAACGGGCTGGCGCTTGGTGGATAGGAAAGACCTATCAGATTAGAGACTCTTTTTTGGACTTTGTCTAAGAGGGAGAGACTAGTGGATGGTTTTGTAGAGATATAGGATACTGTCAAGTGTGAGAAGTTTTCTAGCACAGTAGAGGGAGCCCACTTTCTTTGCAGCAGACTTGGCAATGCCTTCTATGTATTTGTTCCAATTCATGTTACCTGTGAATGTTAGGATGTGGAGTTTGAACATTGGACTCTCAGATAGGGTGTTATTTGCCATGGCAATCGGTGTGTCAAGAGTGTCCAGAACAAATTCTGCTTTACCCGTAAGTGAGACCCTGACAGGTACTTCCACCCTGGATATAATGGTAACTAAAGGGTAATTCCATATCCCCTAAATTTCCCAAATTGGGGTCTCACCAGTGGATGCACTTTAAGGTCATACCCAGGACCAAGTTTGGTATATGGTGTGAGAGTAAACTCCTAAACTAATTAACTGATCATTATGAATGTTGGAACACAGTTGTTCTGCAAAAGAGTTGGTAATGTAGGCTATATTTAGTTTAATGTAGTTTTATGCAAAGGGGGACTGGAAGATCTTTGTGAAATTTCAGATACCTCCAATTTGATGAAATTTTAACTACAGGTATTAGACATAAACCTTCCAAAATTTTCTTTGAAGTATTTGAAGGGTTGTTAGAAAGCATGATATGAGCATAAACTCCCATTTGAATATTCTCAAATCCGACATAAAGAGGCCTGAGTTTGACAAGATGCAAAAAAAAAAAGGTTAGAGATGATATCATCCGAAACATTGTGAAAATATAATATCCCAAATGAGAAATAATCCAAATTATCAAATCTTCCTCTTAAAAATTCCAAAACATATAAAAGAGAATTTGTTCGTTTGGATGTTTTTTTGTTTTTTTGGCTTTTATAGAAATTGAAAGAAATCAATAGAAAATTTAAATTAGTTTCGATTTTTAAAGGAATTTCCTCACAGCATTCAAATTTTCCACCGATTCTATCTGGAGTTCAAATCAGTGACTATGCAAGAGATCGGACCTTAAAATCCTTCAAAACACTCAAACACAAACTATAATGGTGAAAACTGTATGAAAATAGATTTTCATCTACTGAAGTGAAGATCATCAAAATACTTTTTAATTTATAGACTTATAGGTAAGGTAGGCTCCCTTTACCGGGTTAGAAAACTTCTCACATCTGCCAGTATCATATACATCTATAAAGCCACCATTCGCCCGAGCATGGAGTATTGTTGCCACATCTGGACCGATGCACCAATAACTAGCCTCTCCTTGGTTAGGGTGCAAAAATTAATTTCTTTTCTAATAGCTCTCGCACTGTCTGCCAAGCTCCAGCTCTTGTCGCATCCTTGCATCCCTGTACTTGTTTTACAAGTACTTCCACAGAATGTGCTCCAATGAACTTATTACACTCGTACCCCCTAAACAAAAATACTCCGACCCGTCTGACTAGTAGAAAAATCCCACCCCTTCCCTGTAAAATCCCTAGATGTCGGAAGATTTTCTACTCGGATAGCTTCTCTCCTTGAACGGCTTGGAATTCCTTTCCTGCTCCCTGTTTCCCAGATTGTACCAACATTCAGAAATTTAAATGTAATGTGAACAAACATCTTGTGTTCCAACTCCTCACCAAGTTATAAATGTCCCTATAACAGTAGCCCCTTACTCTTCAGTGGCTATATACCTTGTTTGGGGTGAATGAAAGTTAAAAAATTAAAAAAATTGATTCAAATTTGTTAAAAATATTTTTAGAATATTAGGTGTCATCTACCTATGGTTTAAAATATCATTAAAATCAGGCATACAAAATAAATTTCACTTTATCAGAAAAAAAAATATCTTTATTATAAAAAAGATGACTATATATGATTTTGAAACAATCTGCATAGGTACTGGAATAATTCTTACTGAATTGCACATGCCAACGTCTAATAACCTAAGATTTTAGTACAGACAGACATACATTTATGATATCGCTCATTTCAGAAAAAAGTTAATTAAGATTTTCTCCAAATTTTGATCGTTTGTGAAAAGTAAAACGTACGAGTCGAATAGTTTCCGAAGATTTTAAATAAATGTTGAGTTTCCCTCAGTTTTAGAGACCAATACTTTCAATTGGACTTTAAACCATTCCTTCGACAGTTTTTCTTTTAGTCCAATGATCTAAACTGCCTCACACATTAATAAAAAAAATACACAATTATTTTAGATGAGGCAATTAAAATAAATGTCGACCAAAAATAGTAAAAATCAATGTCTCAGGTACAGGGTAACCTCCAACATATGCCACCCATGAAATCGTTAAGAAAATGTTAAATCATTTCTGCAATTCAACCATATTTAGTACAAGTAAACTTCAGTCTGTGTTTGACTTGACTTGTCCACCAAGTTTCAGTCATGAAAGTCCAACAATCTTTTTTTTTCTTTTTTTTTGCTGTTCAATGATTTAATTAAAATGTACACCTCTGCATTGGCTGTGATGATCCTCTTCAGTTCAGAAATTCTTGGGGATTCTTTTTGATATACTTTGAGATAACCCAACAAATCTGGGGGTTTAAAGTCTAGTGTGAAGTCCATTCAGAATCATACCTCCTACTGATCTGACGATCACCAAAGTGTCCCCACATATCATTGAATGGGCGATAAACTATTCGACATTCATGATTGAAAATTGGTGGACAAGTCAGGCATAGATTGAAGTTTATTTGTACCCAATATGGTTGGATTGAAGAAAGGATCGTGAATTTCATTAACAATTCCATGGGTTGCATTCAATATACTAATTTAAATATCTATTCTAGGATGGGATTATAATATGGATATCCTTGGATCTTTTAATAAGTGCAATAAGAAACCAACAAATTTTGTCAATAAAAGATGCAATAAAAATGTAGATTCTTAATGGAAGATACAATAAAAATGTCTTTTTTCATAAATGATACAATGGAAATATCTTTTGTCAAGGGAAGATACAATAAAAATGTCTTTTTTCATAAATGATACAATGGAAATATCTTTTGTCGAGGGAAGATACAATAAAAATGTTTTTTATGGGATGGAGGTACAATGAAACTGATTCAGATTTGAGTTAAACCTAAGTCACATTTGAACACATTAAAATATTAATTTACGATTATTTGTTGCTAAATAAAAAATAACACTTCTACATACGGCATAATCACGTTGGCACGCCAGTATTCGTTAGATCACCGATATTAAGTGACTTTAAGCCTGGTCAGTATCAGATGGGTGACCATTTGGTCACTTATCTGATACTGACCAGGCTCTGTATGCGTGTGGAGGATGACACCTCTCTCCCAAAAAAATTTGAAATCAGATTTTTTCTTATTTATATAGTAAATTACATAATTCACTATGCAATATTTTATTTATAGCTCATCAACATTCCCATGTGGGACTCAACATACTGGTCAGCCACTTACACAGAAACAATCAACTTAGTGACATCGCAATATGGATTTTGTCCTGCACGATCAACAGTTGACGTGCTGACTGTGACATCGCACTTATCTGATACTGACCAGGCTCTGTATGCGTGTGGAGGACGACACCTCTCCCCCCAAAAAAACTGACGCCATCAAAACTATCTCTCCTGACCAAGATGATCTCCATGAGGCTTATGAGAATCGTTTGTGAATTCAATATGCCTTAGAAACTTCTTCCTTAACTCACATGCGAGCGAGGGCGGAAACCGGTTCTACCTGCCCAGGTGAATGCCGCACCAACGCAAGACAATAATACATTCATATACACAAAAGTACATGATTACCATATCTTGCATGAATTTATTTATATTGTGAACACTGGCCTGATATATGCGTACACGGCGCTGTTTAGACAGATACAGACCCACAAACATAATCAATATATGTAGACACACACACGTCCCAGGAGATGTTCTTAACAGGCAGTACATTGCGTGTCATACAAGATGTTCTCACTTCTAAGAGAATGCTTAGGGGATATCCAGGCTATTTTTAGAAACTGGTCCTGCATACCCCTCCCCTCCACACACACTAAAAACAACATTGCGTCAGATGTTTCCATCAAGAGGACGCAGGTAAATACATACACATATGACAAATGTATGCACCATATCATGTGGGCATTTATTTATATGCCACACATATGCCAGATATTTGTATATGCATCACCTGTTAGAAAAATCTTATTTGTAGCCCTTTTCTTTCCCAAGAGACAAGGGATACCCTCTGAAGGGGTGCCAATGGGGAGTGCATAGTAAAGAAAGTGTTGTGCGATTACGAAACGCACTATTCCTGAACAGCATTGATGAAGTTCAGTGGCGAGGAGAAATCCAGAAGCATTGCTGGGCTAAGCAGAGAAACACTTGTGTCATTTTAGAATTTTCTTTTCTGTTCCATTTAGAGATAATTTTCAATGTAGGTTATTCAAATAACAAGATCACACACGAACAAACTGATTGCTTTCCTCGCCGAAAACACTTTCATTTAGTTACGCATTTTCGTTTTTAATTGAAAGAAATGCCATTCATGGAATCATTAATAAAATTCATAATCCTTTCTGAAATCCAACCCTATTTGATACAAATAAACTTCAATCTATGCCTGACTTGTCCACCAAGTTTCAGTCATGAATGTCCAACAGTCTTTGTTTTATCACCGTTCAATGATAAGCATACCTGTGACATGCAAAATTGTCAATAACTTTGACACTCACTCTCTTGAAACTGCTCTGATTTTTTTCTTAATGGAAATCGCTCCAGACAAGGTATGAAGCCACTTGATGTAAAGAGGTAAAAAAAAAAAAAACACTTTAAAGTAAAAAACTAGCCAACAATAAGTGATATATGGATAGATTCCGACCCAGAAAACAGCAATTCTTCCCCCACATCATTGAATGTGAGAACTAAAGGACAAAAGTAAGAGAAGTGAGAGTTACGAGAAGTGAGAGTTATGAGGCTGCCGAAAGTAACCCCCTAAGTTAGTCACTTTCTACTCTCCTAGTTTTAGCTGAGATGACCATCTTCAGTTACAGAATGGTCTGGCGTTGGTTTTGATACACATTATCTTTTAGATGATAACTCACCATAGAAAAATCTGCGGGTTGAAGGTCTTGTGAGTGTTGAGCCCATTCAAGATAACATGTCCTACTGATGAGACAATCACCAAAGTGTCCTCTCATACCACTGAACAGTGATAAAACAAAAACTGTTGGACATTCATATCTGAAACTTGGTGGTAAAGTCAGGCATAGACTGAAGTGTATTTATACCGAATATGGAAGGATTACAGAAACGATTGTGAATCTTATTTACATTTCCATGGGTGGCATTTTGGGGTCACCCTGTATTTCGAAACACTTTTAAAAAAATATTCAATCCATATTAATTTGAAATCAGATTTTTTCTTATTTATATAGTAAATTACATAATTCACTATGCAATATTTTATTTATAGCTCATCAACATTCCCATGTGGGACTCAACATACTGGTCAGCCACTTACACAGAAACAATCAACTTAGTGACGAGCAATATGGATTTCGTCCTGCACGATCAACAGTTGACGTGCTGACTGTGACATCGCACAAGATTAGTGAATCTATTGACGGGGGGGCTTCACTTCTAGGGTGATAGCTCTTCATATATCAAAGGTCTTCGATAGTGTTTGGCACAAAGGTTTGCTTCACTAACTTGTTAGCTATAAAATATATGGAAATGCCGACATACCTCAAGGATTCATTCTGGGCCCAACCCTCTTTCTGATCTTCATAAATGATCTTCCAAATCGTATTCTGAGAACATTCGTTAACATCTATGCAGATAACGCAGCTATCTATGGCAGCACTTCGAAGAGCATTGATGATCAACATCTTTCTGACTCTTTCTCTTCCAACTTGGAACATGTGGTGCAATTGGAGAACAAGTGGCTCGTTACTTTTAACACGTTTAAAACCAAGCTTCTCTCCTTTCACCACCATCGCTTGGATCCTACTTTTCTCGTGTTGAAATGAATGGCTCTCTCCTTAAGAAAGCCCCCTTCTTTGATAAGCTCCTACGACTGACGTTTACTCCAGTCCTGAAATGGAAGACTCACATAAAATCTGTTGCTAAGGTAGCCGGAAAATAGTTGGACCATTCTATCGTTCCAGAAAGTACCTCACCCCTGACGCAATCGTCTACCTGTATAAGAGCCAGATACGTCCTAAGATTGAGTACTGCTGTCATATCTGAGATGGTTCCACTCAAAGAATTCTTTCTTGCCTTGACATAGTACAAAATCGACTGCACAAACTAGTAGGGGATAATCACTTCTCTTACCTGCAGAAGAGATGTTGCTAGCCTCTCTCTACTGCATCGTTATGTTCATGGTAGGTGCTCGACTGAGCTCCAATCTCTTCCTCCTCTCCTCCCTGTAAAAAAATTCACAGCAAAAACTTGCCTAGCTACAACAACAGAAGAGAACTTTTCTCCTCCTCCTCCTCTCTCTCTCTCTCTCTCTCTGTGTCTCTCTGTCTGTGTGTGTGTCTCTCTCTTTCTCTTTCTCTCTCTGTCCCTCTCTGTCCCTCTCTGTCTGTGTGTGTGTGTCTCTCTCTCTCTCTCTCTCTCTCTGTCTCTCTCTCTGTCTCTCTCTCTGTCTCTCTCTCTCTATGTCTATCTCTGTGTCTCTCTCTGTCTCTCTCTCTCTGTCTGTCTCTCTCTTTCTCTGTCTGTCTCTCTCTCTCTCTCTTTCTCTCTCTCTCTCTGTACCAAAAGTTTATTTCCTAGAACATCCCATCTGTGGAACAAAATACCATAAAGCAGCTTCCCAACCGACTACAACATGGTCGTCTTCAAGTCTAATGTAAACAAATACTTTTTTAGCCATTCTCTTGGATAATCAATTCCTCTTCAGAAATCATCTGCCCATTCCACTCGTTGTTTCCAATCCTAGCGTGGTGGCGTTCATCCTCCAACTGACAATCTCTTTAACCCTTATCCTCGAGTTGCCCCAGGCCTTGATGAGTGGTGACCCATTAGTAAAAAAGATAAATAAATACTACCCTTATCTCAATTACACTTCTAGATAAATTCAAGTTCATTTCATGTTGATATAAAAGTAATGTAAAGATATTGACTGTTCATCGAAAAATAATGAAAGTGTATTTCCTGCTGATAGAACAATGATAAAAAGGATATTCAATGTGGGTGAACAAAATGGTGGGTGGATATTTGATGTTGGTACAAAAGCAATGATATGCTGTTTTTTATGTTTATAATTCAGCCCATCCCCCAACAAAGTATTAATACAAATTGTATTAAGACAATTAATCACGCTATTAACAACATCATTATTCTGTTATAAATCTACAAAAATTCCCAGTTTTAATAAAAGCAACAAAAAATAAATAAAGGAAAGCAAAACGAATTACGAAACTCCTTTCATCCCTAATTAGTCGGATTTATAAATTAATTAACGGAGACTTATTGAATGGTAACGAATGGCACAAGATGTGGCTTTTATAAATGATCTATGATGCATATTCATGTCGGTTCAATTACATCAATCATTATGGTGGACAGAGGTTAATTATTCATCCATTTTATTGTTTCTTTCTTTATCCACACAATAAAGTTCATCGTGAATTGCAATAACTATTTATGGAAGAGGAGAGAGACCTCGAGTCATAGTTTTACATGGATCAAGTATCTATTTTTTATTTTTTTATTATTGAATCAACATTATAATTACATCCCATGTCATAACTATGTTTTTAATAGCAATGGTCTGTTCAAATTTTGATCAAGCAATTGAACACATTGTGTCTAGGACAGTAAAGAATCAGTGGTATTTCGACTGAAAAAAATTCCAAAAGACGAACTTCAAATAAAAAAACAACTTAAAATTAAAACAACTAAATTTAAAATAAAAACAGCTGAATCTCAAATTAAAACAAATTTACTTTAAATTAAACGAAATCTACTTTAAATTAAACAAAATCAACTTTAAATGAAGTTTACATTAAAATGAGTAAACTTCAAATCAAATTACAAGTGAACTTCAAGTTAAAACAAGTGAACTTCAAATTAAAACAAGTGAATGTTTTAATCTCCAGTTTAAAATTCATTTTTTAATTTGGACTTTAAATTAAAACTAACGAATCACAAATTAAAACAATTGAATTTATAATTAAAACAACGGAACTTCAAATTAAAACGAATGACGTATACTAATTCTAAGAACTTAAAATTCAAAATATATGAAATTAATATCAAAGTTACATAATTTAACATACAAAAGAATTATATTCGGGGAAATAAAAAATATTCTTACAACCGCATCAAATTTTGGGACTAAACTGAACACCTTTTTCATTTATTTATGAACATTTTTTATTTTATTTATTTTTTTAACTTTTTGTTTGTTTCAAATAAAGTTTCACGTTTCAATTGGATTTTTATATATTTACAATTTTATTTTATTTACTTCAATTTCTGTTGCTTGAATTGGAAATTGAATTAATTTGAAATAGAGATTTTCCAATTTGAATATCCATAGTTTTTTTAATTCGATTGTGCTCCGATGAATTGGCTGCTCTTCTGCCCCCTCGACGTGAGTTCACTAGACCAACTCGACAATCGACTAAATCCCATCCATTCACTGTGGAGGTCCCCAGATGCCGGAGAGCTTTCTACTCAAATAGCTTCTTTCCTCGTGCTGCTGGCCTCTGGAACTCCTTCTCTGCCCCCTGTTTCTCCGACGGTACTGACATGCAGAAATTTAAAACTAATGTAAACAGACATCTCGCTGTGCAGATCCCAATTTAGGTTGACCCCCTAAACCGTCTCCCTTTTCTTTCTTCTCAGTAGCCCCTTACGTCTACAGTGGCGGCCTGCCTTGTCTGGAGTGAACTATGTTAAAAAAAAAAAATTTAATTTTAAGTAAATTTAATTTTAACCCTTTCATGCATATTGTTGTTCAACAATAAATCATCATAAATTTTGATTTGACCAATTATATTCATTTTTGTGAGAGTCAGTGACATCAAAGAATAAGTTTTGTCTTCATTATTAGTCATTAAGAGCCTTTTCAGAAGTCAGTTCAACTTGAAGGTCTATGGTTCAAGAACAAGTTTGATCAGGTACGTAGGATTTCTGTGAAAAATCATGTATAAAAGGGTTAATTTCTTTTTGTGCCATTATTTCAGAATTCGTTCAATTCCGTCTTAAAAATGTTCTATGCTATTGCTGTTGTTAATGAGTTGAACATTTGAATAATACAAATAATACAAATGATCAGTCTTCAGATCAAAACTTCCGAAACACAACAACAAATCGAAAAGTTGTCATAAATTATCATCATAAATTTTGATTTGACCAATTATATTTGTTTTTGTGAGAGTCAGGGACATCAAGGAATACGTTTTGCCTCCATTATTAGTCATTAAGAGCCTTTTCAGAAGTCAGTTCAACTCGAAGGCCCATTGTTCAAGAACAAGTTAGATCAGCTACGTAAAAATCTTTTTTTAAATCATGCATGAAAGGGTTAAGTTCATAAATTTAAATTTAAATTTAAAAACCAGTTATGTTTCGGGATTTTTTAGATCTGGATTGATTATTTGGACTACTATTCTCATCTCTGATGTTATTCTCACAACGTTTTGGTCGATGTAACCTCCGACGTTCTTACGAACTCGGGAATCTGTATGGAATTTCAAACGGAACCCTTTATTTAAATCACGGGTGTAGCTTACTCCCATTCCATCACCCATAACCGGCTAGAAGTCTTAAGTAATTCGTAATTGTATTCTTAGTATTGTCCACACTAAGCATTGAACCTTCAACCTCCAGAAGACTGTCACTTAGAACTGATTATCACTTAGCACTTTTATCCATTGCGCCACTGGTTTCTGTGTTTAAAATTCTGTACAGATTCCTAAGTTTGACAAGATGCACCTGAAGAAGATCGGAGGTTATATCGGCCGAAACGTTATGAGAATAACATTAAAGATGAGAAAAGTAATCCGAATGATACAAATAATACAAATAAATACCAATTGTTTTAATTTAAAGTTCTTTTGTTTTAATTTAAAGTTCAGTTCTTTTCATTTAAAATTCATTCATTTTAATTTAAAGACCAGTTATTTAAAGTCCCATTCTATTAATTTAACATTGAGCTCTTTTAATCTAAAGACCAGTCCATTAAATTTAAAGACGTTGTTTTATTTTAAAGTCCTGTTATTTTAATTTAAAGTTCAGCTATTTTAATTATAAAATCAGTACTTTCAATTTAATAACGTTCTTTAAATGTAGAGTTCAGTTCTTCTTTTAATTTAAAAACCAGTTTGTTTAACTTTAAGTTTAGTATTTTCAATTTGAAATACTAGAATTAATTGGCCCCCTTGGGCCTGCTCTCATGCGCAAGCAAAGGATCACTTAAAATATTAAATTGTTTTGTTTTTTTAACGCCAATACGTAGTTAAAGCAAAATAAATTGTTTTGGACTATTAAAAGAATTTCTAACGCTATTGATAATGTTTACCCATTCATTTATTTATTTTTATTATCGCTTATGTTTGAATTCATGTCATTCATAAATCTATGACGTCATGCCAAAGCTATAATTATTTTGTGATGGTAATGTTTTAAGCTCTATTTATAAGAAAGTCACAAATAGCACAGTTGTTAGAACCTCCGACTGAAGATCTCAAGGTTTTGGTTTCGATTTCCGGTCATGGCATCTGCTTTATTTGTTGGCAATTTATTATTTACTATTGATGCAATATTTTCCATTTCTAAAAGTACTTAAGATCTCTGATATTTCGAAATGAGACAAATTCCGTAGTGTATTATGTTTTAAAATATTGTGACTGATGGAAGGACAGACAAAATCTCTATTTATATAAGATAATTCTTTTAATTTAAAATCTATTTTTTTTAATTTAAGGTTCACTTTTTTAAATTTGGGAGTGAAACAGTGTAGATGCTATTTCTCACCTAATCTGAGGAGATGTACTTGTTAACTAATGATTGCTGATGCCGACAGAATGAAAATAGCAAACAAGGTTGAAATCCAACCATATCTTTTACACCCAATAATACTGTTTGGAAAGGCATGAACCCCAATTACCACCTCAGCTATGGTCAAAGGAGATGTCATTATTTTCTTGTTTCTGACTGTTTCCCTTATCTTAGATGCTATGATTTTTCACTTCATTTCGACCGTTTTACTCTCCCGCCTTCTTCATGTGGTTTTTGTTATAGACTTCTGGCAATTTCAAATTGAATCCCTTATTTAATCCACTGGAGTAAATTAATCGCATTTCACATTACATGCCTTTTAGATATTTAGTATCAGTTATTTTTAAAAAAAATGCTTTACCTGGGTTTAACCTACAACCTCTAGATAGAATTCACTCTTATTTATTAATCAATGCTGAAATGAAGTAAGATAATTTAAGATGTGCCTGGTACGATTTTGATTAATGCGTTCTCACATATTTGAGAGGGTTTTATCAGTCATTCAATTTGTCACTTATGTTTGATATAAAATTTTCGTTGTTCTGTCTTACTTAAGTCTGAAATTACATTTTCGTTGTTCTGTCATACTTGAGTCTGAAATTATATTTTCGTTTGTCTGTCATGCTTAAGTCTGAAATGACATTTTCGTTTGTCTGTCATACTTAAGTATGAAATTACATTTTCGTTGTTCTGTCATACTTGAGTCTGAAATTATATTTTCGTTTGTCTGTCATGCTTAAGTCTGAAATGACATTTTCGTTTGTCTGTCATACTTAAGTATGAAATGACATTTTCGTTGTTCTGTCATACTTGAGTCTGAAATTATATTTTCGTTTGTCTGTCATGCTTAAGTCTGAAATGACATTTTCGTTTGTCTGTCATACTTAAGTATGAAATTACATTTTCGTTGTTCTGTCATACTTAAGTCTGAAATTACATTTTCGTTGTTCTGTCATACTTAAGTCTGAAATTACATTTTCGTTGTTCTGTCATGTTTAAGTATGAAATTACATTTTCGTTGTTCTGTCATACTTAAGTCTGAAATTACATTTTCGTTGGTCTGTCATACTTAAGTCTGAAATTACATTTTCGTTAGTCTGTCATGTTTAAGTATGAAATTACATTTTCGTTGTTCTGTGATGTTTAAGTATGAAATTACATTTTCGTTGTTCTGTGATGCTTAAGTATGAAATTACATTTTCATTGTTCTGTCATGCTTAAGTATGAAATTACATTTTCGTTGTTCTGTCATACTTAAGTCTGAAATTACATTTTCGTTAGTCTGTCATGTTTAAGTATGAAATTACATTTTCGTTGTTCTGTGATGCTTAAGTATGAAATTACATTTTCGTTGTTCTGTCATACTTAAGTATGAAATTACATTTTCGTTAGTCTGTCATGTTTAAGTATGAAATTACATTTTCGTTGTTCTGTGATGCTTAAGTATGAAATTACATTTTCGTTGTTCTGTCATGCTTAAGTATGAAATTACATTTTCGTTGTTCTGTCATACTTAAGTCTGAAATTATATTTTCGTTGTTCTGTCATGTTTAAGTATGAAATTACATTTTCGTTGTTCTGTCATACTTAAGTCTGAAATTACATTTTCGTTGTTCTGTCATGTTTAAGTATGAAATTACATTTTCGTTGTTCTGTGATGCTTAAGTATGAAATTACATTTTCGTTGTTCTGTCATGCTTAAGTATGAAATTACATTTTCGTTGTTCTGTCATACTTAAGTCTGAAATTACATTTTCGTTGTTTTGTCATACTTAAGTCTGAAATTACATTTTCGTTAGTCTGTCATGTTTAAGTATGAAATTACATTTTCGTTGTTCTGTGATGCTTAAGTATGAAATTACATTTTCATTGTTCTGTCATGCTTAAGTATGAAATTACATTTTCGTTGTTCTGTCATACTTAAGTATGAAATTACATTTTCGTTGGTCTGTCATGTTTAAGTATGAAATTACATTTTCGTTAGTCTGTCATGCTTAAGTATGAAATTACATTTTCGTTGTTCTGTCATACTTAAGTCTGAAATTACATTTTCGTTGTTCTGTCATACTTAAGTCTGAAATTACATTTTAGTTGGTCTGTCATACTTAAGTCTGAAATTACATTTTCGTTAGTCTGTGATGCTTAAGTATGAAATTACATTTTCGTTTGTCTGTCATACTTAAGTCTGAAATTACATTTTCGTTGTTCTGTCATGCTTAAGTATGAAATTACATTTTCGTTGTTCTGTCATACTTAAGTCTGAAATTACATTTTCGTTTGTCTGTCATGCTTAAGTATGAAATTACATTTTCGTTGTTCTGTCATGCTTAAGTATGAAATTACATTTTCGTTGTTCTGTCATACTTAAGTCTGAAATTACATTTTCGTTGTTCTGTCATACTTAAGTATGAAATTACACTTTCGTTGTTCTGTCATACTTAAGTCTGAAATTACATTTTCGTTGTTCTGTCATACTTAAGTCTGAAATTATATTTTCGTTTGTCTGTCATACTTAAGTATTAAATTACATTTTCGTTTGTCTGTCATACTTAAGTCTGAAATTACATTTTCGTTGGTCTGTCATGCTTAAGTATGAAATTACATTTTCGTTGGTCTGTCATACTTAAGTATGAAATTACACTTTCGTTGTTCTGTCATACTTAAGTCTGAAATTACATTTTCGTTGTTCTGTCATACTTAAGTCTGAAATTACATTTTCGTTGTTCTGTCATACTTAAGTCTGAAATTACATTTTCGTTGTTCTGTCATACTTAAGTATGAAATTACATTTTCGTTGGTCTGTCATACTTAAGTTTGAAATTACATTTTCGTTGGTCTGTCATGCTTAAGTATGAAATTACATTTTCGTTAGTCTGTCATGCTTAAGTATGAAATTACATTTTCGTTGTTCTGTCATACTTAAGTCTGAAATTACATTTTCGTTGTTCTGTCATACTTAAGTATGAAATTACATTTTAGTTGGTCTGTCATACTTAAGTATGAAATTACATTTTAGTTGGTCTGTCATACTTAAGTATGAAATTACATTTTCGTTGTTCTATGATGCTTAAGTCTGAAATTACATTTTCGTTGTTCTGTCATACTTAAGTCTGAAATTACATTTTAGTTGGTCTGTCATACTTAAGTATGAAATTACATTTTCGTTGTTCTGTGATGCTTAAGTATGAAATTACATTTTCGTTGTTCTGTCATGCTTAAGTCTGAAATTACATTTTCGTTGTTCTGTCATGCTTAAGTATGAAATTACATTTTCGTTGTTCTGTGATGCTTAAGTATGAAATTACATTTTCGTTGTTCTGTCATGCTTAACTTTGAAATATAATTTTTAGATTCTTCAACATATCTCTATAAAAGCCTCTGTTCATCTATTTGCCGGTCAGTTTGTCTGTCACACTTAGGTTTGAAATAGAATTGTCATCGCTAAACATGCAGATTGACCGGACGCATCTTCTGATTATCTGTTACTAATTATCATTTCTTATACTGCATAATGCGGCATCATCATGTTGAAATCCGGTTTTTGTTGGATCACCAAAGTTAAGCAGAATTGAGCCAGGTCAGTACCACATGGGTGACTATTTGGGATTACCAGACACTGTCTGTAGAAGGTGACACACCTCTCTACAAAAACTTGAGCCCTGGAGATAGCTTTAGCAAGTGGTTCAGTATAACCTGCTAAAACCATTCATGTGATGACACAATAGTACAATTGACCTCAGAGCAGAGTTCTGTTCTCAAACATGTGGTGAATCTTTCCAGAGTATTCACATGGATTGGATATTGCATGGTCTGTGCATATATTGCAATTAATTAGTAGTTAATATTATGAAAATGGTAGCAAGCAACATTAGAACCACAGTTTTGGTTGTTTTGTTTTATGGCATATCAACCCTTTTGGGGGGCCAGTTCATGCCAAATTCAGTCACTTTAGTAAAAGTCTTTTATATTTAAAGATTAATTTTTTTTTGTCTGCATATTTTTTGCAAATAAATAGTCTACAAACGATTCTATTTGAGCCATAAATGCAATCTTGACAGGTACTACCACTCGTCCGGGTCAGAGTGGACGTGGGAGTAATGGTAATTTAGGGGTGACTGCACACTCTTAAAAGCTCTCAAATTAGGGGTTCACCACCGGATGTAGTTTAAAGTCATACCCAGGACCAGGTTGGGTTAGACAAAATCTGAGTAGATTATAGGGTTGGGAAGTAAGGTAGGCAGAAGAAGCAAAACCATTTAAATAAAAAAGGTAGAAATGAATGGGAAAGATTGATTTCGAGGTAGTAAGATGTGTATGTGACGAATACCTTGCCCAAGGGTGTCCGAAGTCATGTGAACAACAATCTGAAACATGTAAACAATGTAAATAATACCTCTTCTCATAAAGATCATCAAATACAAAATAGATGTTTGTCTACACTGAATTGTAATAATTAATATTTTGTGTTGACCATAACTAATCCAAGAAAAGGGTTGGTATACTGTCAATCAAACAAACCATTGTTTAAAAAAAAAGGATTAAAAAATATAATTCTTTCCCTTTGCAAAACTCAATCATGTTCTGAAAAGCTAAAAACAAAAACAACATTTTTCCTCTAACAAAAAAAAAACAAAACCCAAACACCATAAATAAATATTTGAAGATATAAAGAACTTTAAAACATAAAAAACTTTTACCAAAATGACTGGATTCGGCATTAAATAACCCGAAAAAGGGTTGATATGTCATAAAACAAAAAAAAAACAACACAATAAGAGTGTGTAGTTTGATTAAAACATTGTGTATAGTGTATAGAAAGATTTTTAGAAGGCTGTGATAATGCGGAAAGGTTTAAGAGGCGAAACAACTGAAAAACAGAGTCGAGAATCAACCGAGCGAATATGTAGTGTTTTGCTAGGAGAGAGAGAGAGAGAGAGAGAAGGAAGGAGAGAGAGAGAAAGAGAGAGAAAGAGAGAGAGAGAGAGAGAGAAGGAGAGAGATAGTAATAAGTAGATAACAATTTTCTTTCTATTTACTGCTTACTATTTAATCTTCAATTCATAGCATGTGAGTCGGTATCAAAGTTCTAATATTACGAGGCAAAGCCTCCTTATTAAAGTTGTGTAGAAGACGATGCACACTATCTATGCAATTTTGATAAGGAGACTTTGCCTCGAAATATCAATACTTCAAAACTGATAGATATGCTATAAATTGAAGATGTGATAGTAAGTGATAAATAAAAAGAAAAGTATTACCTACAAGTACCAGAGCATTACATATTGTCGCGTTTGTTTCTCTTCTCTTCTTCCTTTATTCAGTTGCCCGGTGCAAAGCCTTCTAAACTCTATATATACACTACTCACAATGCTTCAAGCAAACTACAACACTTTCTTATGATAATTATGTTTTTAACCCTTTAATTATCACAGGGTTTGGTTGTTTTTACAGTATGCCAACCTTTCTCTTTGAATAATTATGGTCAACACAAAATATTAATTATTACAATCTATTGCAGATAAGCAGCCTTTTAAAATATACTTATATATATATATATATATATATATATATATATATATATATATTAGTGTTTGTATGGTTGTTGGTTCATAGATATTATTAATCCAATAAAGCTATGGTGTTTATAAGATAGTGCTCAATAACAAGTAGAGCTGTATTTTTATATAAATTTTTATTTATATAAACATTTTTGACTACATATGTGCATACATGTTTCGGCTGCGACTTTATTCAAAGTTCAGCTTCCTCAAGCTACAGTAAATATACTGATCTGGCCAGTATATTTTCATTATATTTACTGTGGTCTGAGGAAGCTGGACTTTCAATAAAGTCGCAGCTGAAACATGTATGCACATATGTAGTCAAAAATGTTTGTATAAATAAAAAATTATACTATATATATTTACCAGTATTAAAAGAAAAGGGATTAATAATTTTAAAAAAAAAGAAGACAATATGATGCCCTTACCTGATAATCTCCGTCTGCACATTTCTGTCCATTTCCGAGTTCTCCTCCGGGGTAAAGTCCTCTTCTGGATCTCTTTGTGTAACTTCCTGAAGATTCAGGGTCTGTTGCTTGGCCAACAGGGACATCAGGCCAATAGGTTGACTGTTGCGAAGGACACATGTAATTCCCGTGTTCGGTGACACATTTGCAAGGAATGTTCACTCCATCTCGGTGCGAGGCATTTCTACGATCCTTGCAGCGAATGATGCATATCGACATGGCAGCCGTGATGGACACAGATACTGTCACGGCCACCAGGACAATGACGATCATTAAGACGAGGTGTATTCGTTTCTCGCTTTTTATGTGTTTCTCGTTCATTATCTTCAGTGTTTTGTTGCTCACAGTCAGTTTCAAAATCATGTCGATATTTGCAGAGAGAACTGGGGTGCCACTGTCCTTGACAACAAATTCGAGGTCGTATGATCCGGCATCTTGTTGCGTGACCACACGGGTGAAAGATAACAAACCAGTGTAATGGTTGATCCGGAACAGTTGCTTGTCGTTGCCGCCAATTATTTCGTACTTGAGGAAGGCGTTTTCTCTGCTGTCAATGTCAGCCGCCTTCAAAACGGTGACGTTTTTCGTGTGATGGGGGTAGTAAGTCATGTCCAGGCTAAATGGGTTGACGGTGGGGAACGTAAAATAGGGTGCATTATCATTTTCATCCCGGACGTCAACGACAATGTTTGCAGTATTATTCAGCGAGGGGATCCCGTTGTCTTTGACAAATACTTTGAATGCGTAACTATTTTGAAATTCATGATCCAAAGACATAACTGTTGAAATCAGACCTTTATCAGTGATCTGGAACGGCAGAAAATGCTTGGTGTTCGGCAAAAGAGAGTAAGTGAGTTTACCGCCAGGACCAAGGTCTGGATCCGTGGCATTGACAGACCCGACCACAAAGTTAGGCTTTTGGTTCTCGGAAATCGAGAATTTAAATATTTCTTTTGAGAATTGCGGTTTTTCATCATTAACATCTATCACCTCAATAGAGAGTTTGCTCTCGCTATGTTGAGGTGGCGATCCCTTGTCCTGGCAACGGATAGTTATATCGTGATGGTCTTCTGTTTCTCTATCTACAGGTTTGTTAACAGTTATTTTATATTCTTTTGCCTCGAGACTTTGTAGCTGAAACTTGTCGTGATTCAGATAGCAAGTTACTTCCCCGTTTGGGCCGGTATCTTGGTCGGTGACCATCACGTAAGCAATGAAACTATCGACGTCGACGTCCTCAGAAATGGCAGCTGTGTTTTCCTTTGATGTCGAAAAGAAGTTTACGTCAATATTTGGGGCGTTGTTTTGTTGGTTTATCACAGGAACTAGAACCATTGCGATTGAACTCAATGGAGGATTCCCCCCATCGGTTGCTTTCACAAACAACTCAAAGACTAAGTTCTGACCTTGAAGAAAAGTTTTTGTCACAAAGATCTCTCCGGTATACTCATCGATTTTAAAATGAGATTTGGCAATGTCTGATGTTCGAGCACTGAAATGATAGGATATTTGTCCGTTTTTTCCTGCGTCAAGATCCCTTGCAGACAAAATGGTCACCGGAATGAGCTTGTCATGTTCATATCGAATTGAAACATTGTATATGTTCTCTGAAAATACAGGTGTGTTGTCATTGATGTCAGTAACTGTGATGGGAATATCTAAAACACTTTGTTTCGGAGGGGAACCTCCATCTTGTGCAATCACTTGAACTAGATATGAATCTTTTACTTCCCTGTCCAATATGTCCTTCAATGTTATACTAAGATCCGAGGTGCCATCAACACTCTTTGAAATGGATAATGTAAATGGATCGTCGACATTTTTTTTCAGCTGATATGTTAACTGGGAATTTTGTGCACCGACATCTTTGTCGATGGCATTTGGAATTGACCTTTCCGCTCCCTTTGTGGATTCTTCGGAAAACTCAATTGAAACTTTCATCTCCGGAAACTCCGGTTGGTGATCGTTTACATCCTGGATATTCACTCGGATCTTTAATACCTTCATGAAGACTTTTGCCCGTTGAACGGCCACCTTGATTATTTTGAAACATTCCTTATTGTGCTGACAGAGGGATTCAGCATCCAGGGTTTGGGCGGTGTAAATTTTTCCAGTCTTTTTAGCTACTCTGAACCAGGGTGAATTATCATTTGAGTTCTGTCCAAGTAAGTTAAATTGTACCATGTCCCGTGCACTTTGTGGCACGCCATCCATCACATGCGTGTCGGAGGCAATGTCACCCACGTAAGTGCCTGGACTTCTCCCTTCTTCAACATAATACGTAACGTCTACACATAGACACGTGTGCAGGACAAACAATAAAATACAACCGGGTATCAACATGATGGGTCAGAACGATTCACAGGGAACAAACAGAAAATCCATGCGATCCAATGGTCAAATCTGAAAAAAGAAATAAGACATTTAATTATATTTGGAATGCAGAAACATTTTTATAAATTACTAGGAAAATAAAAAAAAAGAAAAAAAGTGCCCTGTTGGGTCATCCATTGAGCTGGGATTAAATTGTTTTATTAAGGAAAAAGTGAGTTTGCAAAACCAGTTATGTATGAAAAACAAATTTAGTATCTGTTCACTTTATCAATCTTCTTTCTATTT
>OY744525.1:20997842-21012842 GCA_963556195.1 Sepiola atlantica
ATTAAAAAAATACACTGACAGATTTGAAATCAATTATTTACTTAATTTATATATATATATATATATATATATATATATATATATATATATACTATCAAAACCTACCCGGGATGGAGGTCATATTGTTTTAAAAATATGTTTTTACTCAAAGAATTCCATAATTTCAACAACAAACTTTTGTAAATTTGTAGATTTTCCCCCTCCGCTTAATCACCTCTCCCCTAAAAAATGAGATTGTGCTTTTTTAAGTGATTACATGTGAACACTCGGAAAAACTTGCGGAAAGAAGAAGAAAAAAAACAAGAAAACAATTATTTTCAAGTTTAGAGTGAGAGATCAGTTTAATATATTAATTTAACACAAAATGACCATCCATTTCCGAGCCATTCTAATTTATTAGGGCATCTAACTAAATTTTGTTACCACTAATCTTAAGTCCGACTTCCAAGGTCGTAAAACCACATATAATCGTTTAAAAATCCCCCCCCCCTTAAAAAAAATAACGCACAGAATTTATCTCCAACAGAAAAAAAAATGTTTAATTACCATAAAATGCTAGAATAGCCCCGAAATGGAGGATCATTTTATGCTAAATTTATATGCTTAACTGATTCCCCACTCTAAATTCTAAACTATTTGTTTTTGTTGATACTGTTGTTTTTTCTTTTCCGCCAGATTTTTCAGGGTATTCACACATAATCGTTTAAAAGAAGTACAATCTCATTTTGGGAGGGGGCAGGGGATATTGGTGTTACTCTACAATAATATATTATTTTTATTTTGCTTTTGTAATATATTTTTTATTTATGCCTTTAAAATAAGATATTTAATTCGCTAATTTTAAAGAAGTTATTTATTTAATGTTCACTGGAAAAGTAAACACAACTAAACCAATTAATTGCTTACAATTAAAATTTTAAAAAGAGACGTATACTTAAAAAAATATTGGGTTGACATGATGGGTTGATGAGAAAAAGTAGTAGCCACTACTGGGTGTGCAGGCCCGAGGTCCGGGCTTGGTGATGTAAGACTTCCTCAGGCTGATAATTTTAAGAAAAATGTCATGCAAGTACGTGAAAATATTGGGTTGACAATTGACATGATGGGTTGATGAGAAAAGGTAGTAGCCACTAGATTAAAAAAATAAAATATGGGTAAATTTGAAGATTAACCGCCTCTGTTAAATCCCCCGCCCCAACCAACCAAAAAAAATAAACGAGATTCTGCCTTTTTTAGGCGATAGTGAACACCGTGGAAAACGGAAAGAAAAAAAGAAAGAAATTATTTTAGAATTATATAGTTTTATTATGTTCGTTTTATAACATTTTAAATTATTTAAAAAAAAAAAATCAAGGGAGGTAAGAGCGTTTGTCATAATTGACAAGATGGCGACCTTTGAACATGTCGATTGACTGTTCCTGAAAAATGGATTTTGCTTTTAATTAAAATTCTACTCGATAATTTTCCCTAGTTTTTGGTGAGGATACTTATTTAAATCTGCTGAGTAAGTATATAATACCGTTTTTTTTGTTGTGGTATTGATAATTTAATACGGACGCTTCTCTGCACAAGCACCAAACATTTTAATAAATTTATTTATTTAATAAACTATAGTTTCTGCAAGAAAAACATTATAATAAAATAAAGTTTATTTTCAATAAAGTAACATTTTGGCCAAAACATTGTAATAAAATATAGTTTCTGAAATTGACAGTGATTTTTTTTAAATGAAAATTAATTAACTTCTTTAAAATTAGCGAATTAAATATCTTTATCAAAAAAGGTATTTATTTTTTTAAAAAGTGATTAAATATACCACTTCTATGGAAAACTGTTCTGTTATGATATTATCCTCCCAGACATTAACTCTTTCTTTTTTGGAGGAGGGGGGGAGGTAGTGTTCGTTCGTCATGATACCATCCTCTCTGTCATTTTCTCCTCCTTTGGGGGATCAGTGTAGTATATGTTCGTTCACATAATACCATCCCTTCAGGCTCACCAAAAATGCGACTAGAGGGAGCATATATTTGTTAGTATATATATAAAGTTAGGTATGTGGATATGTTTATATATTTGTCTGTACAGGGTTCACTCCCAAACAAATTAACTGATCCTTATGAATTTTGGAACCCAGCTGCTAGATGTAAAGGGTCGTACTGTGGGCTATATTTAGTTTAATTTACTTTTATGCAAATCGGATAAAAAGTGGGTGGAAGCCCTTAATGAAAATTTACATATTTCCGATTTTTTGTGAAATTTTAACAAATCAATTGTTGAATATTCCATAAATTTCAGTTTCCTTGGAGTATTTTAACTTGTACCGAAACATCATATGAACTGAAAATAAATACCTTTTTTTGATAAAGGACAGAGGACCGTCCGAAATATTAAAATGAAAAATTATAATAACATCTATAACTTACATGCTTTTATATTTGTCATAAAGCTATTTTAATGTGTAAAATGGGGAAAAAATTAATCATTTTTAGCCGATAAACATAGATACATATAACGCCCCTACACTGATGAGAGCAAAAGGCTTGAAACGACGTCGTCTGTAGGTAAATATAATTTAATATTTATTTATGAATATTATTATAAAGCCCCTTTTACAAAATTAAAGTTGACCACTGTTAGGAGATATTAAAAAAATAGGCATTCACTTAAGTGAATGCCTACAAAGCGAGGCTCCGATTAAGTTCGTTGAGTTCTTTAGATTGTCTTGATGTTTATAGCCCACCAAAATTGGCATAAATATAACTTAATTTCTCCGTATTATGTGATAATTTCCTATGGCCGAGAGGATAGAGCAGAAGCAGTGGTGACTCCGTGAACCGGGTTCGTGCCTTGTGACCGCCTGAAATTATCACCCCCACCCCCACACTTATAAGAGCAAAAAGATCGAAACGACGTCGTCTGTAGGTAAATATAATTTAACATTTACTTATATATATATATATATATATATATGAGGGTTGATCAATAATCTTACAGACCAAACTATTTCTTACTAACATATTATTGGGTGGAGGGCTTAGAAAAAAAATAATTCAAAATAATGTCACGTTTAAAATGTGTTTTTTTTAATTTTGTTTTAGTTTTCCCTTATTTTATTTTTGATTTCAATAAATATTCGATTAATAGTAAATAAGAAATAATTCAAAGTTACATATAGACGAGAAACACAGATACACAAAATCTTGTCTAATAGTTTTATTAATACTGAGATTTGTAATTTTAGGTTCGTACCCCCAACTCCTTGGCCTACTCCCATCTAATTGTTCTTTTTATTTATTCTTTGAACTACTTTTCACAAATAGAAAAATATGTTTGAAAAAGATATTTGTTCTATTTTAAGGAGGATGAACCAGGTTTCTATGAAATTTAACGTTAAATATTCTTCACACTCATGGAGTTAGTAGGTCCCAAGGATTTCCTTACTTCCTTCTAAAATTTTTGTTATTAATTTTTTTAGAAAAATATATTCAGATAACTATATCGCTTGAACACTAAATCTCCAGATTATAATATAATAATAGAAATTTTTTTTGCTTGAACATCTTGCAGTTCAATTTTATTACAGTGTTCAGTTTGCTATGTAAATGCCCCTCCCCCACCACCACCACTTGCTATTCTGAAAAAAGCGTTCATAATCTGGATCCTTTGCCTAAAGTCCGGTTGAAAAATGCTGTAAGGAGAACCTTGTACATTTAACTCACATGGCAAATTGAACCCCCTCGTTAAAAATTGAAATAGTATTTTTTTTTTTTAATTTGAACATTTGATGCTGGGAAGAATTAAAAAAATAAAAGTTCAGTAAAATAATTTTTAGTTTAGGAGGGGATCCTATATGACTGTTAAATGTTGATCTAAAAGTTTCATTGCTTAATGTTCTGGACCCCCCCCCCCCCCAACCATCCGTTTGATTTTGTTAAAAAAAATGGGTATGTCTTATATTACAGTCTATTTTTCTTTTATCGTTAAGCCATAAAAATGAATGTCGAGTGTGGATTTAGTTTAGTTTAATGAATTAATTAAATTAATTAATCAAATTGTTTAGTTATCTGTAAGTGCAAATTATCTGTTTGATTATAATATTTATTTAACTATCATCACTTTCCTACTATCTGGGTAGAGAGAGACGACAGACAACAGCGTAGAGGAATAACAGTAAATAGCACTGAAGTTATCTCCCTTTGACAAACTTGTTTTCCTCATTTTCGTCTTAAATAAAAAGAATTGCTTAATAATTATGTTTCTCAGTGAGTGTGTCTGAAGCTAATAGACATAGGAAGATGAAATTTAGTAGAAACTAAAAAAAGAAAGTGACCCATGGAGTCACCCATTGAGGTTGGATTAGATTGTTTAAATCAGGAAAAAGTAGGTTTGCAAAGCCAGTTAAATATGAAAAAAAAGACAAATCCAAAATTAGTCTATTTCTGTTCACTATATCTTTCTCTCGGGTTAAATAATATCACTACAACTGGTGATATTCCCTTTCGTTTATAATGAACTATTCCAATATTGTTATTTTTTCTTTTCTTTATTATCTTTGACTGTTAATAAACAGAGAGTGATAAATACAGTATAAATTAAAAGTGGATGTGGGGATCAAACAAAACACAGTGAGAGAGGGTGAGAGTGATAGATGGAAACTTAGTAAGAGATGGGTAACTTGATGAGTTAATTGCAAATTGTAGATAATACGAACAATAAAAATGGAAGTTTTTTTTTTTTCAAACATAACTCAATCCCAAAACTGAGGAATATTTTAGCATGTATTTTGTGTGATTTAAAATAAATAGGAAAAAATTCCTCAGGTAAACAAACGTTGATTAACTCAGCTTTAGTATAATAATAGATTTCTATGTATTTGAGTTCATGAATTAATCTCGATGCTATAGTATGTTTGAGAAATTAGAGCAGCCCATCTATTTTAGTGGTGACTTTTTTCATTTGCGCATCTGTCGAAAGATGCCAGCATTTTCATAGAAACCAAGGATCCGACTTCAGCAATCATTCCGACAACCTAGGAACTGACCTGATTTCCAAACCCTTCTTTATCAGAGTGAGGTATGGTTTGGCATGATCCTAGGAGGTGCACCCTCCTAGGTATTACTTTCTTTTTTCTTTTTTGAAGGAGATATTTCTGATTGCCTGAGGCACTCTTACCGGGAAATGCCACAGCTATTTTTGTATCAGTCAGAGTGCGTCCTCAGGGTAGCTGGTTTCCCAACCTCCGGCCTTGTGCCACATCTTTCCATAGTGGGAAGCAAGTAAATAAAGTTTGAAGATGAGAACAGCCAAACTGCTAAACAATTGTTTAATCTCGCCGGCATAATGTAAAAAAAAAACAATTCCACAAGCCCGTCTATTTTCGTGGTGACTTTATAAGTAAAGCACCGATCACTACCTTTTCTGGCATTTTTCATCGATTTAATTGAGTATATGTGTGCGTACATAATGATCTTCTTTCCTAAACCCATAACTTCAGTTATGTAATCTCTATGTTCGCACACTTTTTAGAATACCAATATGTTTTTTATTCCTTTGAAGAATTTTGACGGATCTGCTCGTATTGCATAGGTTAAATGTTCCAAGAACGTCTCGTTATTATGAACGCATCCTGCTATCGCTATACCAGCTCGTTAAGAAATAAACTTCCTGTTTTAACATTCATAAATTTTCGTTGTCGTTAATCACTGAGGAAATATATGCGCCCTCCGGGTGTAAATATTTAATAATTTCAATGTCATATTTATTTCTATCTGACATATTTACCGTCACTTATTAAAATTTTTACTTAACAGTTTGACCATTATTATTTACTCAGTAGGAGTTCTCGCACAGGTTATCATCAGTGGTGTTCTCTGGAGTCTGAGTGACAACAAGTCTCCCAAGATTTCCAGTACTCTCCACCTTCTTCGATAACCATTGTAAATGACTTTGCATTATCGTAACAGCCGCTTACCATTGATTTTTCACTGGCAACTACCATTGGTTTTCTTTGGGATTTGGGTGGCAATAAGCCTCCCAAAGTCCCATCACTCACCGCATTCTTCTAGTGGAGGTCTGGTTAGTGCTCTCCCTCCTCGGTCTTTCCATCCTCCTTGATCCTCCATGACTATCTTGTGTGGTATCTGCCGAGGCTGGTGTCATAACTTTTTTGCAGTTTCAGTTCCCTTGGTTTTATGTGGTCGTGTTCTTCCTATGTTTTTGTATTATTTCTACTGCAACTTCCATGTAACTGGTTAACGTTCACAGTTTATGTGGGTTAGTTTCCGCATTCAAGTATACTCCTTAGGATTTCAGCTGTTTTCACCATTGCCGTCCATTGTATAGTCTCAATCTTCCCTTTGATTTAAATTTCTCCCAGTCTTTTTTCCAGATTTTTTCCAACTGTTCCTAGTACTCCTACGATTATTGGTATTATATTAAATTTCTTCATGTTCCACATCCCTTTCAATTCTCTGGCAAGTTCTGTGTATTGGATTCGTTTTTCTGTCTCCTTGATTTTCACCCTGTGATATGCTGGGATGGCAAAATCTACAATTTGGCAGGATTATTCCTTCTTGTTGACTATTATGACATCCGGTCTCCTTGCTTTGATGAGTTTATCTGTTTGTACCTCCATGTCCCAGACGATTTTGTGATTTTCGTTTTCCAGTACTGCCTCTGGTTTGTGTCTGAACCATTTTTCTGAGTGTTCAAAATGCTGATGTTTGCATAGTTCCCAGAGTACTACCTTCCCCATACAGTCGTGTCTGTTGTTGTATTCTTTCGGGACTAGTTTGCTGCATTCATTTATTATGTGATTTACTGTTTCATCTCTTTGTCCACAGAGTCTACATTTTTGTTTTCCTGGGTTTATCTATCTTAGATTTGATATAGTTAGTTCTAATCACATTTTTTGTGCAGCTCTTTGTAGTGATTCTATTTCTCTTTTTAGGTGTCCTTTTTGTAGCCATGTCCAGGTTTTTTCGTGAGTCTTCTCTTGTCATTCTTATGTTTCTCTTCCCACCTTTCTTTTCTCGTCTTTTTGTTTCTCATTTCGCTACTACCTGTCTTGTTCCTGTTGATGGTGTCTCTTGCTGCACTGATCAGCCTTTCTGTGTTCGCGGTTATTTATCTTTCCAATTCTTTTTTATGTCATCCACACAGTCTTCTATACTTACTAGTCCTCTTCCTCCTTCTCTCCTTTTCATGTACAGTCGCTCAGTATCATCCTTCGAGTGTAGTGCACTGTGCATGGTCATTAGTTTCCTAGTCATTTGGTGAAGATGTCTAAGTTCATCTTTTGTCCAGCCTATGAATGATCCAGAATATCTTACTAGTGATACTGTTAAGGTATTGATTCCTTTTGTTAGATTCCAACTATATAATAACATGCCCTCCAATGTCTCCAGTTTTCCCCTTTTTCATCTCTAGCAGTGCACAATTTTCCATTCTGAATTCCATTTAAATGACCCGGCTGAAAATTCTGGTCATGTTTATCAGCTTTTCCAGTTCCTTTTTGCTATTTGCAAATAGCTTTAGGTCCTCCATATGCATAAGGTGGTTGATCGTCCGTTCTGTGTCTGTAAACTTGTATCCGGCATCAGATTTCCTGAGTATATTGTTGAGTGGCATCATGACTATGATAAACAGCAGTGGTAATAAGGAGTCTCCTTTAAATATGCCTCTCTATATTCTTATCTCGGTCAAGCATTGTCCTACAACTGCTATTTCCAGTCTCCATGTTTCCATTGCTTTCTTAATAAGATCCGTAATCTTGTCAGGTATTTTTGTACATATTTAAGCACTAAATTATCTATGCTTGAGGGATTCTGTCATAGGCTTTCTCGTAGTCGATCTCTGCCATGGCTATGTTCTTTTTTTCTGCTTTTGACTTCCTTCAGAATAGTTTAATCTATGTATAAAAGATCATGTATCCCTCTATTCCCTTTTCGTCATCCTTTCTGTTCCTCAGCGAGTAGTCCACAATTATTTAGGGAGTGGTAGATCTGTTCTCTCAGTTGTGCCGTTAGGATTTTCCACATGTTGGCAAACAGGTTATTGGTCTGTAATTGCGTCTTTTTGTATTAATGTAGTTCTTCCTTTGGTCATCCAGTCTGGTATGTCCGTTTCATAGATGCATCTTCCTGGGTTTTGCATTTTGAACCAGTATGCATGTATTCCATGGTGGCCTGGTGCTTTCCAGTTTGCCATTTTTATTAGGGTGTTCTTGAGCGTTTCTCTTGTAATTTCGGTTTCTGTAACTTTTTCAATTTCCTGAAATTCCTCTTTCATGTTTTTCAGCCATTCAATATTTTTGTAGTGGACTTGTTGCTTTCCCCATATCTTGCCCCAAAAGTGTTCTGTTTCTGTCTGGTCTGGTTGTTCTGTTCTTGTTCTTCCTCCGTTTATGTTTTCATAAAACTGGCTTTCATTGTTTTCAAATGTCCTATTTTGTTTGTACTGTTCCGGATTTGTATGTGTAGCGTCTCAGTCTTCCCCCTTTTGCTGCTATCTTTTGTTTCAGTTCTTCATGTTTCTTATTTAGTCTGTCTTCTTTGTGAGTCATATCTCCCCTCTTCCATCGCGTTCTGTTCCCTTTCACCCTAGTTACGGCTTTAGCTTCTTTTCGAAGTTTGTTGATCTAGATTTCAAGTCCGATTTCTCATCCAGGTTTTGTCGTTCCGTTCTTTTGGTGAGGTTTTGTTTCAACTTTAAGTTTCATACTTATTTGTTTGGCCCCTGCATGAATTAAGTTATTCAAGTCTGTGATTGTAGTTGTTGAGATATATTGGAGGAGTCTGTTCACCTTTACTCTTTCTAATTTCAATTTCTTCCATTCTTCGTTCCTTAGGGATGGGAGTTTTGTTTTGTTCTCGTTCATGAATCGTTTGATGTTTTACACTTTCGATGCTTCTTCCTCGGTTAGTTCTGTGATTTCAAAGTTATCGATCTCTTCAGTTTAAGTGTTTATGTTTTACCAGTCTTCTACCTGTGGGGTTTTCACTAATAGGTGTTTCTTGATTTGTTGCACCATTTATCTTTTGTTTGATTTCCATTAGTTCCAGCTTTGAGAACCACCCTCTCTTGAGGATCTGTCTTATTATTACTATTATTATTATTAGCTGAAGAACTTGTCTATATTTGGATGGAAGATTATAACTAGAATCTTAAAAATTACATCCTTTACATTTATTTATAAAACTTTTATTCACCCCTGAAGCGTATAGGCTACTGTGATAGGGGCCATATTTATAGGGGCCAAATTGGTTTATTCACATTACATTTAAACTTCTGCATGTTGGTACTGTCGGGGAAACATGGAGCAGGAAGGGAATTCCAAAGGCAAGTGGTAAAAGGAAATAAGCTTTCATAGTAGAAAATCTTCCGGCATCTAGTGACCTCTACAGCGAAGGGGTGTGATTTTGCTGCTAGTCAGGTGGGTCGGGGGAGTATTTTATTTATAGCTTTATGAAATAGAGATTAACCATTATTATTATTATTTACTCACAGTAACAAGTGCTGTTCCCCATGGAGTCTGAGTGACAACAAGTCTCTCCAGATTTCCAGCACACTTTGCGAATCGGTATGCATTATTGCAATATCCATTTACCATTGATTTCTCGCTGATAATGACTATTGGTCTGCTTGAAAATTTTATTGACAATAAGTCTCCCCAAGATTTCAATACTCTCTGCCCCCTACCAGTGAAGATCTGGTTGGTGCTATCCCTCCTCAGTCTTTTCATCATCCTTGATTCATCATAACAAGTTTGGTGCAATCACTTATTTTGGGGAGAGAAGGGGCAGATTATTATTATTATTATTATTATTATTATTATTATTAGCTGAAGAATTTGTCTTTATTTGCATGAAAGATTATAACTATAATCTTAAAAATTATATTTATTTACTCCTCTGCAGGAGTTAAGCACAAGGCCAGTTTTATCTTACTCCCACAAGTAAGATGTGACCACAGCTTGGGTCGAGTAAGTGGGGTTTGAAAAGCCAGCGCCCGAGAAAGTGAGCACTCTGGCCATTAAAAATTGCCTGGGCAGCCCCGTCGGCATTCCCCGGTAGGGGCGCCTCAGGCAGTAAGCAATAAACTTACTCCTCCCCAAAGAGGGGAGGCGAAGCCTGGACCTCCTAGAACTGCACAGGACAAACCCACAGACAGGTGGAATCAAGCCCGAAGGCCAAGACAATACCGGTCTATAGGGTGCAGTATCCATCGGAACAAATACTACACTTTGATCTTAGCCAAAAAGCCCACCTTTACATTTATTTATATTATTTACACCTTCTGCAGGAGGCTAGACACAAGATCAGTTGGGTTTTTTGAAAAGCCAGCGCACTAAGTGAAATGAACTTCTGGCTTTAAAAAAATGCCTGAGCAGCCCTGTCAGCATCCCTTTGGAAGGGACGTCTCAGGCTATTAGCAATAAACTAACCCCTTCTCAAAAAGAAGATAAAGCATGGGAGGGTGGACCTTCTAAGACTGAACAGAACTATATCTTAGCCCGACAGCAACAAAGCCAATGTAGGGCTGATTGTCGCGGACGTATCCTCAACTGGTATGAACAACACTTACTCAAGCTGTGCCTTATATTTATTTATATAGCTTTACTATATAGAGATTAACCTGCATTATTATTACTATCGCTACTTCGACTACTACTACTACTACTAGTTGAAGAACTTGTCTTCATTGTGATGAGAGATTATAATCATCATCTTAAAACTTACGTCGCTTTTATATAGCCTCACTAAACAGATTTTTAATACCTTTCTACGGCCACTTCCCCTCTACCATATATTACCATTGTCCTACCCTCTCCTCTTCTACATACAAACTAAGAAAAAGTGTTAAAAGACAATAAGAAAACGCTTGTATTCAGATTACAGGGCACAGCTTCCTTTAGTACAGATTGTTTGGGTTGATTGTACACAAATCAGTCAGTGTAAGTTTAAATACAGGGAATTCTGGCCCAAAGTTGAAAATCAAAATAATGTTCACTTTTAAGAGGATGTGGGGCCACCTCATTATGTGTTAAGTGTTTGGGAATCGTTAAATCGAATTTTTTAGGAAAAAATGGAAAGGATGACGAGAATCGACCGAGTGGCCACCACAATCACCAGATTTAACGCCACCAGAATTTTTTTTTAAGCGGCATGATTAAACATCAGGTTTACAGTCTCAAATCGAATACAATTCCTGAATTAAAACAAGTAATTTCAGATAACTGTTTTGTAATTACCATGGAAATGTGTGAAAAAGTTGTTAAAAATGTTGCTGATCAAGTTCATCATTGAAAATGTTGAGCATGTCGATCTGTATTATTTAAATTATTCGGACTACTATTTTCGTCTTCGTTGTTATTTTCACAACGTTTCGACCGATGTAACCTCCGACTTCTTTAGGTGTATATTTTCGAACTTGAGAATCTTCATGTCAAACTAGGGAATCTATATGTAATTTTAAACTGAACTCTTCATATAATCAACAGGGGTAGATTGTTCTTGTTCCATCAGCCATGACTGCGTTAATTCTAATGTTATTCTTAATTATAATCGCCTGTAGTAAGGATTGAATCTTCAACCTTTAGAAGAGTGTCATTTAGAACTGACTCTTAATCAATGCTTTTAACCATTATGCCACGGGGGACAGTCTTCTGCAACAAACCATGGCGTAACAGATAAAGGGCTAAGTAATAATCAGTTCTAAGTGACAGTCTTCTGGGGGTTGAAGGTTCAATCCTTAGTCTGGGCAATACTAAGAATACAATTACAAATTACTTAAGGCTTCCATGCTTCCATGCTACCCCCGTCGATTAAATAAAGGGTTCCATTTGAAATTCCGTACAGATTTCCAAGTTCAACAGAAAGATTCCCGAGTTCAACAAGATACACCTAAAGAAGGTTGGCAGTTACATCGGCCAAAACGTTGCACAAAATAATAACCAAAATGAAAATTTACAATCTTTTTTTTTTTTTTTACTACTGTTCTTTATCTTATTATTTATTCTGCAAGGACCCGTGGTGTAACGGATAAAGTGCTAAGTAATAATCAGTTCTAAGTGACAGTCTTCAGGAGGTTGAAGGTTCAATCCTCATACTAAGAATACAATTACAAATTACTCAAGGCTTCTACCCAGTCATGGCTGACAGAGTGAGAGCATACTACCCCCATGGTTTAAATAAAGGGTTCTGTTCGAAATTCCGTACAGATTCCGTAGTTCGACAAAATACACTTGAAGAAGGTCGGAGGTTACATCGGCCAGAACGTTGCACAAAATAATAACCAAAATGAAAATAATAGTCCGAATAATACAAATTTTCAATCTTTATTTAAAAAAATTCCATAATATAATATTAAATCATTGGATTGAACAAGATGGAGAGATTTTTATGCATTTATTTTTATTAAAAATGTTTTTTAACTACTGTAATGCATTCTTCTCACTTCTCAGTCTAGCAATCAATTTTTGTTCAATAAAATTGAAAATTTCAAAAAGGGCGTTACTCATGCTGCAACCTGTATGTTTGAATTTAAATGGAAAAAAGCAGATCAAATATTGTGCCTAATGGATTCTACTAAATCTATTATTAGCACGTCTGCAAAACTAATTTGCCATAATTGTATGAATTGTCACCAATCGGATAATAAACAAAATCAACAAAACATATATAACACTTTTCTGTCACTGGACGCCAGTTGGATTTTTTTATACGGTCAATGTTATTTTTTTATACGGTCAATGTTATTTTCTATTCTACTGACACTAGATGCTATTTTTTATTTTTGCATTATTTTTTTTTATTATTTGAATTGAATTGTGTCTATCAAAAGTCGCATTCATTATGTCATATGTTCGTATATGGGCAGTTAGGAACAACTTTCAGTGTCAACAGACAAAGCTATTAAGAACCTATGGTCGATAGATATGCTTTCTCCTTTATTCAAGAGATTTCTAATTTGTATGCAAGAAACTTATTTAGTATTTATTAACAATTTGTAATATTAATTCCGCTTATATGGATGCAAAACAAGTTTTTTTCCTTTTAATGAGAAAGAGGAAAGTTCCCTGTTCAGTCTGTGGAAAGGGAGTTGGAACCAACTCAATTTTGTGTAGTACTTGTAAGCTTGGGTGCACAAGAAGTGCGATGGAATCACAGATAGTTTGAGAGATGATAACCACATTGTGTGCAAGAAATGTAATACAATGCAAGTGGGTGAGAATTATGATGTGAAGAAATTATATTTAAAATATATAAAAATACAAAAATATACAAAGTTTTCTTTGCTCAAAAAATTTTGTATTTTTATATATTTTTTTATATTTTATAATTTGTGCTAACAGTAATATAATTTTTATTGATTTATCCCGATGATCTCCTATGTTGATAAAAGCTTGCATTTTTGAAAATCCATGGGTTAAGGAAAGGAAAAAAAAGTTTATTGATATATTTCTTGTTTAAACTACTTGATGATTCAATAAATACTGTTCTTTTTCCAATTATTATTCTCATCATTCATTTCATTTTAATAATAATCTTAAAATAAAGGGAGACAAAAAAAATATTTTGTATTTAAAGCCAAGTCATTTCTCAATCAACTTAGATTTTCTTAATTCTATTGTTTTTTTATTGTTTGTTTTTTTCACATTTTCGATTTTAGCTGAGACAGGCGAACTGCATTAGTTTCTACTATTGGCATTCAGGCCACGGGTTCAAATATCAAAATGAACAACGAAAAAGTTGTAGGATTTATTAATTCACTATTTATTACTATCCGTTTAAAGCATAACATAGGTGGGTACATAGGTAGTTAGGAACACCTTCTCGTGTCACCAGCAATAAACATGAAACAAAGCTACGGTCGATACATACACTTTCTCCTTTATTCAAGAGATTTCTACTTGAGACGCTGAAAACTCATTTAGTATTGATTAAGATTGTTAATATTAATTCCACTAATACGGACACAAAACAATTTTTCCCCGTTCCGAAATTAGAGAAACAATTTTTTGTATTTTTTTCCGAATGTCATTATCAAGCCGAGATATTCTGGAAGAGAAAAAAATATGTTTGGCTTAAAATGAACGACACGAGAAAAAAAAAATGTACTTTGTAAATTATGGCCACTTAAAATGTTCAGAGTAACTTGACGTAAATGAAAAAAATATTGCTATGCTTATCAAGTTAACTCCCTTGCATTGTATCGACGCCATCTAGTGGTGACTGGTAGGTGGAACTGCAGCATCACCTATTTATTTTCATCGAAATATATATAGCATAGGAATATACTTATGGCAAGTAAACTATACAGTCACGTTTGAGTTCCATCCAAGAGGCAATTAGCCTGATGATTTCCTTCGGAAATGAAACACAAACATTTCTGTGTAGCTTACTTGCCATAAGTATATTTTCATACTACTACTGATTTCTACTAATGTATTGAGCACCATTGAAGTAAATACTGAGGAAATATATGCATAATATATATTTTTCTATAACATAAGTTTATATATATAAACTAAAATTTGATTAATTTGTTTGATTTAAACTTTTTATTAATTTGTTTTTGTTTTGAATTTTTTCTTGTGCATCAAAATAGACTTTTTTTTTAAAACTTACAAGAGAATAGTGACGTTATTCACGCCATTGAAATAGAAGTAACTTAACTAGAGTATTGATTTACTCCTCTCCAGGAGTTAGGCACAAGGCCAGTTTTTATCTTACTCCCACAAGTAAGATGTGACCCAAGGTCGGGTCAGGAAAGTGTGGTTTAAAAATTGCTTTGGCAGCCCCGTAAACATTCCCCGGTAGGGGCGCCTTAGGCAGTAAGCAATAAACTTACTCCTCCCCAAAGAGGGGAGGCGAAGCCTGGGAAGGTTGACCTCCTAGAACTGCACAGGACAGACCCATAGACCGGCGTAAATCAAGCCCCGAAGGCCAAGACAATGCCAGTCTGTGGGGTGCAGTATCCATCGGAACAGATACTACA
>OY744525.1:21017842-21032842 GCA_963556195.1 Sepiola atlantica
TACGTTCCTTAGGGCTAATACGGCTCATGCTTGCTTCGGAAGGGGTCCTTTACTTATTCTAAAAAAAAAAAAAAAAAAAAAATCAATAAATAAAAAAGTTATAAATTTTTAAAAATAGGACCCTTATTTTTGCCCACCCTGATATATATATATATACACTGGAAGAAATCTAATACTTTTCATAGACCATTAACTTTTTTTATGTCTTGTTAAGGTCCCTTTTTATTGCATGCACAATCTAATATTTGTGCCATTATTTCTGTAGTAATTCTACAATTTAGAGACTCTGAAGTTTGAACTGTTATAAGGTGTCTTTTATAAGCAGAATCAATAGGGCAACATCCCATAAGTGTTCAAAGAGTCTGACTGCCCTCCTAAAAGCTTAAGAATCACATGGTAGAGAACTGGGAGTCCGTTAAAATGAGTCATACAGAAACGGTTTCAGGTGTTCAAATACTCTTGAGAAAATATTGTAATTTGATCAATTACAAAAATATTTTGAGGATGTATTAAATTAGTATTGAATGTATTCTACATTAGTTGAATATTAAGTATTTCAAAGCAGTTCTAGAAGGTCCACCCTCCCAGGCTTTGCCTCCCCTCTTTGAGGAGGAGTAAGTTTATTGCTTACTGCCTGAGGCGCCCCTACCGGGGAATGCCAACGGGGCTGCCCAGGCAATTTTTAAATGGCCAGAGTGCTCACCTTCTCGGGCACTGGCTTTTCAAATCCCACTTTCCCGACCTTGTGTCACATCTTACCTTGTGGGAGGAAGATAAATAAAATTAAGTATTTTAAACCACTGGTTTATGATTCTATATTAAAACAACCTCAGTTTTATAAGAAATATTTAAAGAAAACGCCATTTAATTTAATAATTCCAGGGGTCCCTCTGACGTTTAGGCTCAATAATAAATCCTGTTATTGCTGCAGACCACATATTCTATTGGTTACTTGTCTTAACAATTGATAACAAAAATAACGACTCTAAAAAGAGAATTGTGGAAATTACCAAATTTAATATCCTGAAAAAGACTAATAATTGTACACTGTTAAACACACATACATATATATATATATATATATATATATATATATATATATATATATATATATATATATATTACTATTACTATTTCATGTATCCACATAAAATTTTATAAGGAGATATCATTTTTTATGTATCAATTTTCAGTATTTACTTCAACAGTGCTCAATATGTAAGTAGAGCTAGGTAGTAAGCTATGAAAATATATTTATGCCAATTAAGCTACACAGATGCTCTCGCGTTTCATTCCCGGGGGGAATCTTCAGGCTAAGATTTCATGGCTTTCTATATATATAAATATCCCTAATTATATGAATTCATATGTTTAATTTTGATGATCAGGAGCAGGATGAAATAAAAAAACACTCTTGCTTCCCTTATTTTGTCCTCACATTCCATGAGCGATGTTTCTGACAAAAGAGGAAAAATTGCTGTTTCCTGGGTCGGAATCTATACATCTAACGCTTCTCGTTGGCTAGTTTTTGACCTTGAAGTAGTATTTTTTTTTAGCTCCTTACATCAAGTGGCTTCATGCCCCCCCCCCCCACAAAAAAAACAAATCAGGGGCAGGTTAGTAAGGCCCTCTGATATTATGTTTGACTTTTAAGTGCAATTGGTTTGAACCCCCAAACTAATATGAAGTAATAAGAAAACATACGGAAACGGTGAAAACTATGTAAAAAACAGTACTTACACAACCGAACTTATCATTGTATTAATAAACTCATCAGACAACATCCTAACATGTGTCTATGGGTGTCTTTCTCACCTATTTGTAAATTTGATAAATTCATATTGAATTCTTTTTTCGTTTACTATTAATCGAATATTTATTGAAATCAAAAATCAAATGAGGGAAAATTAAAGTTAATTTTTAAAAATCCTATTTAAAAAAAAAAACACGATTACATTTTAAATTATTTTTCTCTAAACCTTCCACCGGGCAACACCGGATAGATATAAAACAAGTAACAGTATAAAGTTTTTCGACTTAAGGAACTCACATTTTTGAAGAATTCGTAAAATATTGAGGCATTTACTTATGGCTAAAATCTCACGAAAAGAAAAATATCCGCGTCGAGTTCCGAGCTTCCTTGAGAAACATCTTAATAAACATAAAATATTAATGTGATTCCTTTAGAAAAAGCATCTATAATGTATGAAAAAAAAAAAAGAGCGAGAAAAAATCCAAGAAGGTTTGTTCCATATCATCAGCAAATAAGAAAACTAGGAAAGAAATCACTGACAAATTCCAAACAAATGCTCCATGGTTCTCTGTTGGACCAATGCCAGTACGCCATCATCAATAAGAATTACTGGATTTCTCAAGAATAAAACATGATAATTTTCCTGCAGGGATATATCAGTTTTGTTGCCGTAGTCGTCGGCGTCATTATCTGTACATTCCTTATCATTTCTGCATCCCCATCGAACGCCTCTCCCCATTCTCCCCCCCCCCCGCAAGAGCATATGGAAATCAAAGACTTAATTACGGAACAACAAAAGTGAAACAGCACACGATAAACAGTTTCATTCTTTTGCACAAGCAACTGAAAAATGAAGTAGTTTTTTTTTTTCATGGAAAGAAGATCTTCTATTTTCTCGTTTCTTTTCTCGCGATTCCATCTGCTGAAAACGCCATTTTGTTTTCATTCAATTTCATTATGCATTCGACTTCCTTAATTAAATATTTATGCGTAATCAACATTCTATTTTTTTCCGTTGCGTCCAAGGTTCTCTGTAAAGGCTCTGTCCACCAGTCTGTCTGTCAGTCAGTCACAGGGCATTTTTATTGGTCTTTTATGAAAGTTTCAAATTTAATCTTTTTTTTATATGTGCCGACGCTTTTCCATACGAATCACTGCCCGTCTGTCAATCAGTCTGGTGGACTGTAATGCTTATATTTGAAATAGCATTTTTGGCGATCTGTTATGAAAATTTGAAATAACATTTTTATCATTTTTTGTCATTGCTATGACAGGCTCTCTCCGTCTGTCGATCGTTCTGCTGGTCTGCCATGCTTAAGTTTGAAATAGTATTTTTGGCGAACTGTATCAAAGTTTGAATTAACATTTATAGATGGGTCCACGCATTTCTATAAGAGGCACTGCCTATCTTTCAATCGGTCCATTGGTCTGTCATGCTTAAATTTTGAAATAGCATTTTTTGTTGGTCTATCTCGCTTAAGTTTAAAATAGCATTTTCGTTGGTCTGTCATGCTTAAATTTTAAAATAGCATTTTTCGTTGGTCCGCCATGCTTAAGTCTAAAATAGCATTTTCGTTGATCTGTCATGCTTAAGTTTAAAATAGCATTTTCATTGATCTGTCATGCTTAAGTTTAAAATAGCATTTTCGTTGGTCTGTCAAGCTTAAATTTTGAAATAGCATTTTCGTTGATCTGTCATGCTTGAGTTTGAAATAGCATTTTTATCGCTAAAAATGTAGCTCGAATGGACACATCCTAAGCACATCTGTTCTTATTTTGTATTTCTGTTGTTTTTCTGCGGACAGTTCTCTTTTGTCAAGTGTTGGTGTATGGAAAGCAATTCTTCTTGTTAACTCGAACAGTGATGTACAAGTACGCAGATGCACATCGTGTGAGAGCGACGATTTGGTTCTTTTAACCGATAGGTGGCGCATGTGTGAAAATTAATGTTTCCCTTGTGTTTAGAAGCACAAATTAACCATAACACTTAACTTTTCTCTGTAAACTTTAATCCAAATCAGAAATTGCTTTCTAATACATAGTAAACAAGTCAGCCATTTTAATTCATCATTAATAGATGAAAAATGTTGGCAAGCGTTTACTTTGTAACCCTTCGAAATTAGTATAACATTGGTTTAGTTCATTCTTATTGGAGGGGGGGGGGGAGGTTGCTACAAGGTGACCCAAATAAAATGCTACCTACCATGAAATTCACAACCCTTCCTGCAATAAATCATAAATTGTTTGAGATTTATGAGTTAAACTTGTTGGACAAGTCAGGCATAGAGTAAAGTCTATTTGTACCAAAAATGGTTGAATTGCAGATTGTAAATTTTATTAAAGATTACATGGGTGGTATTTTGGGAGGTGGGATGTGGGGTCACCACAGCAATATATTTATAAAAAAAATAAACAAACATTATTGGACTCCCTGTGAATGTTCAGGAAATCGTGTCATCACAAAATAAGTCAATTATTTAATAATTTAATTTGTATTATTTTGTGTGTAGATGAATAAAGGCACAAAACGAAGCATTAAAGACAAAATGAAAATATTTCGTTATTTAAATTTAGTTTTAGTTTGTTTTTTTTTTGGAAATCGCTCCAGACAAGGTGTGAAGCCACTTGATGTAAGGAGCTAAAAAAAACAAAAAAACTACTTAAAGTTCAAAAACTAGCCAACGATAAGTGTTAGATGGATAGATTTCGATCCAGAAAACAGCAATTCTCCCCCTTTGTCAGAAACATCGTTCATGGAATGTGAGGATTAAAGAACAAAATAAAGAAAGTGAGAGTTACGAGGCTGCCAAAACTAAACCCGTAGCCCATTTTCTACTCTCTTCCATTAAACTTATGCATATATAGCAATGGCTACTTTTAAAAACAAATCTTGGCTATTTTTCTGAAATATTTTTGCCCGAAAAGTCTTTTCCACCTACATAAGTAAATGACACAAAATCATGCATTTTCTCAACATTTGAGAATATCTTGATCATTTTATGACTTAAGAAAATCAAAACTTTTTATCTCCATAGCTACAGCTTTATAAGCTCTATTTTCATACAGTTTTCACCAAAGAATTATGTTTTTGATGGATTTTAAGTATTTTAGGGTCCAACCTCTTGCACTTACACAGGTGCATGAAACCCCAAACTTAACAATTTTTTACCGCTGATTTTAATGAGATTTAAAACATAAATGATACAAAATGATGCATCTTTCTAAAAAATTATGAATGTCTTAATCGTTTTAAGACCCTCAAACAGGGAAGGAGTCTTCACTTCACAAAATTAAATCTTTTCTAAGTCCATAACTTCAGTCGTGTAAGCTCTATTTTTGAAGACAGTTTTTATCATAGCAATATGTTTTTTAATGCTTTGACGTATTTTGGGTTAGATCTCTTGCACTTCTTAAATGGTTCAAGGGTGTCTCATTATTATGAACCCACCGGGAGATGGATTTTATTTTTTTATTTACTAATAACTCACCGCTCATCAAAGTCCAAAAGCCACTTGAGGAGAAGAGTTAATGGTTTGTGTCAGGTGAGAGATGAGACTAACACAATAAGGATTGCAGACGATGGATTGAATCTGGGCAGAATATGATTACTTAAGAGAACGGCTAAAAATAATTTGTTAACATTGGACTTGAAAACGACCATGTTGTAGTTGGCTGGGAAGCAGCCCTGTGGTATTGCATTCCACAGACGGACAGTTCTTGGAAAGAAACTCATGGAAGTTTCACTTAGCTCTAGGCAAACAGAAGAAGAATGGAAATTTCCTTACAGTGGTTGTAGATAGACGAGTTTTTGCTGTGAATGTTTTGCAGGGGGGGGAGTCCTGCTAGTATCTTATCTAAGTAATTCCTCTACTATTGGGTTACTTATCTTCACTGTAACATTATAATGGGCTCATTTAGAAATTGTGAGAGTCAAGGAAACAAAAATAAAAAAGAGACACATCCAGACAAGAGTTGAAAAATTATGTTCGTAAACAGCAAACAGTGAGAGGGGGAGAAAGAGAAGAGACAGACCGACAAACATACATACAGGGACAGAAAGGGGTGCAGAGACAGATGAGAGGGGGATAAAACAGACCACCTCTGTCATGCTTTATTTTTTAGAGAAGGTTGCAATTATTGGCATCTATATAGTACTTACTGAACAAAATTATTTTGGACTCAATTTACATTTATCGTATTTGTAACAAACACAGCTATTTCATTGGCTAATGAACGTAGATGTTTAGCCAATGAAAATACCGGTGTATATTTGGAAGTGTCTTTTCTTGAAGGAAATATCAGGCCGGATATAGTATATAATCGATGAAACTGATTGTAATTTCAATTTAACACTTTTTAGAACAGAGATCAATAATTGCTGTGATTGACTGACTAATCAGAATCACATATTGGTTTTGTAGGACGAAAGCTATCGCTGACAAAAGTCGAGAAATAGGATACTGAGTATATATATATATATAGATGATGTAATTTAGAGAAAACGAGGTTGTAGCTATAGAATTTTCATTCAGTTATTTCTGAAGAAGAGTTGCAATATAAGTGGCAAGTAGAGAAGGGAAGATAACAAGACAAGTAGTTAATAGCTAAGTCTGTTTTATGATATATCAACTCTTTTTACGCTACTGATAAATATATAGGTATACCTTCTACCTATACATTGAATGTGAAGTTATCATATCTCCATTAATGTCTGGTGACAAGAATATCTTACTATCATGGCATGGAAAAATAATTGTTTTAAATATAGCAATCGAATCTCAGAATAGATGGATTAAAATGGGGAAGCAATAAAACCAATACAAGAAATGAGATCAATCCTCCAAAGTAAATGACACTTAAAAAGATAGGATATCTTCTGAAAATGACAAAACATACAATGCTAATTTTTGAATGATACACTCGTTCATTCATTCATTCATTATTCTAGTCTAAATTACTCTCGGATTCATGAGGATACGAACTATTTGCACTTACAAATAGAGAGTGCATCATTGGCCGAATGGATACTTTTACTGTTTCTGGAATCGGCTATGTGGAGTTGAAAATCATATTGTATCTATTGTGGCTATTTACGCACTGGTATGAACCCTCTGCCCCCAGCTTTGTGTAAAAAGGCGACTCATGTTCAATTAATCCTACATGGTGAATTGTTTTGGAATGAAATAACTCGAAACTGGTTTATCTGCCATAAAACAGCCAAGACAATCCTTTTTATAATTTAGCAATCAAATAATCCCAAAAATGTTTATATGCTGTGAAACGATCTTTTTTACTGTGTTTTAGCATTCACGAACCTCAAAAAGGGTTGATATGCCATAAAACAGATAAAAAATCATTTTCATTGTGTTTTAGCATTCACGAACCTCAAAAAGGGTTGATATGCCATAAAACAGATAAGAAATCATTTTCATTATGTTTTGGCATTGAATAACTCCCAAAGGGTTGAGATGACTTAAAAACAAACCAAACCAAAATTCTGTCAATTATTATTTAAAAATTTTTTTTGTCTACCCCAAACAAGCATATTGCCACTGAAGCATAAGAGTCTACTGTGATAGGGTAATTCATAGGGAAGCAACCTGGGTAGGGGAGTTGGGCAGCAAGATGTTTGTTCACATTACATTTAAATTCCTGCATGTTGCTATGGTCGGGGAAACAGGGAGCAGGGAGAAAATTCCGAACACAAGTGTTCATTAGTGATAATGCATAGCTCACCGGTTTTGAGAAGCCAACACACAAGGTTAAGGCCTAGAAAAACTGCCTAAGCTGTCTCGTCGGCATTTCCTGGTAGGGGCGCCTCAGGCCATTAGCATTAAACTTGCCCCTTTTTAGAGAAAAGTTAAAGCCTGGGAGAGTGCACCTCCTCGGACTGGACAGAATCGTATGTCAGTCCGACAGCAACAAAGCCACCGTCGGACTGATACACCATTCAGAGAAATTATTTCCTTTTAATTCTCTTTGAAACGGTCACACACTAGACACATTTGGCGAAAGCAAGAATCTCCATTCTTTTCTGACAACTGGAAATATTGCTTTCTCATTCCGAGCGTTATTAACAGACATTCTCTTTCACTCCGATTATGCCACCATTTTGAATTAGTATTTCTTTTATTTGTTATCATTCTTTTGGTTTTCTTCTCCTTATAATTAGGTTTCAAGCTGCGTAAGTCTACTTCATTGATTTACATAGATTTGCAACTCTTGTTTTATTACCCTTCCCTATTAAATCCGTGGTTGCAACCTGATCTAACACTCCAAGAACTGAAACTAAAACACAAAACCAATTAACAAGAAAAACGAAGAGTTAACAACAAGTAAATGGCATCAAGCAATGTTTTCCTAAGCTGTATTCATCAATCGCAAATTACATTAAATAGCTTTGCATAGGAAGTTTATAAAATGGAAGACAATTTTTTTGTTTGATTAAACGCAACCGAATCTAAGTCTATTCAACGGTAAGAACATCATTTTTGCTGTTTTTGTTCTTGCGCACGAGAGAAGAGCTAACTAACAATTCCTGATTTTATTAGAAAACAATGCCATTCGTTTATTTTAAGTAAAGTTTCGTTTCGTTTTTTTTTTTTTTTTTTCTTCCTGATTCTGTGAGTGGAGTCTAAATTATCTACCAGAAGAAGAAAAAACAACAAACATTTCCGGTTCTTTTATTTGCATATTTGATTGCATTCTTGTAAGGAGAAAACCTTAGAAATAATATTCAGGATTTCATTACTTTAAGTTTGCACATCAAAACCAAAGATGAAAAGAACACACCGACATCATATCTATTCAATATATATATATATATATATATGATAGTAATCCAGCTAAAGTAGACATCCACAGGATAAAAATCCACAGAATTTTAACCGGGCTTATAAAAAAGTGTTCAATATTAAATAGAGCTATTTATATAATTTTTTATTTTATTTATACAGATATGTACAAAAAGCCGCTACACTGGAATGTCGATGTTATCGATCAATAGTTATTAGAAACTGAGATCTCATCATGTGGAGAAATAAAAGAAAGGGAAAGATCAGACTTTTTTCCGCCTGATGAGATCTTAGTTTCTAATAACTATTGATCAATAACATCGATATGCCAGTGTAGCAGCTTTTTGTACATGTCTGTATAAATAAAAAAATGATATAAATATATATATATATATATATATATATATTACTATTGAGTCACCACTTATCGAGGCCAAGAGCCGCTCGAGGATGCAGGTCTATTAGACTGAAATGAATGTTAGCTGGACAATAAGGAACACTATGAGAGTACTAACATTAGTCAATGGTATGAATTGATTATTACTTATGGGGCGGTTTTTGACAAGTTGTTGATATTGGATTTGGAGACGACCCAGTTGTAATCGGCAGGAAAGCAGTTCCACGGTAATGTGTTTCACAGACGAAAAACCTTTGCAAAGAAGATCTGTCCATGGAATTTCCACCTGCTACTAGGCACATGGAGGGAGAAAGGAAAGTTTCTTTTTCGATGTGGTAGAAAAAATATTATATTAAAACATAATTTAAGGATATTTTTCTTTATTGCTTACAGAGTGCTCAATAGATAGAGCTTAATAATAATGATGCTAATAATAATATGTATATATATATATATATATATATATATATATATGAGTATGTTGAATGGCTACATCATATTTTTATCTGTGATCTTACGAGGCAATTAGTTCATTCAGATTGAGGATTAATATATCTTATATCTCTAACCTATGCTCCATAATACTATCATTTTATCCTGATTTATTTATACACACAGACAGCTACATATATACAGACACAGACATCGACATATACACAGACATCTACATATACACAGACACATACATCGACATATACATCTACATATACGCAGACACATACATCGACATATATACAGACATCTACATATACACAGACATCTACATCTACACATACATCTACATATATACAGACATCTACATATATACAGACACATACATCTACATATATACAGACACATACATCTACATATACACAGACACATACATATACACAGACACATACATCGACATATATACAGACATCTACATATACACAGACACATACATCTACATATACACAGACATATACATCGACATATATACAGACATCTACATATATACAGACACATACATCGACATATATACAGACATCTACATATACACAGACATCGACATATACACATACATCGACATATATACAGACATCTACATATATACAGACACATACATCTACATATACACAGACATCTACATATACACAGACACATACATCGACATATATACAGACATCTACATATACACAGACACATACATCTACATATACACAGACATCTACATATACACAGACACATACATCGACATATATACAGACATCGACATATACACAGACACATACATCTACATATACACAGATATCTACATATACACAGACACATACATCGACATATATACAGACATCTACATATACACAGACACATACATCGACATATATACAGACATCTACATATACACAGACACATACATCTACATCTACATATACACAGACACATACATTGACATATATACAGACATCTACATATATACTGGACACACCCGTGACCCATTGGGGCAAAACTAGTATAACTATTAATTCAACTATGTTTTCATTCAAAAATTCATAAACTGACATATCTTAACTAACAATAAAAAATGTCTTTACTTCTATATTCTTCTTATCATCATCATCATTATTATAGTAAAGAGACTGATTATTTTGCCATCTAATTTACATATGTGTTTGTGATGTGCACCGACTTATGAGCACACTTAGTCTCTCTCTCTCAATTCTCACCGAGACATTAAATAATAGTAGTAAGTGGTTGAATCAACATAGTGAGAGAGGGCGAGAGAAATACATAGATAGCTAAAAGAGATAAGGCTGACTTATTCAGTTAATTATAAATTACAGCTAATTAAAATAAAACAGAATTGTTTTTTTTTTTCAAACCGTCCCAGAACTAAGATATATAGTTTAGCATGAATTTTCTTATTAAAATACATAGGAAAAAAAAACGCTGATGAACTCCCATTTATTATAATACATACATTATATATATATATATATATATATATATTCTCACTTTTAAAATTTTTTTCTTATCTTTCGGTTTTTGCTGGATGCCAGACATTTCCAGCCTAGAGATCTTTTTAAGATTCTAACCGTCCCTTTAAGTGCAATTGTTTGTATTTCTCTTGCACTCGGTTCACCGGGTATACTCGCCAGATAGCTCTTGAAATTATTCTTCATTAGTCCTGTTGCTTCTATAATTACTGGTATGATGGAGATTTTCCTAAGATTCCAGTTTCTCTTCATGTCGTACATAAGACCTTGGTATTTCGTAATCTTTTCCCTTTCAGCTCTGTTTAATCCTGCATTATTAGGGACACTGACTTCAACTAGGGTTGCTACTTTCTCCCTTTTGTCCCATATTACGATGTCAGGTTTAACAGCTCCGTTTTCTAGATAGATATATATATATGTATGTGTGTGTGTTAAAAAAAACAAAAAACAATTGAGATATTCCCAGGAGATTACAATACAAAATTTATTCATTAATAAATCAGATCTTATGAATCCCCAGGATATATTAAATACTGCGGATAAAAATAAGTTCAATGGTCAACATGTTATGTCAAGCAGAGCCTTCATATTATAATTCAGTAGATTACAAAATTTATGACATAATCAATATTTTAAATATTATAATCACGCTTCAAAAATCAACAACGGCAAGAACATTGATTTTCAGGAATGATTATGATATTTCAAACATTAATTATGCCATACATTTTGTAATCTACTGAATAAATCATATAATTACTTCCAATCTCATAGAATATATAATATGGATATGTGGATCATGTTCGCTTAAATATTTCATCAAATAGACCCCAAAAATGTCATTACAAATTCATTTTTCTACCCTTATTTCTGGATGCCTATGATAGTCAAAAAATTTTCTGTTAAAATAAATGATTTTGCTTGCTGGTTTTTTAATGATAAATCAACCATTTTTGGTTTATTTATTACAGACATTATTGAATACGATTTATTGGACTTAACTGCTATTTTACCCAAATCTGGAGAGAAATTGTGGGCTCATACCGTTCCCATATTTTTAATACACAAATAACTGAAATAGTAAAAAAAAAAAAATCTTTCATGTTGAATAAAAACTTTTTTGAAATTTATTTATTTGTTGCTTCATTTAAAAATGCATTCATTTTTATTTCATGATAAAAATTAGATAAAACTATATGAGAGAGCACATCTCAAACATTTACATAAGTATATATAATAAAATGTTATAGTTTATTAAAAACACTGTGGAAGCTGCTAATGTTTCTAATTAACCATAATATTTTATTTCTACCCTTAGCTGAAGCTGGTCTACTATTTAAGTAAACTTGTGCTACAATCGGTAAAACCGGAAAAAATTCAACTTCTTACACGAATTGATACCATGTTCCATCCCGGAAATCCAGTAACAATAGATACAAAGAAAAGAAGGAGAAATGGCTATCTCTTTATTTCTCTCCAGCTATGGGTTAAATAATATTACTATTTGTGGTGATATTTCCTATTGTTTATAATGGACTATTCCAAACTTCAGCTTTATAGTTAGTTTTATTACTTTTGACTATTAATAAACAGAGAGAGATGGAGAGAGAGTGGCAGAAGTGAGAGTGATAAACACTGTATAGAAGAAGAGTAGGAGGGGGGGGTCAAACAACATACAGTGAGCGAGAGGGAGAGTGATAAATAGAAAAAGAGCTGGGTGGCTTCGTCAGTAAATTGTCCCCCTTAAAAAGATGTAAAGATACTAAACCTTATGTCTAGAATCCTTATTACAATTTTGAACAAAATTCATTACGTGATTTTGATTCGAGAAAATATCTAAAATTTAAGGCTTAAGATTAAGGGATCTTAAAAGAAATTGAAATTCAGGGAATCTGGCTTCATTCGTGTCTCATGACTGTGGATCAAATTTGATGAAAATCTGAAAAATTCGAATTTTCAAATAGATATTATGCCCTTTTGAAAATGCTCCTAAGAAATTGAAATTTGGGGAATATTTATTAATTAATTTTTAATGGCTATTGTTAAAATTTTACAAAATTCGAAGATATCTGAATTTTCACAAAAAGCTTCCATCCTCTCTTTGCATTAAACTAAATATAGCCCACATTATCAACTCTTTGGCCTAGCAGATGTGTTCTAAAATCCATGATGATTGATAAATTAATTTAAGAGCAAATCTCATGCATATAAATATATAAACATATACACATACCTAACTTTATATAAACATACACATACCTAAATTATATATATATATATATATATATATATATATATATATATATATATATATATATATTAAACAAGTTTGATTAGACATTTGCACATTGGTCTTTTTATTTCATTTTTCAATTTTAATCCTTGATATTAAAAAAACATGAAGAATTGAATAATTAAATGAAACGATCGATAGTAAAAAGATTATCTATTTTGTTTAATCAATATAATAATTTATTATATATATATATATATATATATAATAATGGTAATAATCCAGGTGAAAAATATCCACAGGGTGGTAATCCAGAGAATTTTAACCGGGTTTCCAAATATGATCTGAGGTTAAGATCGGATTCTAACTCTGCCTGATGAGATCTCAGTTTATAGTAACTGTTGATCGATAACATCGACATGCCAGTGTCGCAGATTTTGTACATGTCTGTGTAAATAAAATTATCATATATATATATATATATATATATATATATAATAAGTATTAAAATTAAGATTATATCATTCTATGATTTAATAACAGTTCTAGAAAAATAATTTATATAGTTCAGATCTATTCAACGAGGAATCAATTTCCAAAAGCAAACACGAAGCTCAATATTTAATATTAACAATTTCAATATCGCATACAGCTATTGATATATAAAGTATTAAAATCCAGATTATATCATTCTATGATTTAATAACAAGCCACAAAACTGTTAAATCATAGAAGCATATCTTTATTTTAATACTTTATATATCAATAAGTCTGTGCGATATTGACATTTTTAATATTAAATATTGAGTTTCATGTTTACTTTTGGAAATTGATTCCTAGTCAAATCAATATGAAGTATATCAATTTTCTTTTATATTATGTATATATATATATATATATATATATATATATATATATATATATATATATATATATATGTGTGGGTGTGTGTGTGTGTATGTGTGTATCAGGCAAGTTAGATTAACTTTAGAATAACTTTTTCCTGTTTACTGTTTTATTCATTTTTTCAATTCTTCTGTAACACACATCAAATTAGAAAATCAAGTATCTTTAAATGAAGCAATTATTTTCTGGAAAGCCGCCTTTTATCAGTTATAAAGAAACAACCGTTTTAGATTCAATACTGTTTCAAATTAGATTTCAATTGAGATAAGTCACTTCAGATATGGCTATCTTCATGGACGGCTTCGTAACTCTTCTGGATACTTCAATACGAAATAAATATTTTACATTAACTTTTGTTAAGGATGAGTTGAATTTTTCAATTTATATATATATATATATATATATATATATATAACGAAGGGGTTACAAAATTGATATCTGTATTAAATTTTTATATTAAAACAAATGTTTAATTTTTTTTAATGGATGTTTTAATTCTGGGCTGTTATTTTCCGGCAAACAATTGCAATAAGAATTACTAAATTGATACATGAAATAATTTTGTAAATAAAAAGAAATAATTAAAGACGGGACATAGTTTAGTGGTATCAAGATATTAACAACTAAGGATTCAAATAAGTGAGCCGAGGAAATCTGTGATTGAAATACAATTGCATTTTTGTAAGCACTCAATATGCTTCCGTATTTTATATATATATATATATAATGTGTGTGTGTGTATATAAATTAGCAAGAAGCTAGTTAATTAATTCGAACAACCTGTTTATATTAACTAACTTTCTCTACACACACAAATATATATTGTGATGTAAGCAACAAATACTCATTTAAAAAAAAACATTGTTGATATCCTTTTATTTCCTGATGATGACTTGGGTAAGTCGAAAGCTATGATAATTAACGCACAACAACGAACTTTGAATGTTTTCTTTATT
>OY744525.1:21040342-21062842 GCA_963556195.1 Sepiola atlantica
ATACTACCCTTGAAAATAATTGTTCAATTATGCTAGAATTAAGTTCATATAAAGTCTAACTTTTAAAAAATACTTAGTATTTAAATTGAATTTGTGGAATAACTTATTGAATTATTGCTAAATTTAAGTCCATTAATCTTCATACTACTGAAAATTGTTATAACAAAATCAGTGTTACTTTTTTCAGCCATTGTCACCTTTATTAAATCTCTTCATTTTGTAGAAATGAATGAATTAAGTTTTTAAAATAAACTAAAATATAAGTTATATTCTTTCAGTCATACTTTCTGCCAACTTCTGCTGAGTTTTCTTCCTTTAGAAAATATTTTTCACACTTTTTAAAAATCAAAAGCTGAAAAACCCTGAAATTAAATCATTGACAGAATTACAATTATACAAATGAAAAAAAAATGTACTGAAATTTAAAACTATGATAATTCAAACAAATTTAATATTAAAAACAATATAAAAAAAACAACAAAAAATTGTAAACTTTTGAAAAGTATTTAAAATGTTCAACAACAACAACAGTGAAACAATTGTTTTCTTTTGTTTTTCACAAGTTTCATATTTTTTATATTAAATTCAAGGCTATAAAAAATATGTATAAATATATTTATATATCTATGTCGAGAAATAAATGAACTAAAATGAGTCCATTACTTTTTGTTTACCTGCATTGTTTTTGTTATTGAACTATAGTCATCCAAGTTTAACCATGGAATATAGAAAAAATGAATTTCTATTTTAATGGGGGATGAAAAAAATAATGGGTGTTAATAGATGCAGTACAGTTAATATAATAAAAGAGTTGATTATATATAAGCATAAGAGTGATAAACACTTTTTAATTGTTTTTGGAAGAGTTTAAATTTAATTAAAACAAGTTTTTTTCCGGTCCAATACATGAAGAGTTGATCAGCCTCTGATAAGAGAGAGTTTTTGAACGTCTCAATTTCAGCCATCTCATTACGGCCATGAGTCATCATCAAGATCATGACGGAAGATATGTTATCTACACAGATTATCACATGCTAATCTAATAACCGCTAAAGATGTTTATATTACTCAGGAGACAGCGAGCGGGGAGCCAAGGTAATAAGTGATTAAGGATTATACCTATAGCTTTAACTCTATTGATATCATATCGTTAGCAGGTAAGGGGGAATTTAATATAGAAAGGAGAGAAAAAAAGTGAATCTCAATAGAAACTAACCTTTATTGTTAAATTCCCTGGAGTCCCTGGTGAGATGTGTTCTGTGGTAGAGTCCCGCTGTGACTGCTGCTATAGTGTGACAACATAATTAGGTGTCTGTAAGTGTGCGTACATGTGTGAAAGTGTTTACCGTATGCATGCGTGTCTCTCGCTGTGTTTGTGTGTACATGTGTGCGTGGGGGTTGGGGGAAAGGGGTATGTGGGTGCATGTGTTTGTGTGTGCGAGTGCACATGGGTGCGTATGATAGTGTATTTTGCCTCGGCTTGTGTCTGTCGGTGTATAATTAAGAGTGATGCCTGATGTCCTACCAAGTGTGGCGTGTGTGTAATGGCTGCTCAAGCCAATCACTAGCTGATGTTCTTCTCGCTGAATGGACATAGGCATCAGAAATAGACAATCCTCGGTACAGACTTTCTTCGTTTTCTTCTTCTTTTTTTTATTTTTAGTTTTTATTTCTCTATTTGCTGTTTCAAACACACCTACATATATCGCTTTCTCTCGCTTATTTACAAATATCTTCGCATTGATCGGTGTAGTTATCTTTTTATCTTTTTCGGCAATTTGTACCTAACTGCCAAAGATGTTTATATATCACTGTACAATTTTTTTTTTGCGCACTTTTCATACATTCATTATGTACAAAATAAAAAATAAAAATAAACACAAAATGAAAGATATTTACGTTTGATATGTAAACTATTTTATAAGCATATGAACATCTTTGTATAGATTTATGTACATAATTACACAACTGTGTGTATATGTATAGACATACATGCTTATGTATGTGTTTTCTTGATATAAACACGTGTACATATAGATACATGCATAAACATATATAAACATGTGTATGTATATACACATGTGTAAATATATATACCATATATTCATATATATATATATATATATATATGTACACATGCATATAAAATATTTATATATATACATACATGCACTAATACATATATTTATACATACATGTGCGTATGTATATGCATATATTGATAATCACAAATATATACATACACATTATTTATGTATATATACACATAAACATACACACACACATATATATATATATACACATAAACATACACACACATATATATATATATATATATATATATATATATATATATAGGGTGATATTCATTTATAACAACGTTTTTTTTTGGGGGGGGGGTTAATACTTTCTTTTACTTTTTCTTATATTTTACTGCAAAGATTTCTTCCATAATTAGAATCGGATTTGGAAAGGTTCAAGACTTGATATTCCGCCATGAACATTTTCACCCATGACTGCACAAGTTTCAAGATAACTTCTGAAATATAGATGCATATTAATCCCATATATATCTACTTCTTTATTATTTTTTCTTCGTAACGAGGTAGTGTGGGATGGTGAGATGGAGAAGAAAAAAAAAATCAATACTTTTTTGTGAATGTATATATTATTCCAAACACAAATTCAGGAATTTAAAACATCCAAGACAATGGTTTTAATCCCATTAGAAATCAATATTATATATATAATATATATTTTATATATATATCTATATATATATATATCTTGTCTTCTACAAGAATATACAATTTTGTCTACAACTTTTGAAAATCTTGGTTGGTGATAATCATCTCAAGAATGGATAATTCTTCCTTTTTTCCAACACTTAAGTTGGACTCGTTCCGTTTTTTCAACGCAACAGCCACAGATTCTATCTCTCTTTCTCTTCCGGCCTCACTCTTTTTCATTGCTAATTTTTTTCGATCCAGCCATATATTTATATAGAACACTGTAAGTTCGGTGGTCTGTCACACTTAAGTTTGAAATAGAATTTTCGTCAGTCTGTCAAAATAGCATTTCTAGATGCATCTACACATTTCTATAAGAGGCTCTGTTTGCCCGTCTGTCAGGCTCAAGTCTGAAATAGCATTTTCATTGATAAATGCACAGATTGGTTGGATGCTTCAAATTTTGAGGCTATGTCAGATGATCGGTCATGCTTAAATTTGAAGTAGCATTTTCGTTGGTCTGTCATACTTAAGATTGAGATAGCATTTTCAGATGCACCTACCCATCCCTATAAGAGACTGTACTTCTGTTCGTCCGTCTGTCACGCATAATTTTGAAATATCATTTTTATCGGTCTGTCATGCTCAAGTTTGAAATATTATTTTCGTCGGTCTGTCATGCTACAGTTTGAAATATCATTTTCATCGGTCTGTCATGCTACAAGTTGAAATATCATTTTCGTCGGTCTGTCATGCTCAAGTTTGAAATATCATTTTTATCGGTCTGTCATGCTTAAGTTTGAAATATCATTTTCGTCGGTCTGTCATGCTCAAGTTTGAAATATCATTTTTATCGGTCTGTCATGCTCAAGTTTTAAATATCATTTTCGTCGGTCTGTCATGCTAGAGTTTTAAATATCATTTTCGTCGGTCTGTCATGCTCAAGTTTGAAATATCATTTTTATCGGTCTGTCATGCTCAAGTTTTAAATATCATTTTCGTCGGTCTGTCATGCTCAAGTTTTAAATATCATTTTCGTCGGTCTGTCATGCTCAAGTTTTAAATATCATTTTCGTCGGTCTGTCATGCTAGAGTTTTAAATATCATTTTCGTCGGTCTGTCATGCTCAAGTTTGAAATATCATTTTTATCGGTCTGTCATGCTCAAGTTTGAAATATCATTTTTATCGGTCTGTCATGCTCAAGTTTGAAATATCATTTTCGTCGGTCTGTCATGCTCAAGTTTGAAATATCATTTTCGTCGGTCTGTCATGCTCAAGTTTGAAATATCATTTTTATCGGTCTGTCATGCTCAAGTTTGAAATATCATTTTCGTCGGTCTGTCATGCTCAAGTTTGAAATATCATTTTCGTCGGTCTGTCATGCTCAAGTTTTAAATATCATTTTCGTCGGTCTGTCATGCTCAAGTTTGAAATATCATTTTCGTCGGTCTGTCATGCTCAAGTTTGAAATATCATTTTTATCAGTCTGTCATGCTCAAGTTTGAAATATCATTTTTATCGGTCTGTATCCCTTTAAGATTGAAATATCATTTTTAGATGCATCTAACAATCTCTAGAAGAGACTCCATACCTATGTCCATTGGTCCTAGCATTCTCGTCAGTCTGTCATACTTGACTTCAAAATAGCATTTCTAGATGCATCTACACATTTCTATAAGACGCTCTGTTCGCCCGTCTGTCACACAATGACATTACTTGGATAGTACTTATTTCAGAGATTCTGTTAATCGGAACGTGTGTCATGCTTAAGTTTGAAATAGAATTTTCAGTGGTTGTCACACTTAAGGTTAAAATAGAATTTTCAGATGTATCAATGCATTTTTATAAGATCTTTTTAAGAGGTTCTGTTGGTTCATAATAACACTCAAGTTTGAAATAGAATTTTCATCTATCTTTCATGCTTAAGTTTAAAGTAGCATTTTCTTCGGTCTGTCATGCTTGACTTTTAAATAGGATTTCTAGATGCCTCTAAAGATCTCTATAAGAGGCTCTGTACTTTTGTTTGTGGTCTGTCACACTCAAGTTAGACTGATCATTTTCGTCAGGCTGTCATACTCAAGTTGAAATATCATTTTCGTCGGTCTGTCATGCTCAAGTTGAAATATCATTTTCGTCGGTCTGTCACGCTCAAGTTTGAAATATCATTTTCGTCGGTCTGTCATGCTCAAGTTTGAAATATCATTTTCGTCGGTCTGTCATGCTCAAGTTTGAATTAGCATTTTCGTTGGTCTGTCATGCTCAAGTTGAAATATCATTTTCGTCGGTCTGTCATGCTCAAGTTTGAATTAGCATTTTCGTCGGTCTGTCATGCTCAAGTTTGAATTAGCATTTTCGTCAGTCTGTCATGCTCAAGTTGAAATATCATTCTCGTCGGTCTGTCATCCTGAAGTTGAAATATCATTTTCGTCGGTCTGTCATGCTTAAGTTTGAATTAGCATTTACGTCAGTCTGTCATGCTCAAGTTGAAATATCATTTTCGTCGGTCTGTCATGCTCAAGTTGAAATATCATTTTCGTCGGTCTGTCATGCTCAAGTTTGAATTAGCATTTTCGTCGGTCTGTCACGCTCAAGTTTTAAATATCATTTTCGTCGGTCTGTCATGCTCAAATTTTAAATAGCATTTTCGTCGGTCTGTCATGCTCAAGTTTGAATTAGCATTTTCGTCGGTCTGTCATGCTCAAGTTTGAAATATTATTTTCGTCGGTCTGTCATGCTCAAGTTTAAAATATCATTTTCGTCGGTCTGTCATGCTCAAGTTGAAATATCATTTTCGTCGGTCTGTCATGCTCAAGTTTGAATTAGCATTTTCGTCAGTCTGTCATGCTCAAGTTGAAATATCATTCTCGTCGGTCTGTCATGCTGAAGTTGAAATATCATTTTCGTCGGTCTGTCATGCTTAAGTTTGAATTAGCATTTTCGTCGGTCTGTCATGCTCAAGTTGAAATATCATTTTTGTCTGTCTGTCATGCTCAAGTTGAAATATCATTTTCGTCGGTCTGTCATGCTCAAGTTTGAATTAGCATTTTCGTCGGTCTGTCACGCTCAAGTTTCAAATATCATTTTCGTCGTCTGTCATGCTCAAGTTTTAAATATCATTTTCGTCGGTCTGTCATGCTCAAGTGTGAATTAGCATTTTCGTCGGTCTGTCATGCTCAAGTTTGAAATATTATTTTCGTCGGTCTGTCATGCTCAAGTTTGAAATATCATTTTTGTCGGTCTGTCATGCTCAAGTTTTAATTAGCATTTTCGTCGGTCTGTCATGCTCAAGTTTGAAATATCATTTTCGTCGATCTGTCATGCTCAAGTTGAAATATCATTTTCGTCGGTCTGTCATGCGAAGTTTGAATTAGCATTTTCGTCGGTCTGTCACGCTCAAGTTTTAAATATCATTTTCGTCGGTCTGTCATGCTCAAGTTTTAAATATCATTTTCGTCGGCTTGTCATGCTCAAGTGTGAATTAGCATTTTCGTTGGTCTGTCATGTTCAAATTTGCAATAGCATTTTCATCGATAAATGCATATAATGAATGGACATATCTTAGAAACATCATCTTTTGTTATTTTGTATTATCACTTCATTATTAAGTAATTGTCGATATTGAAATTATTCACAACATAGGCGAATAAAGAGAGAACAAAAGACAGGGAGAGATAGAGAGAGAAAATCGTTTCTTTTGTGTGATGGCAAATTATCTTTTTTTTTTGTTCACCGAGAAATTCTTCAGCGTTCCTTGTTTGCCTTTGCGTAATTATAATATCTAATATATATTACACCAAAAAATCACTGGGTTTTCATTTCTTTTTTTTGATTTCTTTCACATATCTATATCACAAAACATCAAAGATCTGTAGAAAGTGTTTTCTTTTCTCCTTTTTATTTCTGTATTTCAATCAAAAATATTGAATTAAAAGCTATGTTGAAAAATTTACCAAGGAAAGACGTTTCATCTGATGTACAATTTTAATTCATTTAAAAGGAAAAAAAATATTATGTATAGCAGATTTTGGTGTGTCTTTCTCATTTCTGTTTTTAATTACAAAGACATTCCCATAATCTCCAAATGAAAATAAGAATATAATATACAATAATATATATATATATATATATATATATAAAGGAACACTCCTTTCTTTGGTTATAATTCAACTGCCAAGATTGATCTCAAATTTTCTAAGATTTGAGCCTGAGCTTATGATTCACAACAGTTGAAATATTTTTTCATATTGTAAAAAACGGTGCAGGATGTTGCTGTCCCCACAGTCCTTACACCTTCAAAGGTCTCGTGTTTAAAAAAAACAATGTTGTTTGATTATATCCTGATGATTGTGAAGACTGTTTTTGTCAGGATTTTGTTCACCTCTCAGCAATACTCAAAACTGGTATTTCATCTCTCATAGATTCTACAAAAGATGCATTGGAATTGGAATTCTATCGTCTATGAAGACAAAAATCATAGTTTGGAGTGACTATTTACAAAGTTCAAAATCATTCTTTACATTTATTACTTGTTTATGGTTTCTTTTTTGTTTTGTTTTTAATTTGTTTTTGTTTTTTTACTAATGAGTCACCACTTATCCGTGACTAGTTTTTGATCTTGATAAGTGTTAATGAGATGGATAGATCGACGGTTGATTGATGACGAATACTATGAGAGGATTGAAAATCTCCACATACCATCTACTCAAAACAAGAGTCGACCAAGAAAACAGCAATTCTTCCCCCTTTGTCAGAAACATCGCTCATGGAATGTGAGGACTAAAGGACAAAATAAGGGAAGCGAGAGTTACGAGGCTGCTGAAAGTAAACCCAACGTCCACTTTCTACTCTCCATATTCTATTGGTATTTTTCCAAAGTTGAAGAGGATCAAAAATTAACAAAGAATCACGAATGGGACAAGAAAGACTAAATAATTTAACATTAACGAGCGATCACTGTAGCATGAAACTGACATTCCTGATATCATAAACAAGTTCTCTCTCTCGACTAACTCTCGAAAAATTGTTTTTATGTCTTATGGTTCTTAAGAGTGAATATATGTGCAAGTTGAATAATGTTTTTATTTTTATTGTAAATTTTTTAATTTCTTTTTCATGGTTTAAAGTTGTCTTTTTGGAACAGCCCTGAAATGGGTGGCAGGTCTCATGTTTGTCTAATACGACAGGAGTAAAAAGTAAGACTTTTCTTCCAATTAAAATACCTTTTATTTTAAAAGTAGGAATTCGTTTATGTAAATGTAAAAAAAAATAAAATAAATAATAATAATAATAATAATAATAATAATAATAATAATAATAATAATAATAATAATATAATTTTTTTTAAATAACTATGGAAGGTTAGCTTTGTTTCTTGTCTTCCCTTTCATTTATTATTATTTTTTTTTAAATTTCATAAATTTTATTTTTGTTTAAACTTTTCTTTCTTATTATTTTCAAATTGAAATATTGGTGTTCTTTACAATTACATCGCCATAAACAAATGTCCCATTATGATAAAAAAAAAATAGTCTCATTTTTAGCATAGGTACTCCTCCAATAGTCAGAAACTCTTAAAATCTTCGTGCACTTTAAGTATTTTCATTTTTTTATTTGAATTTAAAATTTCCTTTAATACATGATACCATTATTGCTTCATTGTATTAGACTACAGCGGTTAAACAAATTAGCCACTATTTTTGACTTTTGGTTCTTTTGTAAACCTATTCTTGCAATTTGGGTTAAATTTCAATTATCCAATTTTATTTCTGAAATTTCGTACAATATTAAAATACAAATAATTTAAAGTATTATTCTGATTATTCGAACTACTATTCTAATCTTCGTTGTTATTTTACAACGTTTCGGCCAATGAAACCTCCGACTTTCTTCAGGTGCATCTTTTCAAAGTTGGCCACCTATACAGAATTTCGAACGGAACCCTTTATTTAATTTGTCCTGGATCCATTAGTCATAACCAGGTATAAAATATTAATTAAGTATTCTGTTATTCACATGAATCCGTAGCGCAATGGATAAAATCGTTGATTAACAATCAGTTCTAAGTGACAGTTTTCTGAGGGTTGAAGGTACAATCCTTACTATAGGCGATTACTAAGAATAACATAATTAGTTAACACTTCTACCTGGTCATAAATGGCAGGAAGTGAATAATATACTCCTGTAGATTACATAATGGGTTCAGTTCAATATTCGGTATAGGTTCCCAAGTTCAACAAAGATTTCCGAGTTCGAAAGGATGGAGCTGAAAAAAAGGTCAGAGGTTAACCTGGCCGAAAAGTTGTGAAAATAACAATCAAGATGAAAATACTAGTCCGAATAATCCAAATTATCAATCCTCATCTAAAAAATTCTTCAACATCTAATTTTTAAATACATTATTTTAATCTTTCTCATTTGTTTTTTTATGAACATGATAAATTATTTACAACTTTCTCAATTGGTTTCCAATATTACAGAATTTCCCAAATTAGAGCAGACCCAAATGCCAAAATAGCAAACGTTTTCTTTCGTACGGCTGCGATAGTGTAACACAGTGACAAACAACATGGCTGAAATCCATAATCTATTAAGAAAATTTTTAACTTCAAATAATAATTTTAAAAATACTTGTGAAATGAGATTACACGTGGGAAGTTAGATAAAGTAATACTACTACTACTACTACTAATAATAATAATATTAATAATAACTAGCTGTACCTACCTGGCGTCGCTCGGGATTCAGCAAAGTCATTTTATTTTTATTTGTTTACACATTTTTTAAACTTATACAGAAAAGGAAATAAAATTATAGTTGTAACTCTTTCTATATTCTTCAATTGAAAATATGAGTTATCCCCTTTGCTGATTTTGATATTTTTTTTCGATCATAATTGAACATTTTTTTTCCTTTACTTTCAATTGTCCCGGTGGAACTACATCATTTTTAAATCAACTGTAGCGAAGTATATTATTATAGTGCCAATAACATGGTACAACAATAACTACTGGAAATTCGCTAGTAAGAATCAAAGTTTGATGTGTCAGCTTAAATGCTATTTAGGTCCAACTTTTAAGTGCCCGATCATTCGTAATAGCTATTAAAATGATGAGACAGCTGGTTTTGCCATGAAAATAGGCTAATAAAATGTTAGTAAGAATTGGAATGTAATTCTTAGTCGCTTTTGGAATTCAGATGAAATTGCTTTGACAGGTTGTGAGTGAGTTGAATTGTAAAATAAACATTTGTGCTTTGTCATTTAAGAAAAGCATATGTAAAAACAAAAACAGTTCTGATAAATACGATCGGCTGATCGGAAAAATGAGAGAGGAACAATTTACACCGAGTGGTGAGAACGTCCTGTGCTTTACTCCCCTGGTGGGGGTCCAGTGGGGAATCCACAGTACATAAAGAAATAAGTGTTAGAGTAAGATAACGTACTTCAGCAATACAAGTAAGCAATGTAAAATCCTTTTTTTGTGTTTCGAGTCTTTATTTGTGAACAAACCTACAGAAGAAGATACTTCTGGAGATGCTAGGCAAAGTCACTAACTGAAGAAAACAAGTTAGTGGTGCTTTTCAGTTTTATGTAACGTGGCATCTTCAACGAAGATAAAGGTTCCATGAGACATAATTATAAGAAGCAATGTCACACATAACCAAATGAGGAATTTTACAGGCACCACATTACAAAAGTCTCTAAAGAACATAGGACCACTGCATTACACATGTTTGCTATCAAAATGCACCAACATTCTAAGAGTTCATGACTATTTAAAATAATAATAATCGGCACTTTTTTCATAGTGGTGAGATTGTAAAAAAACAAAAAAAGAACAAAACTATTTTTCTGGGAGGGAATTGCACTGTTTTTTCTTCTTCTTCTTCTTCTTTCCTCCTTTTATGTGTATTATCCTAGATAATCCAAATATTGTACCTGGGGTATGGCAACCCGGTGATGGGAGCTCGAAGCCAGATTCTTGTTCTCTGACAAGTTGCAAAGCTGGGAATACGGGCCTGAAATGCCACTGTCTATTGCAGCTGGTTTTAAATCAATCCATTGACTGCAATCAGGGATGTGGCCAATGTTGGGTTTGCAGAGGGACCTCAATGATGAACTATGGTTTGGGTTTCCAGGGTAGAAAGGTGTTTCTGGCTTAGAGGATTTCTTTTGTGTGCTTTTGTGCAGGTTCTTGTGGTCAGTCATTGAAGTGGGAGATTTTAAATGTTTGGAATAGCTGAGATCTGAAAAACACAAACATCAACAATACGCCATCAATTGATTTGATATTGACAAGCCAAATCGGCTTACACAATTAGATTTTCTTTTTTCCTAATAGGGTAATATATTTTTCAAACAAAATACCTAATCAAGTTAAAAATAGCACATGTGTAGGAAATTTGAAGAATAGACTCGTCAGATCAAGACATAATAAAGAATGAATTTAAAATGACATTTTTGGGTCGATCTGATGAAATATTTAATAAAATTTGATTTATATATTCCTATTATATTTTCTGTGAGATTTTAGATAATTTATGTATGTATATGTGTATATATATATATATATATATATATATATATATATATAGGGTGGGCCAAAATAAGGGTCCTATCTTTAAATTTGAATAACTTGAATTTGAATAACTTCCACAAAATAAAAGTTAAACTCACCAAACTTTATGTGTGTGTAGACTGACCCTTCCGAGATTTTTTGAAATAAACAAAACAAATTTTAGCCGAAAAACACTTCTTAAAACTTACAAAAACTAAAGTATTGTTTTTTACACTGTTTTTAGTTTTTTAAGCAAAAATAATGTTTTCTAAATGAGGGTACGTTCCTTAGGGCTAATACGGCTCATGCTTGCTTCGGAAGGGGTCCTTTACTTATTCTAAAAAAAAAAAATTTTAAAAATCAATAAATAAAAAAGTTATGAATTTTTAAAAATAGGACCCTTATTTTTGCCCACCCTGTATATATATTTCATTGAAGGTCTATATTAGACTCTTGATTAAAATAAGAAATGTCCAAATAAGCATAACAAATCAAGGTTGATTATATAACATTCAACATGACTCTCGGCCTTCGGGCAAGGATCAAGATGCAATATCTGTTCTGTCCTCAGTTAGTGAAGGAAAACTCCTTCTAGACTGAGGCAATTTAAATTTTTGTCCCAATCCAGAGTGCTACGTTTGTTAGGAGCTAGATATCCCGCACCTTAAAAACTGACCTTGTGTCTAACTCTATTGTCGGGGGGGGGGGGGAAATAACATTCAACTAAAAACAAAATTACATTAAAAACAATTACCGTATATTCTCTATAAGACGATTCCACTTCATTAGAGTTGAACATTTAAATGCCTACTCCATAAAATTATGCTAATTAGAATACTACCCATAAAAAACTACAATCATTTACATTTTGTTTGGCACTTATAATAAAGTGGTTAGTGTCCTGTTCTAACTGTTTGGGTCAGTTTCATTTGTTTGTTTGTTTGACGTTAAATCAACACTTTTTAGGTTATGTAATAATTAACCACAAAACATATTGTACAGAGTGACCCCTCCCCCCACCCTCCAAAAAAGACATTGCTACTCAGAAAAGGGATTTTCTAATAAAATTCACAATCTTTTCTTCAATCCAACCATATTTGGTACAATAACCTTCAGTCTATACCTGGCTTGTCCACTAAGTTTTCGTCATGAATATCCAACAGTTCTTGTTTTATTGCTGTTCAATATATTCCAAATGTGGCCCTCTATGTTGCAAGCACACTTGGGTATGACCCCTTTTTGTTGCGATGGCCCTCTTCAGTTCAGACATAGTCTGGGGATTGTTTTGATAGACATTGTCTTTGAGATGACCCCCCAGATAAAAATAGGGGTTGGAGTGTAATGGTCAAATGAATGAGAAGCCAATTCTGGGTCACATCTCCTACTGATTAGACGATCACCAAATTGATTATACACAATTAACTGAACAAAAGTTTCTATTTTCTTCATAGTTGGAGGAAATTGGGGTTCATACCATCCCCAAAAGTAATAGTGCATAAATGACTATAATAGAGCCGATTCTATTTGAACTTGGCTGATTCCATAGTATGCAATGTACCAATTAGTTGAATTAGTGTTGACTAATAGCTCTATATGCATCAGGTGAAATGATCCAAATCAATATTAGGACAATAAAGTTGCATCATTAGTCTTGAACCTTGACCGTGCCCAGAACATTGACCATCTGGAAACCATTCAGAGTCGTAAAACCAAGCAAAGACCTTCCATCAAACACCTGCCATACTCTGAACATCTTGCTTCCCTGGATTTGGATCCATTGAAGCTCTGATGTCTGGCAACTGACTTAGTAAACACCAACAAAATTATTAACCATCTCGCCAACAACAATCCGGAGCACATTTTTGATCCCCATGTGTCTAACACATGTGGACATGCCTACAAAGTCAGAAAACAGCACATCCCTCATGACTTTTGGAAACATTTTTTTACAGTCAAAATTGCTAAAGCATGAAATAATTGTTGGCTGCTGAGACACTGCATTCTTTAAAACCCTCATGCCCCCTCCCCAAAATCCATTAAATATACACCTGATGTCTCCCCTCCATACATATATGCAAGTGCATGTGCATTTTGGATATTTGTAGTGCACCTGAGCACTGTACGCAATGATTTTATTATTATATTGCATCCTTAAGTTGATCTTCGTTGGTCTGGACTCTAACTAAGGTGGAATCATAAAGTGCTTATTTTCAATATCCAATGGAAAAAAAAGGTTTCTTCAATTTTTGTTCTGTTTTTTTCTCGTGCATATTCACATGTAATCGTTTGACTTTTTAAATCAGCTCAATAGTCGTCCGTGTTCCCTAGGACCTGCATGTCTGTATACTGTTTTAAAAGTTAACCTCATATTGTTCTATTTTTCATTTCTCATCTATACAAGTCTAGCACAAGAGAGTGTTTTCCTCTTTTCCCAATATAAGGTTGAAAACTAAGGATGACTGAAACATCCAAGAATAGTTAGTAACCTACGAAATTATAAAACAACTCTTGGTTAAAAACTAGCAACGATTCATACTCAAAATAAAACAAGAAAAAAGAAAGCTTTGTTCTCAACAGATTATCTGGATGGCGGCTCATCACATAAACAGCTGGAGTCTTGTTGTGTTGATGACACATAGCAGTCGTTCCTTCTCTCTTCTTTTTTGCTGTTGTATGTTTGCTGTAATACATGCTGGTTTTCGTATTCTTTTCACTAACAGTGTTCGTAAAAGTTATTAATAAAGACAGCACAAAGTCAATTCTTCTGAGGATTTTCTTTTTCTTTACAGCGTGCATATCTACCTTAACTTTATACAATACCTTGTGAGTTTTCCCCAACCTATTCTCCGTAGGTAGAGGACGCAGCAGTCTCAAACATAACCGGTCTCTTGTTGAGGTTCAGAAAGAAGACAATAATTTCATCAGTTTATCCACCATACATCGATCGACTTCCCGTCTGTGAAGTCATAACTCAACACATAGCCCTCATTCTAATCTTTTAACTCCTGTCGGAATTTTTCCAATTTCTACATACTCTAACCTTGTGTGAAAAATATCGTTTTGAATATTATTTTTACACACCCACATCCAATTGTGCTACATTCGAACTGCAGTGTTGTTAGTGTGGCTTTATACACAGTAAACTAAAAAAAGTGTCACTTAGAGTGTACTAAGTAAAATTCAGTTCTAAATGACACTCTTCCACAATTGCGAATTACTTAGGACTTCATGGTTGACAGAACGAGAGCAAGTTACCCCCGAGTTCCGTTCGAAATTTTGTGCAGATTCCCGACAGAAAAATTCCCGAGTTTTTCAAGATACACCTGAAGAAGGTCGGAAGTTACATCAGCCAAAACGTTGTGAGAATAACATCCAAGATGAGAACAGTAGTCCGAATCATCCAAAAAAAGCATATTATCAATCCTCATCTAAAAAAATTCAGAAACAAGGTGATATCAATTTGACCATTTATTGTAAATTGTACATTTCTATATCGTATATTGTTTATGGCTCCAGACTTTTACACCACCATGTAATTGTTTTACACTAATCGTTTGTACGATTTGATACATTTCTTAATATTTTTATAACAGTTAATTTTTCATACATATTGTCAGCTGCTAACGGTTTTAGGTGCTTCCATACATTTCTATATGAGGTTCTGCTTGTCAATCGAGTTTTCATGCTTGAAATAAAATTTTAAATTCATCGACACATCTTTGTTGAAGGTTCCGCCGTTCTGTCCATTGGTCTGTCATACTGAAGGCATTTTCATCAGTCTGGCATGTTTAGGTTTCAAATAGCATTTATAAATGAAACATCTCTATAAGAGGCTGTGCCATTCCATCGGTCTGTCAGTCATGCTTATCTTGCAGGTCTGTCCCTATTTACGTGCCTCCCCACGAGGGCAGAGCTAGACATAAGGTCGGTTTTTAATGTGGTGAAAATCCAGCTCCCTAAAAAGGGACACTCTGGATTGGGACAAAAACTAAAATTGCCTCAGTCTAGAAGGATCTCCTTAACTGACCGAGGAAAGAAAAGATGAAGTTTAGTATCAGAACAGATACTACACTTTGCTCCTAGGCAAACGGTCAAGGCAGAAAATTTAAATCGTGTTTTCGTAGGATTGTTACTCTTTAAGATTGAAGTATAATTTTTAGATACATCCACACATTTGTATTGTTTGGGTTATTCAGACGACTATTCTCATCTTGGTCGTTATTTTCACAACGTTTTGGCCGATGTAACCTTCGTTTCTTCAGGGGCATCTTTACGAACTTGGGAATCTTTATGTCAAACTTGAAACCCTGTATGGAATTTCTAACTGCGCTTGAAATTCAGTACAGATTCCAGGGTTTGGCATGAAGATTCTCAAGTTCAACTAGAAGCTTCTAAAGGTCAAAAACATGTACCTGAAGAAGTTTGGAGGCTACACCGGCCGAAACGTTGTGAATTTAACAAGCAAGATGAGAATAGTGATCCAACTAATACTAATTCTCAATGCTCATCTCAAAAATTCGGAAACAGATCTTTTGAAGAAGAGCCTCAATACTAATAAAAAAAATGCGTTTCGAAAAAAAAAAAATAGCCCACTTGTTATGCACAGTAAGCGCACACACACTTGACTTACTTTTGTGAACCTGTCTACACATGCGTTGAGTTAGGGTGAGAGTCCAGGGACCAATTTCGTCGATCAGAGCTCGGGGGCACACACTCAAACCATTGAATCTTTCTGGCATCTGTACAAAATGCAGAATAAATGCCACTGTAGAATGCATTGTGGAATAGTGTGATTTTGTATGGAATATACATAAAATATAAGGTGAACGATATTTTTATGGAAATACTCAATGACATGAATGAATTTAATCCTCTTGAGGAAGTAATAAAACGTTTGGTGCTTTCATAGATTAGGACCCATACAAACTTTGACCGCCGTCGGGTTAGGGTTAGAGTTTACAGTTAGGGTCAAAGTTAGCATGGGTCCTAATCTGTGAAAGTACCAAACGTTTTTTTACAACAACCCACATTTTTTCTGCTTTTGGGGATTGCGGGGGAGGGGTATGGGTATCTTCTATCAATGATCCCCGAAATGTAGCATCTACACATCGCTATATGAGGCTCTGTCTATGAGATAGCTCATCAGTCTGTCATACGTAAGTTTGAAATAGCATGTAGCTCTTTCTGACCCTCGTAAAGTCGGTTCTCTCTATCGCTACAAACACTTTCGCACACCTGAGGCTATTCTCTATCTCTACAAATCTACTAGCAGACCATGTATGGTATGGAGTAGTGTTATCATATTTGGGCTGGCGAATCTCTGTCCCATTTGAGGGTTCTTGATTGGGTGCAAAAACGTATCTGTAATTTGATTGGCCCCACTCTTTCTTCTTCTCTGCACCCTCTCTCTCACAGGCGTGATGTTGCTAGTCTCAGTTCTTTCTATAAACACTATTATAGCATGTGTTCTTCAAAATTGTGTGATCTATTCTCTGCTTCTTTTGTTCCAGCTCGTTTGACTTGTTGGTCTCGTTGTCTCCATCAATTCGCTGTTTTGATACCTCATTGTAATACAGCTTCGTGTTCCAGTAACTTCTTTCCAAGAACTGCAGACTTGTGGAACTCTCTTTCTGCTGACTGTTTTCCTCCTACCTATAGCCTTGGTCTTTTCAAGACTAAGGCCAATAGGCATCTCCTGTTTTTACGATAATCATCTTTTGTTCTTATTAACTCCTTAGATCAAATGGCTTCATGCCTTGTCTGGAGCGATTTCCATAAAATAAATGTAACTGCATAGATTGAATGTATCCATTTTTCTTTTAATATTATCATAGAATAAACAAACACATAATTCGAACCATGTAGCATTATTAATGAATAAGAACATCACATTCTATTTAATAGCAACGATTAGATTAACACCATGTTCAGATTTTCGACATTACTGTTTTTTATACTTCCATTTTGAAATGTCTTTATCAACATTGGAGAAAAGATATTCTAGTTGTTATGTATTTGATATGATTGATATATGATAGCGGAAAAGGATATTCCCTGCTGCGATGGCGGCGCCTATTCTGCCAACAATGGCACAGACGGTTATTATTCAAGCAAAGAAGAAAGCGGAGAAGAAGAAAAGAATAAACAAATAAAAGAGTGTCGTTCTTTTGTCAGATGCAAACCTCCATAAATCCCCATTAATTTTTAGTTAGACATTTATTGAAATTATAAATCACAGAGATTTGATTATAAAAGCAATAAACTCAATTTGCAGGTGTTGTTATAACTTCCTTGGCTATTTACCAAATTTTATGATGTATTCACAAGAAGCGATTTTTGAAAAAGCAAGTTAAATACAAAAGACACATATTATATATATATATATATATATATATATATATATATATATATAGTCTCGGAAGTTTCTCAACCATTAAAACTATATAAAAAAAAAACAAAAAAAAAACAAACTTATAGTCTCAAGTCTTCCAGTGGAAAATCACTCATGTAAGTCAATTTATTTTTTACAGTTATTATATTAGTTAGTTTCTAACACTATTTTAAGGGATCATCAGTTGTTTACCATGAAAAACTGTTTCGGGAATTTAAAAACAAGACAGTATTTAATTTCATGGCTTCCCAGCAGAGTTGATCAGACCCCACTTCCCTTAAAAGACAAAAACATAAACGTATATATATATAGATAGATAGATAGATAGATAGATAAATGAAAGAAGAGGGATAAACATGTATGAATGACAAATCTATTTCAACTTCGATTGTTCAATGCAAGGTGTACTCGGTAAAAACATGTTTATTATTCTTTCCTTAAGCCAAGGCTTTTCAAAGATTAAAACCTTATCATCAGAGGAATTACATATATGGATAAGTTAGCAGTGGAAAAGCCAAAATTCAAAATTTTCTCTATCTCATATATTGAGCTTAAACCATTTCACTATAGTTCTATCTACTAAAAGTATACTTTTAGTTTCATATTATATATATACATATATATATATATATATATATATATATATATATATATATATATATATGTGGGCAGCAGTTTCTCATTTAGACATGTTCGGTTGTAGATAATAGACAAACGTTGTCTACTAATTTTCTTTGTGATTCTTTCCAAATTCCTGATAGATGTTTTAATTTCAGCCTTGAACTAGTATATGAAGTGGCCATATCGTTCTAAGACCCAAGTACTTTCGGATTGTTCAAAGTCTATTATCAGGCGCTTTAATGTTAAGCGTAGATAGGAGTAGCATTTTACTGTTACATATTTATAGTTTTGTTTGTTTGTTGTTTGTTTTTATATATTAACTAGCAGGATAACCCGATGTTGCCCGGGATTTTATGAGAAAGACTGTCTTTTTTCACTATGTCATAACACCATATTAGTTGTTTTTTTTGTTTTTTTTTTACTGTTTTCCGTTTTGCCCCTTTATATAGTCAGAGGAAACATTTTTGAAAACTCTCTGAATTAGTATCTTATATATATGGGGTACATTTCATTAAAGCCGGATTTATGTATTTTAAGTTTTAAGGGGATTCTGCTCTCATAGCTCCCTTAGAGAAAACGCATGAAGATTCGACACATTGAGAGGCACATACAGATCCGGGATCACTTTCATTGTTTTCGCTGAAGAATTTTATACATATGATTTAAATTTCATCAAAATAAGTTTTATTGAGATTTTAAGAGGCATTCTGCCCCATAGCGGAACACTTGGACCACTTCCATTGTCTTCTTGGAAATGTTTATGCATATGATTTAAATTTCATAAAAATGGGATATACTTGTAGTTTTAAGAGGGATTCTACCCCGATAGATCGATTAGGAGGATACTTAGAGATTCGGGACCACTTCCATTTTCTTATGTAGATTCTCTAACCTTTCCTTGTATAGGGAACACACACATGCACATACATTAAGTTATATATATATTAATATTCGTTAAAGGTATTTGAGAATGTTATATGAACATCTATAATTTATTTTATTAATGGTGAACTTGTTAATCCTAATGTGGAGGACTTTCAGAATTTGCAGTTTTATTATTTTCATTTTGCATTATTGTGGTGTTGTTAACAAGAATTAAAGTTATCTACAACTGAACATGTCTTTCTCTCTCATATATATATATATATTTTTTTTTGTAGTGAAATCTTCAGTGTTTAAGCTTAATAGATATTAATAGATAATTCCAGGGCATTTATAAATAGAAAATTTGGGGAAAAAAATAGATCTAAAAGAATGCTTTCAAAAATAAGTTTCGATTTTGGGGAATATTTTTTCTAATTTTTCTGATGTATCATTGTCTCGAAAATTCAGGATTTGTTGATCTCAAAAGAAACCTTGATTGTTTGGACAATTGTAGAAACAGCTGTTAAAATGATATGACCGTTGGAATATGTTTTTCTATTATACATATATATATATATATATATATATATATATATATATATATATATATATATATATATATATGTGTGTGTGTGTGTTTTTGTGAATGAGATAATCGGATACAGATAACATTGAAAAATAGCGAACGTGCAGAAGAAAGGTAAACTTTACATTATCATAGCATGTTTTGTACTGTAGAAAAACATCAAAAACACTAGAGAATAATTTCACAAAAACAATCAAAGTTAAGATGATGATGTGTGTGTGTGAGTGTGTGTGTGTGTGTGTGTGTGTGTGTGTGAATCAACTTCCCAAAGTCGGAACTGAACCGAATCAAGACAGCAGACCTTGCACACACAAAGTCCTCAAGATCGTCTCACACGGAACTTAATGACAATATCAAATGGAGCCTGTACAAAAATAGTGTTAAGATCAGTCACATTTATTATTATCTCTATATAAACTTGATTATGGATTCACGCCTAAACTAATTAACCAATCATTATGAATTTTGGAGTACAGCTGCTAGACGCAAGGGGTTCAAATGTGGGCTATATTTACTTTAGTTTATGCAAAAAGGGTGGAAGCCCTTTATGAAAATGCAGATACCGGCAATTTTTGTGAAATTTTACAAATAGGTATTAAACATCAATTAAGATTCCAGAAATTTCAGTTTCTGTGGCATATTTTAAAGGGTTTTAAAAACCCCTTTAAAATATGCATATTTTAAAGGGTTTTAAAAACCCCTTTAAAATATGTAGTTTTTAAGAGTCACAAACCCCTATTTGAAAATTCGAATATTTTAGATTTGAATTAAATTTGATCCATAGTCATTAGACCCCAATTAAGCAAGGTTCCCTGGACCCCAATATATTTTTAAAACCCTTTAAGCTTAAGCCTTACATTTTAGAAATTTTCTAGAATCAAAATCCATGACATGGATTTTGATCAAAATTCGAATAAGGATTATAGGCACAAGGTCTAGTATCATTATATCTTGATTTTAATCTTCATAAAGGGACATAAAATGGTGGAAAACTGCTCTGTTTAGGGAATTCATTTTACCCGTCCTGGGATGAGTATTCTTCTAATATATATATATATATATATATATATATTATAACTCAGTAGAATACAAAATTTATGACATAATTAGTATTTTTGTAATCATGCTCCAAAAAATTCAGCACAAATATTATTTATCCTTGTGCACATATAATTCAGACATTTATTATCAGTTCAACCACAGGGTAGATAATGTCAATTATAAGTATATCATCTTCAGCACAGAAATTCTTTATCAATTCTGTTAATTGAGATGGCATTAACAGTCAATAGTTGTCAATTGAGTTATCTTCCCTTTGCAGATTGGCTGTTGAGAGTGTCTAAAGATAGATTACTGTGACTGACAGTCAATTTGCATATGTGGTAGTGTTATTAATATAAAAACTGTATTTTTTTTGATTGAAGAGTTTTAGTTATCAAACAAGCTGAAGTAGGAAAGACTGACAAATTCATTTCAATCAAAAATAACAATGGAATTGCTAAATGATCACAGACACACAAAAAAAAACAATAAAATCCAGAAACCTTATTTTTTTTGTTTTTCTTTTATGGCAGACTAAAATAATTGGATTCGAAAGTCAAATATATATTTTTGTTGATAGATAATACAAGTTTCTAAAAAGTTCTATCCAAGACCATAGTTTAATAAACGATGTTTAATTTCTTCGGAAAATATTAATCACCTGAATAGTAAATAATTTTCAACTTTAAAATACCTATGAGTGCAGAAAAGAACAAAGGAGACATCTTTTTTTTTGCAGGAAATTAATTATTTATCCATTACTTTTCGAAATAACCGCTATGAAATGCAGACATAACTAGCAAACATTAGTTGAACTCTTTCAAATCCGGGGAGATAATTCAATCCTAAATTTATGCCAAGATGAACTAATCGAATTCAATTTTCATATTAACTGAACCGACTAGTTAAAGGAAGGCAACCACAATTAAACTTCATTATTCATATATTAGAAAATATCCCCCCCCCCAATTTTTTTTTTACCCAATCTATAAGCAATGTTTAGCACCTAATTATATAATAGGTGATAGGAGACACATTTCTTTTATTGCATCTTAGGACGAAGTGGTCGAAAAAATACTCTAATATGGTTTATTGTTATTATTCGAGTTATTTAAAAAAAGTTTTTTATTTTTTTATTTATTAAGTCCCAATCTTATAGATTACACTAAAGCTAGTATTATCCTATAGTATTAAGATCCCAACAAATGCGAAATAGTTTCTTTGTGTCTGATCATTTAGCAATTCTATTGTTATTTTTGCCCGTAACGAATTGATAAGAAACATTTGTGCTGAAGATGATATACTTATAATTGTCATTATCTACCCTACACGTGAATAAACGATACATTTCTGAAACATATATACACAAGGGTAAATAGTATTTGTTGATGTTGAATTTTTCAGAGCATGATTACAAAATATTAATTATGTCATAATTTTGTATTCTACTGAGTTATAATATATGAGCTCTGTTGGACTTTAAGTTCTAATCATTGAGCTAAATTTCACTTGCAGTATTTACTTGTATTATGGAGATTTGAAATATTCCCATTTTTTATATTTATATAATGGGTATTTTTATCTCCTTGTGATATTACAAAAGTTATAGCCTTTGAACTTGATTTTTCTTTAAACATATATACATATGTAAGGATGGCCAAGGAAATGTAGGTTATTTTTTCGCATTTTTCTATTATTGATTGCCATTTTTT
>OY744525.1:21067842-21177842 GCA_963556195.1 Sepiola atlantica
CGCCAGTGTTCCAACTCGCTATTTATCTAGATATATTAGCGAAATATTCATATAAAATCATACAATACGTCAGTAATTTAATTTTTCATATATGGATTATTATCATTCCTGATGATCTAAAGAGAAAAAACAACCACAGTTGACTTTTTATTATAGAGTGGAGGATTTATTTCTGAATTCATTTCATGCGGCAGAGTAAGCCTGAGGTAGTTGTCTTACTTGCTATTTGCTTTCTCGCTTCCCCTCACCATTTGTAATGATTTTGTCTAGGGCTAGAACAAAAACATGTTTTACTCATTAGTTTTTGCGTAATGGGCTTAAAGTACATTATATATATATATATATATATATATATATATATATATTATAGTCTCGGGAGTTTTTCAACCATTAAAACTATATGAAAATAAAAAAACAACAAAAAAAACATTTTAGTCCCAAGTCGTTTGGTGGAAAAATCACTTTTTTTTGTAAGTCAATTTACTTTTTACAGTCACTATATTAGTTTGCTTCCAATAATTTACGCTAGTCTTAACATTATTTAAGCGATCATCAGTTATTTACCATGAAAAACTGTTTCGGGAATTTAAAAACAAGACAGTATTTTATCTCATGGCTTCCCAGCAGAGTTGATCAGACCCCACTTCCCAATAATATAATATATATATATATATATATATATATATATATATATATGCATTGATCTTTATTATAAAGTGGAGAATTAATAATAATTGTTTTGAGTGGGTGCACAATTGCAAACGTATTTCGATTGCAAAATCTCATCAGATCACTCTAATATGATCAGATTTGAAAATCACAACACATTTGCAATGGCGTAGTTACTTAAAAAATATTATTAATACTAGCAAAAATATGCCCCCCCCTCTGGTCGCATATTTTTGCTAGTATATATGACGAACAAACATATGTCCTCCAAAGGAAAAGGTAATGCAATGAAAGATGGTGTCATTACAGCAGAACAGATACTACACTACCACTCTTCCAAAGGAGAAGGTAATCTCTGGGAGGAAAATATGACTACAGAACCAATAACACACTACCCACATAAAAAAGGAGGAGGTAATACCTGAGATATTAGTATCATGACTTTAGGTATATAAAGGTATGAATCCATAAGCTATGGATTGAATAGTAGGGTAGACTAGACTCTCCATCGAATAGTAATATATATATAAATATATATATATATATATATATATAAGGTTAATACAACAAAAGATATAAGAGGCAACTAATATCTTCAATTAGTGGACATCCGGATAAGAATAAAGCTCAATATACTGGGTAGAGCATTAATAGCAATAGATAAAGTGAAAGAATAAAATTAGGTACAAATCAAATTTTATTACAATTCAAAGTTCAGGTAAAGTTCTTTAAAGTCCTTAACTCATGAGTTTTCAAAGAAAATCTTCTCCTCAGAGGACCATTACCGCAATGATATTACTGCAGGTAATAAAAATGTTTCATTGTGGTAATGGTCCTCTGGGGAGACGATTTTCTTTGAAAACTCATGAGTTAAGGACTTTAAAGAACTTTGCCTGAACTTTGAATTGTAATAAAATTTGATTCGTACCTAATTTTATTCTTTCACTATATATATATATATATATATATATATATATATATATATATAGACAGAGAGAGAGAGAGAGAATATTATACAATGAAAATTCGATAAGACCAGTGATTCTAGAAGTTATAGGAAATCCGGCCCTTTGAGCTAGGAATTACAGCTCCATCCTCAGTCAGCAAACCTTATTGAAGATCACAGTTCTATTTTTACTTTCTTAAATTTTCCAGTTATTTTTTTATTTGTTTATGCACTATAAAGTTATTGTAAGAATTAAGCAAATTGAGTACCACTCGTATGTAAACGTTGCGCGGGGGGGGGGGGGAATGAGAGCAATCCAGTTTGTCTTATATGATAATACTTGTTCTGATGAAAAATTGCCGCCAAAATATTCAATATATACATACATATACATGTTTGTACATAAATCAATAAATCTATTGCCAAATAAAGGAAAAAGTAAATAAAAAATATCCATGCAAAAAATACCTATTTTCAACATAATTTTCCTTCCTTGTCAATGCAATATCAATCACATCGATTGAATATTATGCATGGAAAGATCAAAGAACTAATAACTATATGTTAGCTTCCGATGCTATTGATTATATACGCACACACAATATATGCAGTGATCTATGCTCTCTTTATAATACTAATAATGATTATATATATATATATATATATATATATATATATATATATATATATATATAAAGTAAGCTCGATTTTTCCTGTCTTCTTCCAGACACTATAGGTCTTTAAAAACAAGCGCTATATAGATTTCTAATATGGTCATGCTTTAGGCCAATGATTGATGCATGTTTTTGGAAATTATCAGTCAGTTTCATTCGATTTCATAATTTCCTACATTAATTCCGGCATAACTGACTCTCTTAAACAAGTCATATATACGGGAAGTCGGAGTAACTTTTACTCAGATGCAAAAATCTATTACCACCACCACTATCTTACATCGGGACTTATTCTTCATAGGATAAATTATCCAGTTACATCTGTCATTGTTTCATTTTTTTGATTCTGTGCTATTGTCTTTCACCCATTATACTTTCACTAACTAAATACGGATTGCACCCTAGAGCTTACTCTCCTTACCGTTACGGTGCTTTGATTGGCTGGCTAAAATCCTATTCTGGAATAATCGAATATAATTTACGAACACTAAACAAAAACAATTGAAATTAAAACATGGCGTCTCTTATTTTTTCCATTCAGTAAAACGCCTTCATATACAAAAATATTTTTTTTTTATCTACAATAATTATATTTTTACAAAAATACTACTTTTAATAAATACTTTATTTTTATCGTTTATAAACCATGTTCCATCCTTGATATACAGAACGAACGTTCCCTCAATTTCACTTACGTTCTTCCATTAGTTATGACTGGAATAAAGGAATATCCCATTGTATGTCACAATTTCGTTGGAAGACAACGATTCGATATTTTCTTATTAATGAAAATACTTCAAACGTTTGTTATGAATCAAAATAGAATTAATGTTGATGGATTTTATATGAGGTATTTATTGTTATTGTTTCACGGTTTACGATTTTTCGACTGTTAAAAAGCACAATTGCCTCAGTCTAAACGGATTAATCCTTCCAGAACAGATGACATGCAGTACTGCAACAGAGCACAAAAAAGGTCACAGTTTAGTTGTTTCGATTTATTTGTTTACTAACAGGGCCCGTGTCCCGTCGTTGCCCGGGGGAGGTGGGGATATAAAAAAATGATTTAACTAGAAATCAATAACTAGGAGAGTAGAAAGCAGACATTGGGTTTACTTTCGGCAGCCTCGTAACTCTCGCTTCCCTTATTTTGTCCTTTGGTCCTCACATTCCATGAGCAATGTTTCTGACAAAGGGGGAAGAATTGGTGTTTTCTAGGTCGGAATCCATCCATATAACATTTATCGTTGGCTAGTTTTTGACCTTGAAGTAGTATTTTTTTAGCTTCTTACATCAAGTGGCTTCATGCCTTGTCTGAAGCGATTTACATAAACATTTTTTTTAAAAACTATTAGCGTATCACTTCTGAAAAAAAAAAATCAGAAATGGAATCCAATGTCAGTAATTTACGTGACTCAAATAGGATTTAAATTTCTTTACAGCAATTTAGCTCTCCTCCCCCCCCCACCCGACATAAGGCTCATAAATTCTATTAAATATTGTCAGTTCAAATGTAAAGAAAAAAAAAAAGTTTTTGAAGCATATTTCAAGTTTAAATGTTTTAAAACAATTTTTGTCCGTAATACAGATTATTTAACACATAAGTTGTCTTTTTTTTTTTCTTTTGATGTTGAAGTCTTATTTTTGGCGGCGGGGGGGGGGGGGGGCAATTTATATCCTATTTTAATCACCTATATAATTTAGAGTGCGTTTTTTTCTCAATATTTGTCAGAAGTAATAATCTAATATTATATTTTCTTATTAGCAAAACCCCTGTCTCGGCGTTTCCCGGGCGAAATATAAAAGAATGATTTAACTTATATATATATATATGAGTACTACTTCAAAAAAAAAAAAATCAAGAAAGGAATCCACTGTTAGTAATTTACGTGACTCAAATATGATTTAAATTGATGCAGAGAAATTTACAGTAAATATTTACTATTACACCCGGTGTAGTTTACCCCTTACAAAAACTTCAAATTTTACTCTTATTGGACGATTACATGTAAACAGCCTGAAAAAAATCTGCAAAAATGGAAATAAAAAAAACTTAAATAATTTAGATTTTAAAGTGGGGGATCACTTTTTTATATAAATTTAATGTAAATTGAGCGAGTCCAGTTAGTGGCAACACAAGACTTTTAACCAAATGGTTTCTCAATTTTGGGATGGGAAAATTGGGGTGAGAGCATTTTCTTTTTTTTTTTACTCATCCAAATTATTTTTTTCTGTTTTAAATATAAATGGAGAGAGTGGTTATCTTTAAAAAAATTTTCAATTTTCTATTTTTTTAGATTTTTTGTAATTCTTAGATTAGCGATCACTTGACACAAAAAAAATCAACCATCATGGAAAATACACGTGTTTGGCTAAGTAAAAGTGATAACGTTCGTTAGCGAACTTACTGAACAATCTACACAATACGAACGAAACTGTTTTTCTTTTAACTTTTACCCTAACCTAACCCTTGTTGGTTCAATTCAGCATTTTGATTTGCACTTGTATATGCAATGATCTATGCCTTCTATATGATACTAATAATGATATATATTTATTTATTAATTAATTTTACGTACATAAAATAAATTCATTTTAACAAAACTATATATATGTGTGTATATATATATATATATTTATCCTTTGATGAAAAGAGTTTGTCTTTGAAAATCCATGGATTAAGGATATGAAACTCCTTGCTTTGAACTTCTGATGTTTTAATAAATATTGCATCTTTATTCTCATCTTTCATCCGTAGTATATATATATATATATATATATATATATATATATATATATATATATATTTATTTTATACGTACATAAAAGTAATCCATGGACATGTGTGTCTGGCTCACAGCCGTCATCAGCATGGCTAACTTACACAGTATTTTTCGTTAATATATATATTTTTATTTATTTTACGTGTACATAAAAGTAATCCATATATATATTAACGAAAAATACGTCCTATAAAGTTAAGGGCGACTAATAATGCAATTTTCTGCATCTTAATCACTTAGGAAGTGAGACAATCGAAATAATAATAAGCAAAAAAACAACGAACGCTGCAATCACCAATAAAAATAATTACATAAAAATACATTATATATATATATATATATATATTTTATTTATACAAACATGTCAAAAGCTACACATCCATGAAGATGCTTCCATCATTAGCATCATATGGACACAACCTATCATTTAAAAATTCAAATGTTTCAGATTTGCATTAAATTTGATCCATAGTTATCAGACACGTATTAAGCAAGATTCTCTGAATTTTAATTTCTTCTTAAGACTCCTTAAGCGTTTATACATTTTTAAAAAATTTTAATTAGGATTCTAGACATAAGGTTTAGTAGCATCATATGTTGATTTTAATCTTCGTAAGGGGACATAAAAGTGGGGCAAAATTTTTAAAAGTGTGGAATTAATTTCACCCGTCCTGAGACAGGTATCCTTGCATATTGTGTGTGTGTGTGTATGTGTGTGTGTGTGTATTACGATGACATTGTCTCATGCACAAAATTAGATAGTTGACTTTTCAAAATTTATTACAACTTATTGTTAAGGAGATCGAAGGAAGAATAAATTTCGAAGGTAAGATAATGCTTTTTTTTTAGTGTGACGTTTGTATTTGTTCCTTTTATTGCACTTGCAAGCATTGGGTACACAAGCAGTGCAAGTGGAATTACTGGTAGGTTGGGAGATGATAACCAGTTTGTGTGCAACAAGTGTAAGACAATGGAGGTGGATGAAAACTCAGATGTGGAGAAAGTATATCTGGATGGTGAAGCTATTGAAGTTTTCAAGCAGTTTTGTTACCTTGGTGATTCCATTGGAGCACAGGGTGGAGCAGGTGCTGATGTGATTGAAAGAGTTAGGTGTGGATGGAGTAAGTTCAGGGAATTTCTGCCATTACTAACACCCGAACGTTACCACTGTCTCCCAAAGGAAGAAGAATCTACCAGGCATGTGTACGAAATGTGATTACGTATGGAAGCGACACCTGGCCAGTGGTGGTTGAGGACATACGTTTTATCAAGAGAAATGATATGAGAATTATACAATGGATGTGTAATGTGAGTTTTAAAGACAGGCTTAGATCTGGTGACCTCAGAGGAAGACTAAATCTGGACAATCTAGGCAGATGTGTGCAGAACAGGAGACTTCAATTGTGTGGCTACGTTGAAAGAATGAATGAGAGTTATTAGGTTAGTAGATGTTGAACTGTTGAGGTAGCAGGTTTAGTTCACAGGGGAAGGCGAAGGTAAAACATGGGAGGAAAGGATAAGAATGGACTTGAGAGAAAAATGGAAAAATAAAGAGCTGTCCAGCGATAGGTTGGTTTGGAAGTCAATTTCTAAAAGCTGCCCAACACATGCCAGCATGTAAAACAGACGTTAAGCCGAATATGATGATGATGATCATCATCATCTAACAGGAGAATATGTATTGGGGTTTAAAGACCCTAAAGCTGCCGCAGAATCTCCTGAGTGTGTCTACGAAATTTGGTCTAATTTGGCCCAATAGTTTTAGATCTATCATGTAAGTATGCACAAACCAAGTCAACTGTAGAGAATTTATATTGAATTCAGAAAATTTCTGTTGTGCGTCTGTGTGCATGTGTATACTGGCCCAATCAATTTATATTAAATATTGCATTGAGAAATGTTCTGTTATCGTGGTATCTTGTTAGTTTGAATTTGATAGGAATTTGTCCCTTTCTGAAGGGATTGGCGGAGGGGGGGGGGCTAAGGTTCAGCCCAGAAACCAGTTTAGACCACCTGGGGACAAGAAAGAAAAACAAAGACGCGATTATAAAATTTGCAACGACCAATCGTTATCAAACATTTTCTGCATATTTATTAAGGAATAATGAAATCGCCACCGAGTATGCTGGTTAACGGATATGAGGGAAGGGGATGATTTTTTTTTTTCCTGGAATAAAACAGTCATAGCAAAACTAAGGTGGAGAGGGGGGGGGTGGAAGCAAGGTTCATGAATAACAGGTTAGAACAAGATGGCAAGGCTGCAGCTTTTGAGACGAGACAGAGGAAGGGAAAGACATAAAATGCCTGACACAGCAAAAGGGCGGTTATAATCGTGGGTCTAAAAGAAGCAGTGAGGACATTGTGGCGTGAAGACTGACTAAAGAATGGAAATGCAGGGAAATCTTTTAAGAGGACGTGCTCATTAGCTGGGCATCTTAGTTTAACGGTTTATTGCCATTCTCCTACTGCAGAGTTTCTTTTTATAAAAGGAGGTCAGAGTTCAGAGATGCTGCGGAATAAATTAGCAGGATGAAGAAATAAAAATGTCTTTAGGCTTCAGTTGAGATCCGCTCATACGAGAAGAGTGCCAGAGTGGCGAGTGAATATGATTATCCATGAATTAGAAAACTATTCAGCTTTTCTTTTTCTAGATGCATCCATGCATATCTATGTATAAGGCTCTGTTGGTTGATCCGTCAAGCTTCACTTTAGATAACATTTTAATCATTAACCGTGCAGATTAAATGAATGTTTTTTATTTTAGACTTTAGACTAGCTGTCCCTACCTGGCGTTACCCGGTAGTATTTTTTCTTGCAATGCGTGTTGTTGTTATTGTTTTGTTTTTCTCAACCATGCAGTTTGTTTTTTCTTTCAAAATATTTTCTTGTTCCAAACAAAGGGAAGTAATTCCTTATCGACAAATTTGGTATTTACGGCGTTGTCTGTGTCCCAGACTCCAGGGTGGGCAACATCTCACGCCTGCTCTCCATGGGGTTCGATCCATCGGGTTGATACCAGTCATGTTGCATGCAGTCAAGTCACCTTGTACGCACTCAAGCCAGAGTTTCCTTGGTCTTCCATGCACCCTCGTGCCTGGGGTATCTATGCGTGTTATTGAGTTAATGCAGGAGGTGGCACGCTGTACACAGCCAAACCACCTGAGACGCTGAGCATGTAAGGCATCCAAAATCCCACCAATTCAAAGTTAAATCCATTTTTTAAGATGACGTTTATATGAAAATAATTCCAATCCAGTCAAAGTATTTTCTGGAAGGAATTAAATCGAATTACATTTTATTTTTCTTAATAATATGCTGCAACGATCGAGAAGAAAAAAATGACGACCCTGAATCAGATATTGAATTTGTAGGAAGTAAGCTGTCAATGACAAAGAAACGATAACTTCATATGTTAAATGCGCCCAAACATATCTATAAGACGTTCTAACCGCCAGTTTGTCTGTCACACTAAACTTTAATAAATAGGATCAACTTTAATTTTAAATGGCATTTTCATTGGTCACACTGAAGCTTCAAATATCATTTTCATTGTCAATTACACAGATTGAATGGGTGCATCTAATTTGATACGTGTTCTCGTGTCTCTGTGAGAGGCTCTATTCATCAGTTGGTCTATTTCATGTAAGTTTAAAATAGCATTTTCATCGCTAACCACACGGATTGAATGAACATATTTTATTAGATACGTCCAAGTGTTACATAACAAAAGCCGTTGTTTGAATGTTAAAGTTTGGGTGACACCTAAGGGTCAGAGGTGACCCCAGAACAAAAGTCAGTGAAACCACATGACTTCCAGTCAGAGATAATTCTGTCTTTCTTGGCGACACTTCAAACAGAGAAGATGTGTAAAGAGATGCACACTATGTAGCTAGGTTTAGAGTCAAGAAACAATTGCAAGGCTGTGATAGGCGAAGCGAAGAGAAGGTATAATGAGTTAACAAAAAAACGCATCCAGTCACAGAAACTAGGTACTCGCGATTTCTGGAAAATCTACAATAGTGTAGTGAATAATGGTCAATCTACGATTCCCCCACTTTCAAACCACAATGATGTCGTTTGCACGGCCACTGATAAGGCTGAACTACTCGCACAGCGTTTCGCTTCTAACTCTACTTTAGACTCGGGTAACCACCCTCTCCCTGAATTACCATTGCGGACTGAAGCCACACTTGATAACCTGGTCATCACCCCATCCCAGGTCAGAGACATTATAAAAAGCCTTGACACCTCTAAAGCTTGTGGGCCTGATCTTATACCTGTAATAGCAATAAAGAAATGCTCTGCTGAACTGGCCCCTGTTCTCTCCAAACTCTACAACAAATGCCTAGCCGAATCTTGCTTCCCCGATAGCTGGAAAATTGCCTCTGTGGTACCAGTCTACAAGAGTACTGGGAATAGAACCGACCCTCAGAACTACCGCCCAATCAGTCTACTGCCGATCTTTGCCAAAATCTTTGAGTCCTTAATCAATCTAGCGATAGTACGTCACTTAGTTAATGCTAAACTTCTATCCGACCGCCAGTATGGGTTTAGACAAGCACGATCTACTGCAGACATCCTAACGGTCATCTCTGAACGCATGTATCATACTCTCGACAAGGTAGGTGAAGCTAGGGCAGTAGCGCTTGATATATGCATAGCCTTTGACAAGGTATAGCATAAAGGGCTTCTCCTGAAAATACGCTCATACGGTATTACTGGGCAACTACTTAATATAATTAGATCCTTCCTAAACAAAAGAAAAATCCAGGTTGTCCTCGATGGCCGTTCATCTAAGCAACATGACATAAATGCTGGTGTGCCCCAGGGATCTATTCTTGGACCTTTGTTGTTCCTGATCTATATAAACGATCTCCCTGATGACATAGTGTCTGAGATCGGTTTATTTGCTGACGACACCACGCTTTACTCTCGCCATGTTGGCAAAACGGACGCGATCATATCTGAGGCAATGGCTGCATCCTTAGAAAATGACCTCCAGGCTGTGGTGGATTGGGGCCATAAATGGTTGGTGACTTTTAATGCCGCAAAGACAAAGCTCCTTTCCTTCAACAACTACAAGAAGCCTCTCCAACCACCGATTGCCATGGCAAATAACACCCTACCTGAGAGTTCATCATTCAAACTCCTTGGCCTAACCTTCACAGGTAACATGAATTGGAACACATACATTGAAGACATTGCCAAGGCTGCTGCAAAGAAGGTTGGCTCCCTCTACCGTGCTAGTGGACTCCTTACACCTGACATTATCCTGTATCTCTACAAAGCCACCATTCGCCCATGCATGGAGTATTGTTGCCACATCTGGGCTGGTGCATCATCTACTAGTCTCTCCCTCCTTGACAAAGTCCAAAAAAGAGTAGTCAACCTAATAGGTCCCTCACTGTCAGCTAAGCTCCAGCCCCTGTCCCATCGCCGCAATGTAGCATCCTTGTGTTTGTTTTACAAATACTTCAATGGATTATGCTCCGATGAGTGTGCTGCTCTGGTGCCCCCTCGACATAAATTCACTAGACTAACTCGACATTCTACTAAATCTCATTCATTCACTGTGGAGGTCCCCAGATGCCAGAGAGCATTCTACTCAAATAGCTTCTTTCCTCGTGCTGCTGGCCTCTGGAACTCCCTCCCTGCCCCCTGTTTCCCCGACAGTACTGACATGCAGAAATTTAAAACTAATGTAAACAGACACCTCGCTGCTCAGATCCCAATTTAAGCTGAACCACCAATCCTTCCCCCCCTTTTCCTTTTTTCTCAGTAGCCCCTTACGTTTACAGTGGCGTCCTGCCTTGTTTGGGGTGAACCATGTAAAAAAAAAAAAAAGCTATCTGTATATCTATCTATCTTGCATGAATCAATTCTTGGATCTGATTGAAATGGCAGAAAAACATGTCAGTATCATTTTCAATTGACAATCTTGCAAGGAAAATATCTTGGATCATAAACATTGCTAAGAAATCATGTCAAGATCTAAGAGTGTAAGAGACCTGATCGTGAAGCGTCGGCCTAATAGATACCATTATGGCCTATAGAATCGGCAATTATGAGTTCAAATTATATTTGTTTATGCATAAGGCAATTTTCTCTAGCTATGGGTAAACTAACAACTTACGTTCACCTAATTGTATACAATGAATTGTTTACAATAAGTAGCATTACATAACCTCAAAAATGTGAACCTGCTATTAAACAAACAAACACAATGATTATATATCAGGGGTAGATCATATCCCTGTCTCTCTGTTTTTTTTGTGACCGTTTTTCTTTTGATTAATACACACTATAAATCAATATCAGCGTTCCAGTGATTTTGTCAACAGACGATCCAAAACCTGGTTCCATTCAACGGGTGTATAATGGTTTATACACACGTCGGTAAGTAAAGACACACGGCAAGTATCTCTATGAGAGACTTTACATTTGTCCGTTTGTAATACGATGGGTTGGTATTGGATCCCCACGTTGTGTTCTTGTTGATATCCACGGTTCGTCCACAGGATTCACTGATCAGATTTCAGTGCTGATGTGGCAGTTAAGGTTTGCATCCTCTTCTCTGTATTGCTTTCTTCTTCTTCTTCTTCTTCTTCTTAGCAAGAACCATTTTTATGAACGTTATTAAAAAAAGAAGCATCAGCAAATACAATTAAGCTTTAAAAATCTTCTGGCACTTTGATTTGTCTTTCAGAGCATACCTGTACATGTATAAAACAACCTCCACATCCTTCCTCATGCAGGAGGGGGAGTTAGCAGCTATCCAAAAGTCCAACTGCCTTCTCTGGTGGTTCAGATGAAAGAAACCTGGTTGTCTCTACCAATTTGCCACATTGCTTACTGTGTTCGTGACGTCACAACCAGGACACGTAGCCTTCTTCTAATCTTGAATGAAAAATTACACTCGACCTAATTTTTAACCCTATGTGGAAATTTCCCATACTAATCCTATTCTTACACACTTACTGTCTTTAATATTGCTACACGTTCATCTGTCTGTCAGGCTTGAATTTGAAACAACATTTTCATCAGTGAGTGTCACCCAATTGTCTGTTCATATTTACTTGCCCCCCATCCACACGAGGGAAAAGTTAGACACAAGGGCGGTTTTATTGTGGAGAAAATCCAGCTCCTTAAAGAGGGAGCTCTAGATTTGGACAGAAATAAAAATTGCCTCAGTCTAGAAGAATTTCTCCTACCCTGATCGATGAGAGAAAAGATGAAGTGTAGTATCAGAACAGATACTACACTTTGCTCCTTGTCCAATTGTCTCTCTGTTGATTCATCATGCTTAAGTTAAAAAAGCATTTTCGTCGGCCTGTCATGCTTTTTATATTTTTGGGGGGAAATAGTATTTTGGTACTTCTGCAGTTTACAGACCGTGCTATTTATTTTTGGATAGGATTTTCAAGTTAAATTCAATTTTTATGGCATCTTTTGTTTATTAAATTGTTAGGTGAAAGTGCAGAATAGTTAAAGCCCCCCCCTCCACCCCCACCTCGATGGTTAAAATTGGTTTCTAAATAATAACGTTATTATTTCAGCACGGCTGGTAAACTGCAGAAGTACCAGTATTTTCATTGCTTAACGTGCAGATTGAATGGCTAATCTTAATTTCCATGAACAGAGTTTCTCTTCAAGTATTTCCCATCTATGGAACACGCTGCCAAAAAGATTGCTTCCCTTGTTATAAACCGCCTTCATAAGTCATCAGATTTTATTAATTCCAGTGATTATTTTCATTCCTCTCATCATATACATCATCATTCAACTGCCAATCTGTCTATCCCATTTACCTTTATCCTCGATTGTCTTTTAGCCTTGATAAGTGGTGACTCGTGAGCAAATAAAAGAAATCGCTGTCACTATGTTTTCATAGTCATTCTAAACATCTTTAACACCTAGCTATCTCGCCTCTTTCAGGAGGTATACCTCGTATTTATTGAATGATCAAATGTATCAAAGATAGTAGAGAATGGTAGTTTGCTTGAAGCATTGCTGGGAATAGTAGTAGTATGTTTTTAAAGGCTGTGGGCAATGCAAATTCCGGGTAAGATGCAAGTTGTAAGGAACAAAAACAATAAATTGAATACGAAATATGACTTACTATTTATTTTTCCTAAAATCTTACATAACAGCAAGAGTGTTGTAGCTGTTTGTGTGATGTCCGGATGATTAAAAAATCATTTAATATTTCGGGAAAAGAAACTTCCCTTTGTCAAAAATAATCAATACCAGGAGAATTCCCCAACTATGCAGAGAATCTGACAAAATAAAATGGCTGCCAAAGCAGAACAGCAGCGAAAACCAGGCTCGCAGAAATGTAAATTAAAGATTTTTTTTTTTAAAGTTATTTTATGGTGATCGATTAACTGTTGGTTTTAATAATAATAATAAAAACAACAATAATAATATATATATATATATATATATATATATATATATATATATATGATGTTTTTCGCTTTTATGCCGAACGATTACTTAAAGGATTGTTTCACGTATTCATTTGCATTAGCGTGCTTAGATTAGGCTTGAAGCATCGTAGTTGATCATCTTTTATTACGAGAGCAGCGCAACGATAATCCTTAAAAAGCACAAATCGCTTTGGGGTTTGAACATTGATTTTCAACTACTTCTTGCATTTTTGTAAGAAGATTTGAAGCTGTTTATCAAAATGCTTTCTTCCAACTACGAGAATCTAAATGCTTTCAATTATCTGCAAAAAAAAGTCTCAAACAAAAGCTGAACGTCGCAAATGATACGTGCCATCATTATAATGAAGATGGCGATGATATGCTCTTGTTTTGTGAAAAAAAAAAATTTTTTGGATATTTTTTTTTCAAGATGGAAAACGGTGAATAAATTTATCAACTAATTAAACAAAATAATCATTTTTTGCACTTCTCTACCAAAAGACAGATTTCTAATTCACTGGATATCTTTAGGTTGGGTTTGTTTGTTTTATGGCATATCAACCTTTTTGGTCTTATTTACACTATTCGTTCCTCCGTCCCCTGATGAACAACAAGATTCTCTCATGTTTCGTAAATTTTACATAAGAATTGATCATCTGGATTATTTGAACTAATATTCATTTCTTGGTTGTTATTTTCACAACGTTTCGACCGATGTAACATCCAACCTCCTTCAGGTGCATCTTTTCGAACTTGAGAATCTTTATGCCGAACTTGAGAACTTTTACAGAAATTCAAACTGAACCCTTTCTTTAATCCATGGGTGTAGATTGTTCTCGTTCTGTCAAAATGACCGAGTAAAAGTCTTAGTTCTTAGTCTTAGTCTTAGTTCTTAGTTCTTAGTCTTCGTTCTTAGTCTTAGTTCTTCGTCTTAGTTCTTCGTCTTAGTTCTTCGTCTTAGTTCTTCGTCTTAGTTCTTCGTCTTAGTTCTTCGTCTTAGTTCTTCGTCTTAGTCTCAGTTCTTAGTTCTTCGTTCTTAGTCTTCGTTCTTAGTCTTCGTTCTTAGTTCTTAGTCTTCGTTCTTAGTCTTAGTTCTTCGTTCTTAGTATTAGTTCTTCAGTCTTAGTTCTTCAGTCTTAGTCTTAGTTTTTAGTCTTCCTTCTTATCACATCTACTAAAAATATGGGGAACAGTTTGGGTAAAGCACACCCTTTAAATAGTAAAGTGTTTTCAATCCCAGCAAAAGGCAATGAAAAAAAAAACAGAGAAAGCAGTCACAAAAGGACAAATCGAGACTTCCTTTCCCTCTTTTTCATTGGTGAAGATTGAAAAGAAAAAAATCTGTTATTATATTAGTGCCCGGTGATTTGGATAGTGGTAGTAGGACAGCTGACTGTGAGATTAAGCACTCCTCTGCTTTTCTTTATGTATGACTAATAAAAAATAAAATATTGATCAGGATTAAATATAAACATCGCTGAAATCGATTGAAAGTAACTTTTTATTTTATTTTAACAACACTGACCAATATTTGCTTTACATGACTGACTGAAGAATTTTTTTTATGTAGCTTGTAGTAAAAAAAGCTATCGATCACAAAAGTACGGGGGAAAGGACTGACTTTACTTTCTATATAAGATTGCCATTTTACATTGGTATGAAAGGAATGACATTGGTATTAAATATATTGATTTTAATAATGAGAACACGTGATGCCTTTAGGCTTGATAATATTCTCTCGTATACGTAAAGCAAGAATAACATTATCGGAGAATCAGAAAAATATATTCATGCTTTGTCCTCATTTTCTAAACAACCGCCATCTTTATATTTCTTTACCCATAAACATCTTGCAGATGGACAAATTACCTCGTCTCTACTTTTCTCCTTCTCCATTCATATAAAATGCGTCTCGTATTTATTAAATGTATTGAATGTTGTGGTTTATCAAAAGTATTTCTGCTTTGACAGCCCTTAAATACCAATCTTATTTAATGATCATAGCTAACAAAAAGAAAAGCCCCCCCCCCCCCCCCCTTCAGTCTTGAGAGGCAATTAATACCCTCTGTAAGGGTGCCTGCACAGGAAGTATATAGTGAAGCAAAGTTTGCACAATCTCTAACTGCACTTCTCTTGAACCGGCATTGCTTGGGTCCGGTAGCTAGGAGAAGTCCAGGATGAATGGAAAAATGCCTGGATAAGCAAAGAAAGACTGATGTTATTTCGGAGTTTGCCTTTTCTTAGACTAGTTGCAAAATTAGGCTTGACAGTCTAGTCTACCTGGAATAAAATCTCTGAAACACATCTAACAACTCTTCTACAAACCTTTATCAAACTTGATTTTAAAATGTTTTAAATCCATGTATAATTATATATATATACACACACACACACTAGCGAGACCTATGTCCCAGCATTGCCTGAGAAAGTATATTTAATCAAGAAATTCCGCACCCCAACATTCAACTACAGGAGTGATTTTATATTTTGCTAAAGGAATAGGGAAAAAAGATGAAAAATACGATTAGTTAGCGAAGTATGGATATTGTTAATATTTATATGTTCTGGAATAATTTGTGAGTAAATTAATAAAAACAAAACAGCAACATGTCAGGTTAAAGGTATATGCGAAACAAATCCCCCACTGCAAATTCTAAAATAAGTGTGTGTGTGTTTGAGGGGTTCTGGTGTGAGTGATTCTATAATTTTTTGTGCTGTTTCCAATCTTCTCAACGTGTTGTTCATCACCAACTGACAATCTCATTAATCCTTATTCTCGAGTGGCCTTTGGCCTTGATAAGCGGTGACTCATTTTCTATAATAAGGTTCTTTTTGTGTTATATAAATGATTTTAATATTGGTTAAATTCTATTTCAGTCAGCCAAAATATTAAGAATGAAATGGGTCTCGTAGTTAATCCCAAACAACTTATGTTTACTCAAACCATGTTTTAGTAAAAAAACACATTAAAAACAGTAAGTCATAGCAAGTTTAATCGTCTAATCGTTTAATTTCTCAACATTTTTCTTCCAACCCTCAAAGACTAAAAAATTTAATATACTTAAAAGTTAAAATATTAACTTCTAACTCAAGTGGGAGTTTTCATTTCAGCGTTTAAGCGTACGATGAAATTTGATATAAAGCTCTTTGTTTATTATTGTTATTATTTTGTGGTGTTATAATATATATCAACACGCTTACCCCTCCCCCGTTACGTCTGAACAACCTATAAATCTTTGCGGACAGAAGAAAAAAATGAACAAGTAGTTTAGAATTTATAGTGGCGGATCAGTTTTGCATAAAAATGTAATGTAAAATTCCAGAACATTAGACAATTTTAGTTTTTGCTATGGCAGATAAATTCTGTGCGGGACGAAGAAGGCACTTTTGGTAGATCGCTGAAAAATTAATCTTTTTGTTATGTTCCATGGAAATTGTATTGCGTCGAATAAGAAACTTTGAAAATCATGAAATAAAAAAATATGGACATTGAGAACAGAACAGATGAAGTGTAGTATCAGAAGAGATACTACACTTTGCTCCTAGTCAAGAACCCAGATCTCTTTAAAAAAGAAAAAACGAACCACATGACCAATTAAAAAGTCTTGTAGTTGTGTGCGAAAAGCATCATGTGACGACCAAAGAAGAGAGCGAAAGGCTTAGATATAATGAAAAATACAGATGACATATGAGAGAGAAAGAAAGTGTCAATTGTAGCATAGTTACTATTGGAATATCTCTCATATTTAATTCTGTTGTTGATTTTTTTTATAATTTTAAAATAAAATCGATCGAATTTGAAATTGTAACCTATAAATTCATATGCGAAACTAAATATATATATATATATATATATATATATACATATATATATATATATACATATATATATATATATATACATATATATATATATATATATATATATATATATACATATATATATATATATATATATATATATATATATATATTACGGAATTTCGAACTAACCTTTTATTTAATTCACGGGGGTATTATTGATTAACAATCAGTTCTAAATGACAATCGCTATTTAATTGCCTCCCCACGAGGTCAGAGTTAGACATAAGGTTGACGCTTTTTAGTGTGGGTAAAATCCAGCTCCCCAATAATGGGGCACTCTAAATGAGGACAAAAGTAACAATTGTCTTTCTTCCTTTTTCTCCTACCGGAGGTTGGAAGTGTAGTATCTGTTCAGTTATCATCCTTCCAGGCATTGCCTCCTCCTTTTGGGGGTGAGGGCCTAATCATTTTTTTTTGCTGAACAAAAACAAAACAAACAAAAGATAATTTCTTTTTCTTTTGTAGTTTTTTAAAATGTGAGAAAAAAATACTAAATAATTTAAGAAATTTATTTCAATAAACAGTCGATCAATAATATAAAAATAAAATTGAAAGCAAATAAAAATCTGTATGTTAGGTATTGTGGGAAAAATAATTCATTCAATTGTACAAAAATGATTATTGGACTTAAGTTGTATTTATTGTCATGAAATAAAGTTCTAAATTACTATATAATGTCTTGAAAATCGAACTTTAATTCAATTGATACTCAATATTTGAGTATCAATTTTTTTTAAATCATAAAAGAACCCATTTCACTGTGAGTAATTTAGGTGATTAAAATAAGATTTGTTAAATAAGTATTGTTTTAAATCAAACAAAATAGATTTCTCTACGTTTTGTAGTGACTGGTCTCTCCCCGACTCTATAGCTTTGAATAGGAGCTAACATGATTAAATCCTATTTCAATCACCTAAATTATTTACAATGAAATAGGTTCGGTATAGAGATGTTTTTCTTACGATCTAACGCAGCCAAATGTAGTCTGTGTTCTGAAAAAATATATAAATTCGTAATAATTTAAGTACGCGAATGCCGACAGCAAAAGCTAACATGTCCTTAGAAACCAAATATTAAAAAAAATGATTTAACTTTGTATAGAAATTCCATTTTTTTGTGAGGAAAGAAAAAAGGAAAAGAAAAAAACGAGTATGCTTCGTGAGCACTAAGGAAACACACAAATATAATTAAGGAGCCTGCAGAGCACTAATAAAGCATGTGTGTTTGAAGATAAATTATGATATTCACAATAGCTATTACATTGATTTCTTTTGAAATTACTACATAATAACGTTGAATTTTAAAAATCCTGCCCATAGTCCTCCTTTCTCCCCTCCCTCGGAGGCAAAAGTTTAACAATGTAAAAAAAAAAGTTGTGTGAGTCGACTGGGATCGAACCCTAAACCACTCGGTCTTGGATCTACGGCGATAAGTACTTAGCCACGAAAGTGATTTGAAACTCTATTGAAAAATAGGTCAGTTAAACTAAGCATGTAGCTGGCATGCGTTTTATATTACGATCTGATAGAAGGCGACCAAATGTTGGGTCCACCAGTCACACGTTTTGAGTCATTTCTATACGAAGAAATCAATGTTTTTTTCCAATTTTTTTATATTGTGCGTGTGAAAGGTGTAGAATTCAGGAGATGTCAAGTTTATGTGGCTTTGTCGAGTGTATATTGACTTAATTCGGAAGTAGATTCACTGAAGAAATTGTACCCGCCATGTTTAATAATGAAACACTGCAAGGAACTATGTTCGTTATTCGCATTCTCTAAAAACCGGAATAAATATAAATGTATACGTAATAAGTAAAAATAACGTAATCTGATATTCTCGAAAATCAGCGGAATAGCGGGAGCGTCCATTTAATGTGCGTGTAATGTTTTGTATTATGTAGTAAATTTACAGCAGACAAATAGTAAATATTACCGGACACTTCTTTGAAAAGTAGACGTTGTATATTAGTTCCCAGTGTCGATGGGGAGAATGTCAGTACTAAAGTGTTAGGGGAAAAGTTTTTGCTACCACCTATGGAGTATGTTTTGAGGAGGGTCGAAGATGGGCCAAAAGTAATATTTAGTGTTAGCTGGAGAAAAAAATAACACATTTACTAAAACACGCTCGAGTGAATAAGCATAATATATTGGTGAGTTTAGTAGCCTGTGATGCATGTGGTTATTTTCCTATTCTTCAAGAAGGTACAGGGGAAAATCGTCTTGACTATATATGAGATATATATATATATATATATATTTCAGTTTTTCTCAACAGTTTTATTTTTCTTTATTACGTATCATTCTTTGACAAAGAGCGGAGGACTGCTCGAAATATCAGAATAAAATATTATATTTACAAAAACAACAACATCGTTTTTATGATTCATACATCACGGCACGTGATGATGTTGTTGGTACAAATTAAAAATAGTGAATTTATTATAAAAGGTCAATTAAAAAACACATTTTAAGATTCCCTCCCAACCCTCGTACCGAGCCTGGTTTATGGTAGATTTATGCGCTCGGATTAATAGTGCCTCGAGATCGCTGGTCCGGCAGTGGGAAAGAAGGGATCAGAAAAGGAATAAACAGAAGCTTTCACTTTTATTCAATCAAATTTGCATTAATGACAGAATGTTGCCTAAATATATATATATATATATATATATATATATAGTAATCCAGGTAAAGTAAACATCCACAGGATAGGAATCCAAAGAATTTCAACCGGGCTTATAAAAAGTGCTTAATATCAAATATAGCTTTATGTATATTATTGTTTTTATTCAAACAGACATATACAAAATCTGTGACACTGGCATGTCGATGTTATCGATCTACAGCAGTTAAAAGCTGAGATCTCATCAGGCAGAATTAGAATTTTTACTTTTCCAAGATGAATGCCTTCTACAAAGGCTAAAGGGTCAATCTCTACCATTAAGCTATGCATTAGGACACTAACTCTGGTATTTCTACGTCCCCGCATAATATTCCGATCAAGATGTATTTTGACCCTACAATAAAGTTCATCTTGTTGGGTGTCTAGTCACACTCCTCACCAACCAAATCTGGTATACGGATGAGTTTAGTCACAGATAACCCAATCATGCAGCAGGTTGTATTGGGTTACATGGTACCAATAGCACTTTATAAGTGACCTGACATGCGTGTGTGCATGTATACACATTTTTCAAACAAATTCTTACTTCAATAAGCTATAGAATATCAACAAACTGCAGTAATATGAATGTATTTAATCAAATCAAAGACAAATATTAACCCATTAGCGCCCATGGTCCTGTTTTTCAGGACCAGAAAAATAATTAATCATATTTCAGCAACGTCTGTAGTTTTCAGAGACATCTATAGTTAGACATAGGGATTGGAGTGTCTTACAAATGTTACACCTACTGTCTGATGTATATTGGCAATATTGATGTCTCAGTTTGTTTGTTTTTTAATGGAAATCGCTCCAGGCAAGGCATGAAGCCACTTGATGTAATTAACTAAAAAAAAAAGAATACTACTTCAAGGTCAAAAACTAGCCAACGATAAGTGTTAGATGGATAGATTATGACTCAGAAAACAGCAATTCTTCAACCTTTGTCAGAAACATTGCTGATGGAATGTGAGGACTAAAGGACAAAATAAGGGAAGTGAGAGTGATGAGGATGTCGAAAGTAAAGCCAATGGTCACTTTTCTAATCTCAGTATAAAATGTGAAAATCTAGAGAGGAAAGATACAGTTTTGTATCTGTGTGTGTATATGTTTGTGTGGACATGTATGGTTGTGCATGTTCATATTATATGCATATGTTTGTTCTTGCATGTGCATAAATATATATATTATATATATATATATATAATGTCATATTTATTTCTTTGCAACCGGTATGAATAATTATCTCTACACTGACGATTCCGGAAAGGATGAAGCTTATACATATGTAGATAAAAACAAATATTTATATATATATATATATATATATAATGCATATTTTTAGTTATCCACAGACAGCTGTTTCGCTGTATCACGACTCTTTAGTGTGGCTCGGCGTGGCAAGTTTTTTAACTCTAAGATTCGAAAGCTTATTTCCAAATCCTTTGAGACTGTGATCAGCAGTCAAGCATTTTACTTCTATTTTATCATGCTCGCTCCGACACGTAAATTCTGGAACTTATGTTTTTTACACTCCTGCTACTGGTTACTGATCGAAATCTACTCTACTTACAAAGAGTAACGCTTGGAAACCGTTATTTCCCCTACAAGAGAGTTGACCCCACAAATTGGAAGTAAATGTAGTCACTCACAGTCAGTCATAAGGATAATTTTACATCAGAAAAGATGAAGAAAAATCGCTGATATATTATAAAATTTATTTAGGAATCTATCATCATTTTCATAATCACATGACCCCTGCAAAATTTGGTCTTCTAGCTCCCCAAATCTCAATCTTTTGGACTACTATGTATGGAGCATAGTTGAGAAAAATGTTAACTCATTAGCGCCGATAGTCCTTTTTCAGGATCAGAAGGACAATAAACCATATTTCAGCAACATCTGGATTTTCCAGAGATATTTAAAGTCATAAAGGTTAGAGTATCTGTCAAATATTACACTTACTGTCTGATATATATTGGTTACACTGATGTCTCAGGTTTCAGTATAAAATGTGAAAATCTAGGGAGGAAAGATACAGTTTCATCTATTATTTAATCAAAAATATGTTGGTAAGTAGTCGTTATCACGAACCTTCATTTGTATATATAATATAAATGACTGCTCTAACTATTCTACGTAGTCAAGTCAATTTTTGACATGGTAAAGCATCGTGGTCTCTTCGTTCAGCAGATCTTAGTCCTCTTGCTTCCTTTTCCAGGTGTATGCTGAAGGAGAAAGTCTAATCAACAAAAATCACAGATCCTATACACTTGAATAAGAAGAGAATTGGCCACAATTGAAGGCAATGTAGATTTATTGCATCAAGTTCACAAACGTTTTGTACAGTGCATCAATATTTGTATTCTAACTCATATTAAATAGTTTTTGAGTTATCAACGTTACCATGGCATACCTCCAGGAATACTTCATACAATATGGAGAAGTAAGGCCTAGAATGAGACTTTCACCCATCCTTACGTTGTCAGGTGAAGGCATGCAATCTCACAACTGACTTTCTTGTTTACACACGTGTTTACGATGTGCACAAACATACTATGGAAACTAACTGAAAAGAGAGAGTCACTCTTTCTCTAAATTCTGTCCAACACATGCCAGCATGTAAAACAGACGTTAAACCTAATATGAAGACTGATGATGATGATAGAGATTAAAAATATTAGAGATTGGTTAAAAGAGAAAGACATAGATAGCTAAGTGAGAGATGGGTAGCTTGTTCAGTTAATTACAAATTACGGCTAATTAGAAGAATTGAAATGAAATTTATTTCAAACGTAACGCAATACCCACAACTAAAGTATATTTAAGCATACATTTGTTGTGATTAAAATATACAGGAAATATGTCTTAGGGAAACAAACGTTGATTAACTCAGCGTTAGTATAATAATCGATTTGAAAAAATGATCTAATTGTGTGATATATTTAGTTTTTGGACATTCATGCAGTATAGTTAACAGATCAGAAATGGAAAAGAAAAAAAATATGCAACAAATAACTGTTACCAAACGTAATAAGATTTAATTTTCTACTGACCTGCATAGTTTTAAGGTTCTGAAACCGTTTTTAATTTTTTATTTTATTTTAATATAAGATTTCGTCGATATCTCTCTTTCGGATACAGTTAGAATCAAATACGGCCGACCCATCTGTTGTTGGTGGTGTTTCATTCATTAAAAAATAGTTTAAAAAATCACTAAGTTCGACTGGAAACCCACAGACTTAGGGTTAATGGAAGGGTAAGCCCTTTTTTAAAACTATTTTTTAAGCTAGAAATTAGTGACAATCTCTTAACAAAATGGACCACCATCTTTGTTTGACTCGTGTTTGGCTAAATCAAAGTAACGATAACATTAAAAAAAATAATAAATCTTACAATCAATTTCAGAACTTTTGAAGTATGCCGGTCGGTAGAAAATTAAATTTTCTTGCGTTTGGTAAAAGTTATTTGTTGTATATTTTGTTTGTTTTCAATTTCTCAATTGTTAACTATACTGCACGATTGCCAGTTTTTAAAATCTCCCTTTACAATATACTCCAGTGTAACACTTTCATAACATTTGCATTCTAAAATGCTGAGCTACAATCAAGACTGTTTCTATTCAAGTGATCAAGATTTTATGAAATGATGTAATGGGTGCACCATATAAATATTTAAATATAATCATTGTATAATTGCCGCCAGAGGTGATAAAAAAAGAAAGAGGCACAAACAGAAACTTCAATTCACATCAGTTGAAAAGGTATTTCCTTTATTGATACGATTCCTCGTCATAAATTATGCAAAAATAATTGCAGATAATTAGAGGCTACAATTAAGGGACGGAAACGCAAAAGATGCTCTTCATTTTTCATTCTGCCAAGTCATTTATTTAAAGAATTCCTGATGACCACACGCCAATAACATCTGCAAAATTGCATTAATGAAGCGCTTGCAGATTTGTTTTTGTTTTTTTTTGTTTTTTTAATGCATTTATTTATTACGAAAAGGGCTACCTCGTGTTGCCCGGGCGAAGGGAATACAATTCTGTAAAACAGTGACACAGCCTTCTGTAGAATAATTGATTTAAATTATTAAATTATTAATTTAAATTATTGATTTAAATTATTGATTTAAATTATGTTATTCAAATTAATTTGTTTGTTTTCTTTTTGTTTAAAAACAATTCTAATCATTTGCTTTTTTATTCACTGTAAGCAATCGTGTTTTGCTGGTGTCCGTAGTTATAAGGATATTTTGATTCATCGGTTTCAAACTCAGTCCATCAACAAATACTTGTCACAAACCGTACCAATCAAATGTTGTCCATTTCATTCATCATCATTTTCAATCCTTTCATAATATTCATCATCATTCAACTAATAGTCAATCTATCTCATTAACTCTTATTCTCAAGTGACTTTTTAAAAAAAATTGTCTGTTCAGTCTGGACACATGATAATTGGATATTTCTCATTTAATCAAATGAAATACAACATTTAACATTTTCACTGATCAGGAAAGATAAGAGATTGCTTGAATGGCAATTAGATTTGAAGACGTCGTCATGAGGAGGGGTCTCCTTCTTCACCAGACTTTAGTCGTCTTGGTTTCTTTTTTACTGGGGATGCTACAGAAGACAGTGTACTCAACAAAAATCACTCGACAAATAAGGAGTGAATATGTCAAAATTGAAGGCAATGTTAATTTACTGCATTGAGTTCACAAAAGTTTTGCAAAAAACACCAATATTTGCATTGTAAATGATTTTGATCATACTGAAGATGTTATTTGAATAAATTATCTGTTTGTCCAGACTTTATGGGCACCTTGTAATTACTAGCCTCTGCTACTTGGTAAGCTCAGCGATCAGAATCCACTTTGATCTATTAGATCAAGCTGGATTCTGATTGGCTAATACCTTCAATGCATATCACACACTGGCATCACCACTTCACTTCGTCAATCATACAATCACTCAAGGGGAGATAACCTCATCTCAATACCTAGAACGGGAGATAACTCTGTAATCTTAATATTAACTTCAATTTAGCTAATTGAAGTGCCAAACAATTTCAAAGCAAAGTAAGTCGTTCTTTATGAAGAAAATGAAAAGAACATTAACTGAAAAAGTTCGACAAACAATTTCTCTGAAGTATTTTCACCTATATTTTTTAAGTTGTTTTTTTATTATATTCATTGACCTATTTATGGATACACTCCTCTTAGTATAAACATTTGCCAGTTGGTGCCACATGATGTTTATATATAGGTTCATATTAAGTTTAATCTCTCGCTGATTTACCGGGTTGTTGATAACGGCCGTGTGGGCTAAGACGTCGGGATTTGAGTTTGGAACATGACTCGTGTTCCAGGGTTCGATTCCAGCGATTGGTATGAATAAATCATCTCTACACTGACGATTCCCGAAAGGATGAAACGTATACGTATGTAGATAAAAACAGATATTTTATAATTATATATATATATATATGTATATATATTATAATATAAAATGAAGTAATAAAATAAGGTGTAAATCAAATTTTATTAGAATTCAAAGTTCAAGCTAAGTATCTTAAAGTCCTTAACTCATGAGTTTTCAAAGATAATTCTTCTCTTCAGAGGACCATTACCGCAGTTATAACACTACAGGTAATAATAAGATACTTTTCTTGAACTTTGAATTCTAATAAAATTTGATTGACACCTTATTTTATTACTTCATTTTATATTATAATATTAATGCTCTATCCAGTATATTGAGCTTCAGTTTTTATCCGGATGTTTCACTAATTATAAGATATTAGTTGACGCTTATATCTTTTGTTGGATTGCTTCATATATATATATATATATATATATATATATATATATATATATATATCCACGTTCAATCATGTCTCTAATGACAAATATAAAGTAATATTTCTGTTCTTTTAAAATTATAATAGTCAAAAATTTTTTTAAACTAAAACAAAAGTGATAGTAAATAAACCCGGGCCAATGTGTGTGTGTGTGTGTGTGTGTGTATAATATAATATATACACACACACTACCAGGTTTTTACCCGGCATTGTCCGAGTAGGGGTGTATTTCCAGGTTGAAGGCTCCTGGGGAAAAATAATCAAAAATATAGCCATGTTTACAGTTATTGTTTTGAAAGTCGCCTTCAAAAAGGCAGCCGAAACGAAAAAAAAAAACGTACTTTCAATTTTACATGATGCAACAAAAAATGCAGATATTAAACGAGTTTTTTTTGTTTTAAATTTTATTATTGATTATCAATTCTGAATATTTTTCTCTCTTTAGGAGTCAAAATTATTGACTGTAAACATAATGCTACTGCTGGCTACACAGTGGCTTCATTAGTGACTATCCATAGTCAGTGAAACTGTAATCGAAAAAGTCATCTTAAAAATAATAATGAAAATTTGAATTACAACCTCAAAAGCAAAGTCACTTGCTTATATGAAATCTGGTATCGTTTATATTCAAAACTCGACCGGAACTGTGGCGACGAAATGGTTTGGAGAATAATAGTTGAATAGAAAACAATTGTTATTAAAAGTGTACATTTTCTTTGGTTGCCATTGAATAGAAATGAATCTGTAATATATATTTCTTTTTTTAGCAGTGATAAAATATTAAATCGTTGAAAAATGTGGCCTATTAAATTCTTTTTTTTTTGGTAATGATGGAGACAGTAATTAAAGGGTAAACACTTCGTTGTTCTCCTCTAAATATAACTAATAAACTTAAATATTGAACCGGATTAAATATTAGATGAAATCGATTGAGAATATTTTGTTTTGTTTTTAAGAACACAAACCAATATTTGGCATAAATTACTGACTAAACCGTTTTGAGTATGTAGCTTTTATTAAGAAAGATATTATGGTCAAAGAAATAGGGGAAAATTTGGCTCTACCTCATATATAAGATATAGGCCTAGAATTTAATACGACTTAGAAAATATATTTTTCTTTCCAGAATGTGGCAACGTTATAAAAAAGAAGGGTGGCTTAAAAACCATTTCTGTAGCTATGCCAGGCTAGCCCATGATCAAATTTAGTAGCGGAAGGATATAAAGGAAGAATCATAAAGCCGTTTCACATTAAAAGATTTTCAAGTCACTTTTTGTACCATACTGGTGAATATTTTCCCCTGTTTCTCCATATATATATCATCAATATAAACATTGATTTGAGAAAAAGAAAACATATCCTATCATAAATATCTGATGTGCAATACACAAAGTGTATGAAGTACATGCCATACTTATGTATGCAATTAGTGCCGAGACAGCTTCTACATGCATATTCATGAAGTCTAAGACAGCTGCCTTTATGGCTTGATTGATGGTCTGTCTTAGTCTTGGCGCTAATTCTCCAAGAAAGTAGGTTGTATGTTTTTATTTTATGAGACACAAAAATAAACACAGAGTGAATGTACAAAATGTTCCTGTCTTCAACATTGGCCACCATTTAAATACCATCTGCCGTTTCAGCTTTTATACCTTTGCCTTGTTTCCTTGGCTCGCATTATTCTGTCCTATATAAAAATGTATTCTTATATTTAACCAAAACAGACATAAATCCTTTAAACATTTTTTCTTTAAAGTTTGGTTTGTCAGTTTCATCACAGCAAAATCACCCTTTTTTTTTTTTTATTTAATGCTGAACAACACACAATATCTATTTTTAAAAAATTATTATTTAACGGCATATCAACCCTTTTTGTGTTATTTAATGTCGAATGCAGCCATTTTGATAAAAGATTTCATGCTTCAGATTTTGTATATCTTCAAATTTATTCATGAAGTTTTCTTGAACTAGTTATTCATTATGTAAATACCAGCGCGTGTCGTTTCATGTCATACACAGGAGAAATTATATGGAACCCATGGACGGGACCCTGGCAGGTACTACCACATTAGGTCTGAGTGGGCCTAGGAATAATGGCAACTTATAGGTGACTTTACACTCCCTAAAGTTCGGGTGCAGTTTGTTTGTTTGTTTGTTTGTTTGTTAACAACAACAACAACAACAACAGTTTAACGTTTGTTTTATATGCTGACATGTGTTGGACGCTTTTAGAAATGGACTTCAAAACTAATCTATCTCTGGCTGGGTTTATATTTATCCCTCTTTCTCTCAAATCACTCCTTATAACTTCTTTATAATAAACAAAACAAACCGAATGACTATCCATCCATCTCATTAACTCTGATCTTCTAGTGGCTTTTGGCCTGGATAAGTGGTTACTTATTAGTAAATAAAAAATATCATACCTTAGACAGATTCTACTTTGATAGCTTTGTATTGTTCTCCTTTGGTGTTGTTATTTTTGTCAATATTAAAAGTCCTTGTCTTTGTGCGGTATTCACCCCGAGCAAGTTAAACTGGCTTCCTCCTTCGCCCGCATGTAAGTTTTGGGAAGAAGTTTCTCGGGGATATTGAATTCACAAGCCGTCCTCATAAGCCACATCTATATCATCCTGATCAGGGGAGATGATTTTGACGATGTTAGGTTTTCCAGAAAAATGTCGCCTTCATCCTACCAAATTGTCACCCATCTGGTACGGGCTAGGCTCAACAACACTTAACTTCTGTAAGGAGAACCAACAAGTGTGTCAACGTGATGATGCTGTATATAATGTAAAAGTTTATTTTATCATAAACCAAAACATACATAATTCTTCCTTTGTCTTTTTTAAAGTTTTGTTTTGTTTGTGTGTTTTATGACAAATAAACTCTTTCAAATATCCTTCTCTATCTAGTAATTAAACTACAGGGTGGGCCAAAATAAGGGTCCTATCTTTAAATTTGAATAACTTGAATTTGAATAACTTCCACAAAATAAAAGTTAAACTCACCAAACTTTATGTGTGTGTAGACTGACCCTTCCGAGATTTTTTGAAATAAACAAAACAAATTTTAGCCGAAAAACACTTCTTAAAACTTACAAAAACTAAAGTATTGTTTTTTACACTGTTTTGAGTTTTTTAAGCAAAAATAATGTTTTCTAAATGAGGGTACGTTCCTTAGGGCTAATACGGCTCATGCTTGCTTCGGAAGGGGTCCTTTACTTATTCTAAAAAAAAAAAATTAAAAAAATCAATAAATAAAACAGTTATGAATTTTTAAAAATAGGACCCTTATTTTTGCCCACCCTGTAGATCAACCAATCCACGACATAATCTTGTATATCAGCCACTGACTCTGTGGCCAGGCCCTGTCAATCACACTTCCTAACCTTCTATGCTTTTCTTCTCGAAACATACTGGCTAAGTGGTTAACAATACGGACTGAGGACCTGGGTGTGCCGGGTTCGAATCCAGTTCATTCCACAGAAACACTTTCATCAAAACCCGCAGAGGATGTAAATAAAATATTGTTAACATAATATGATGTTTCAAGAAACTATCTTAAATAAGATAATCTTTAAGTCTGAAAAAAATATGCACATTTCATCTAATGCCAAATAATAAGATGAATCCTTCAATAAAAAAAGATTTGGTTTTAAAAAATAAATAATAAAGATATCTTTTGAAAATAATTCAATGTCATTGAATACCAAATGCTGAACAATTATTCAATTATTACTTAAATATTCTATACTAGTTATACGCGTCCGACGTTGCCCGGGAGTCTTTTTTCTCATTTCGCTTTCTTTTCTTTTCTTTTCTTATTTAATTATGCCATTTGTTGTTTTTTACCGAATTATTATTTTTTTAATACCAATTTCGATGTTAAATTTAATTATTTTTTGGTCATTAAGTTTTTAATTTAATAAAATTGTTATAAAACTATAAATATTTTTTTTGTTGCTTTAATTACTATTTTTTTTTTTAAAACTTAAATTCACCCCAGACAAGGCACATTGCCATCGAGACGTAAGGGGCTACGGTGGATTAGGGGCCAGAAATTATAGGGGGCATCCTAAGTGAGGAGTTGTGCAGCGAGATATTTGTTCACGTAATAAAATTATTGAAAGTAAATAATTTCCAAAACGTTCAATCTTTTTTTCAAAGTCTTCTCTAAATTATTTTAGGGATATCTTATTGTAGATTATGATTATGCTAAAATGTCCCGTTTCCCCTAGAGCTTGCTTACATGAGATATCATGTTATCAACTATTAAAAAAAAAAAAAAAAGAAACCTATTTCTTTGTGGAAATTTAAAAATAATATGCAACCTCATTCTATCAACAATCAAATAAATTCTATTAAATATTAAATTATTATTTGAATAATTTAGAGCTGACTTTTATTTTGACATAAAAATGTTTAAAAATCAGTTTTAACGAACAGCTATAGTCACATTGGCACACTAGTTCCCATACTGGTCACCAAAGTAAACGACGTTGAACCTCGTCAGTTTCTTTTTTTTTTTCTTTTTTTTTTAACAAACTAGAAGAATACCCGTCCCAAGACAGGTAAAATTAATCCCCCCTGAACAGAGCAGTTTTGCACCACTTTTATAACTTTCTTACAAAGATTAAAACAAAGATATAATAATACTAAATTTTATGTCTAGAATCCTTATTCTAATTTTGATCAAAATCCATTAAATGATTTTGCTTCTAGAAAATGTCTAAAAATTATAGGCTTAAGCTTAAGGGGTCTTAAGAATAAATTGAAATTCAGGGAATTTTGCTTAATTGGTCTAATGACTATGGATCAAATTTAATGCAAATCTGAAATATTTGAAATTTCAAATGGGAGGGTGTGCCCATATTAAGCCCCTAAAATCCTTTAAATACCCAAAAGAAACTGAAATTTAGGGAATATTTATTAATTGACATCTAATATCCATTGTTTAAATTTCATAAAAAACGGAGGTATCTAAATTTTCACGATGGGCTTCCACTGCCATTTGACCTCCTTTGCATGAAACTTAAACTAAATATAGCCCGCCTTTATGCCTAGCAGCTGTGTTTTAAAATTCACAATGATCGGTTAATTAGCTTAGAAGTAAACCCTGTACATACAAATATATACACTTATACACATACCATATTTTATATAGATGGAGATAAATAATTCAACATCAACAAAAATATATCAAAGTATAAATTACGAAATTACCGTAACTTTCGCAAATTCTGGCAATTTCCTTTGTCAGTTGGATTTAAATAAGTTTTTTCCTTCTTTTGTTGATTTAAGTGGTGTACTAAACGAATTTTAGTGCACTCATTTAACAGACTGTGTCATTCACACAAATTCAGCTCGTTCCAAGAAAAAATCATATTGTGTAAAAGGCAAGGTATTTTATTTATAGCATCATTGCATTTGACAGTTTTGAATTGATTTCCACGTTTTCAAATGCAAAAACATATTCACACAGATATTTTTCTGGACCCGATAACCTTATTATAAAGATTTGTATCAGAAGTTTCTTTTTGCAAAAAAAAAAAAAAAAAAAAAATGAAGCAGGACAGCATTTTTATTCATTTTGCCAGAGGAACTGACTCAACTCTCTTGTAAATGTGAAATCAGAACTAGAATAATCTGATGAGGCACTAGAGATTTTTTTTTTCCGCCTCCCAGAATTCCTGGCAAACTTCCATCGCCATGTTTGTAGGAAAGAGACCCTCATTATCTCGTATCCACATGACATCTTTTAAATACTGATAACACTGGTGCAGAGCCAAAACTCTTTGAGATGAGATAGTCCTTATTTTTTTTTTTTTTTTTTTGGCATTGATATTGAAACCGATACTTATTCACTTATGGACCCGATTCAAGTGATAGAACCGAAGGCGGGAAGATTTGTATTTCCGTCTTAAGTACCGGGTTGATTAAACTTGTTATTTTAAAGTATTTTCTAGAATTGCGATTTCAAACCAGAGTAAAAAAAAAAAAAAAGGTGAATTTCTTGTAAAGTCTCCAAGATGTAATTTAGGGGGGGGGGGCACTGCTAAATTACAGCAGAGATACTTCTAGATGCTCGTCTGGCGTTGCTGATACAGAAACCCCTAAAAGGACGCAGTAAACTACCCATGAAAAAGGATAAATCAAATGCAACCTCTTTAAATGTTACGGGTTGGTTATATGCAATTATTTCAACAAAAAAAAATATATATATATATATCTATACGAAATAAACACATTTCTAATCTTCCATGATTATCTTAAGTGCAATTACAAGTTATTCCTTACCTACCCTGTATTTTTGGCTAAATATTGGTGGGTACGTTACTAGTATAATAAATATTGATTAAAATATATTTGCTCAGATGGATATGGAATGATGTTGTAAACAGGATATGTTCTAGACAAAGACTACAAAGAAGTTACAGGGTCGATCGTGCCTGGAAATAAACTAGGATTCATGAGAAAGGAAGTGTAATAATTTGAAATGACGATTGAGGGAGTGGCGGGTGTCAATCTCTAGAGTCTTATGGGGGAGCTTTGACCGACAAGACATGTCTGACAAAATAATGATACTAAGTAAGCCATGTGCTTATAAAATAAGTAATTGAAGTCTCTCTCTCTCTCTCTCTCTCTCTCTTTCTTTCTCCTTTTATCTTTCAGCACTGGACCAGCAAGTGCAGCAAATACGAAATCAATAAATAATTCATGTTCTTCGATCGCGTTGTTGATTTAATTAATTGAATAATTCATGCGGGAAGCATTTCAGTTCGTTTTCTGTTACATTAACGACATTGTCCCCAATTTAGTAGAATCACAAAACACACACACATGCAGGGCAACACCTAAGAAGGCAAAATATGATTTTGAGTTGATTGAAGCATTGATTTGTCAAATGACTTTTTATGAGTAAATAATTAACAAGGGATCAACATGGAGATGATCCCTTGGGCTACTTAACACTTTGATCTTCATCATAACTTGTCAATTTCGGTTGACGTGTTTTTAACTTTTTTTTACAAATATGATAAAAAAAAAAAGAACTGACTTTGTTTTTTGTCCAAACATAATATTTTTAATTTAATATTTTTAATTTAATATTTTTAATTTAACTCTGATGAAATTACTTTGACGGCTGCGATTTGTTGGGCTTAGATTAGGTTTGAAGATAGTGTCAATTAAAAAGTAAACTTTGTTTTGTCACAATTCGCAAAAATATAATTTCTTGCTTGAACTATCGTAAAGTATACATACGTTTTTTTTTTGTTAGGAATTTATTAATTAAATAAAGAAAACGGACAACTTTTTTCTATACTGTAATCTGAGACAATTCAAAATGTTTTAAGAAAGATGGTAGAAAAATCTTATTGGGGCAGGATGGGATGACTACAGTTTAACACTATTGTTTATTAAGAAACTGCAGTTACGACCAACTGAATTTTCTTGGATTTACTGTATTAAAAACCTATGGGCATCACTTTTAGCATAATCTTGATTTGAGAATGACAAAAAATGTTCGGAACAAAAGTTAAACAATCTGAGAGTGGCTGTACTACAATTACATGATATGTTATACAGCTTGTTGTATAGAACATGTTGTACAACATGTTGTATGGAACATGTTGTACAGTTGTTGTATGGAACATGTTGTACAGCTTGTTGTATGGAACATGTTGTACAATTTGTTGTATGGAGCATGTTGTACAGCATGTTGTACAGCTTGTTGTATGGAACATGTTGTATGGAGCATGTTGTACAGCTTGTTGTATGGAGCATGTTGTACAGCTTGTTGTATGGAACATGTTGTATGGAGCATGTTGTACAGCTTGTTGTATGGAGCATGTTGTACAGCTTGTTGTATGGAACATGTTGTATGGAGCATGTTGTACAGCTTGTTGTATGGAGCATGTTGTACAGCTTGTTGTATGGAACATGTTGTACAGCTTGTTGTATGGAACATGTTGTACAGCTTGTTGTATGGAACATGTTGCACAGCTTGTTGTATGGAACATGTTGCACAGCTTGTTGTATGGAACATGTTGCACAGCTTGTTGTATGGAACATGTTGTACAACTTGTTGTATGGAACATGTTGTACATCTTGTTGTATGGAACATGTTGTACAGCTTGTTGTATGGAACATGTTGTACAGCTTGTTGTATGGAACATGTTGTACAGCTTGTTGTATGGAACATGTTGTACAACTTGTTGTATGGAACATGTTGTACAGCTTGTTGTATGGAACATGTTGTACAGCTTGTTGTATGGAACATGTTGTACAGCTTGTTGTATGGAACATGTTGTACAGCTTGTTGTATGGAACATGTTGTACAACTTGTTGTATGGAACATGTTGTACAGCTTGTTGTATGGAACATGTTGTACAGCTTGACACATGGATACAGTTTGCAACAGTCATGAAAGTTGTAGCCCATGAGGGTGGTTGATTAGCAGAAGTTGTAAATCTTTGACAATGACTGTCTCCACCACATCCTGCATCATAGGCAGGCTCAAAGTGCCTTAACTGCTATTTTCTGCCAATGTCTTAAACTAAAGTCCCTGCCATCCCTTTTGTTGTAGCAATATCTTCGATAGTTCAAGCATACAGCTGGTCACTCAGAAAAGGAATTAATCCACGACGTAATACTTTGTACGTTTCTGCAAGAATATCGGTGGGCGGTTGAAGACATGGGCGATAACTACCAGGAAGGAATTGGTTGAGCTCTCAAGTCCACAAGTGGTTGGTCTTGCATTGGTGGAATAGCGATTCGTTAACAATCTTGTGCGACCTTGTCCACTATCACTATGTGTGGGCCGCCATGGTTCAGTACATGGTGAAGAAGCCAGCTCAACCCTAGCTGTTACAACAACACCAACAACAGTAATGAGATGTTGTACATAAATATAGAAAAAGTAAAATAAAAGACATTTCATGTTAAGGATGGAGGGTCTATGGTAAATTAGTCACTGACGTAGAACTCTTGTATTTTCAAATAAAGCTTTGGTTGTTTACTTTTATAACATACTAACCCTCTTGGGGTCATTTAATACCAACTTCAGTAATTTTGGTAAAAGTTGTTTATGCTTAAATTGGGGTCCCACTACTGAATGTGGTCATAGCCAAGACCTGGTTGGGGTGGACAAAGTTTGAGTAGATCATAGAGTTGGGAAGTAGGGTAGGCAGAAGAAGAAAAAATTAAATAGAAGGAGTTAAAGGGAATAGATGTGAGTTCAAACACTTTGCTCAAGGGTGTCCAAGGCAGTTTAATTCCATGTCTGAGACCTGAACCTATAGTCCAGATCTCATCATATATGGTAGAATAACTTGTACAATAATCACCATCAAAAAGGCATGAACCCACTCATCCCTGCAGATATTGGTAAAAAAACCATCTGGAATTGTTCAACACTTAATAGTTTACAACTAGCAACAACATTGCGACCTTCGATTGCAAATCTTTTATAGTTTTAATGGATTATTTATATGATGCAATCAGTAGAACCTGGTGGTGATGCATAGTGTTCACGGGGGTCGCGTTGTTTGATGGTGATCAATTATGAAGCCAAACGTCAAGCAAGAAAACATCGACGGCAACAATTATTCAACCACAATTTCTTGCAAGACGATTTCAGGCGAGAATTGATTCGATTCGCCACACAAGAAAGTGTACGCAGAGATGAAGAGAAAGGAATCAATACTCAGTAATGGATTCAACTGCTGTCGATATTTCTTTCAAATTTTATGCATGTCGCTTTCGTGTTCTTGTATCAAAATAAAAATAGAAAATTATGTTTCGGAATTTTCGAGATGGTCAACAATAAATTATTTTGTCCTCTGCCGGGTTTTTGTTTTTGAGTTGATTTTAGTCAATTGAAGTCAAAGGCTGATTATTAAAATAACAACCATTTTTCCCCATCACGTCAACTTTTTCAGATTTTAAAATTTCATTTTTTGCCTAAATTCTGTAAAAATGGTAGGATTTGAGTCAAAACTGAAATTATGATAGAGATTAAGGTCGATAAATTGAGGCTTAGAACCATTACAATCATTAATAACTTATTAGAATGACTGTTTTACATCCACTAAGTTCTATTTTCTACCATGCTTCGAGGACCAGCTTACTCTGTTACATGAATATTCTGAGCTGTTCATGAAGCCTACGATGAACATACGTAGTTCATGATGCAACTTTGTAAACGCACAACAATGGAACAAGGAAAGAGAATTTGAAATGGTGTTTTTTTTTCTATATAATAACAAGCTTTCTGGACCATTTTGATACATAAAAATACTTCAAAATAGACGAACACAACTATCTTTTCCTTTTTCAACACATGAGCAATATACAAACACAAGAAAACAACAATATTGGTTTTTGGTTTGGTTACGGCAACAATTCATGGAGATGTCAGGGTTTTATTCCATAAAAGACCTGAAATGTTTCAGTAGGAAATTTCTTTTTTCTGACTTGTCTGAATGGTTTGTGTCTGGGTTGTTGCGTTTGATGCTTCAGCGATAGTCTGCTATCATTCCAGCGTCGATATACAAATACATAGATAGCTAAGGCAGAGATGGGTGAATATTCAGTTAATTACAACTTACGACTTAATATCTAGTTTCCATTCCGTTAATATCATGTCCTTGCATTTCTTCATGTAAATAAAATTCATTGTAAGTTAATAATACTTATGTATAAATAATGTTGATTAACTCAACGTTAATATAAGAATATAAGTCTTTCTTTATTAACTGTCTTTGCATGTTTATGAATTAAAGTTGAATATTTAGGTTGTTGGTAATGAAAGAACAAAGACAACTCAGCTTTATAAAATTATTCAATTACCAGTGACCCGTTTGGTCACAACCACTACTACTATTTATTTCAGTTTGATTTCATTCATAAATTCATAAGCTAAGACATATCTGTTAAGAAATACTTTTTGCATAACAAAAAATAATAAGTTTCTTTACTTCTACATCATCCGTATGAATGTTATCAAGGTAAAGGGACTTAATATTTTGCTACTTAATTTACACATACGTTTACGGTTTTTACGAACACACTATGTAAATTAGATGGCAAAATAAAGCAACACTGAAAAAAAGTGAGTCACTCTCTCTAAATGCTCACGGATGTATTAAAACCTATTAGAGAATGGTTGAATAAACATACAGTGAGAGAGGGCGAGAGAAATACATAGATAGCTAAGTGAGGGATAGACTTGTTCAGTTAATTACAACTTACAACAAATTGAATTAAGGAATTAAAACAGAATTCTTTTCAAGCCTTACTCAATCCCAGAACTAAAGTATATTTTAGCATGCCTTTTGCATGAATAAAATATATAGGAAAAACGCCTTAGAGAAACAAATGTTGATTGACTAACATTTAATATGATAATAGATAAAAGTACGTTGACACACCGGTTCTCATTAGATCATCAAAGTTAAGCGACGTTGGACTAGGCCAGTATCAGATGGGTAACCATTTGGGAATATCAGATGCTGCATGTGGGGGAATGGTGAAACGTCCCTGCAAAAAAAGTACAGCCTTGATGATGCCTTTGGTAAGTACTATCAATTCGGTATAACCCGCTAATCCACACGTGTGTTGATAAAACATAACCCCCACACACACACACACCTTGACGGAAGTTATGTTTTCAATAATGCGGCTAAGCTCTCCGGTATTTGTTCATTTTTTTTTTTTTTTTTTTTAATTATTAGCCGTTTTTGCATGTTTACGAATTAAAATTATTTTGTATATATTTATTGATTTCATAGCTGGCTGGTGCTACCAGACCAGGCTCTCTTAAGATACTGGCTTCTTGATCAAAAATGCACCAAACATTGATGTTATTGTTTTTTTTTCTTTCCCTTTGCAAAACTCAATCATATTCTGCAAAGCCAAAAACAAAAACAAAAACAACAATTTTCCATGAAGCATAAAAACTTTTAGCAAAATGACCAGATTCGGCATTAAATAACCCAAAAAGGGTTGATATGCTGTAAAGCAAAACAACCAACCATTTCATAGCTGGGTGTGTTCAGTTTAAGACCGAGTAAAAAGAATGAGGAGAAAGATAATTTCAGAGGCTGGACAGACTGAATTCGTCTTCTATTTCGCATTATGGCGTTCAATTCTTATTTTTATACACAAGACACATCCACATGCAGCAGGATGCTTTCTAATACTGTTAGTCATCCTAGAATTGATTCAAAATGTTGTTGTTACATTTTGATTGGTGGAAATTAGTCACGAGTTAAAGAGGACAGTACTTAGGAGATAGATAGACTAAGAGTTCAATGTTTTCATTACCTCATTGATGGATAAACCCTATAATTTTATTATGTAGCCAGGTTAATTCATAATAGATAAAGTTTGTCATAAATTTGACTCGTCTTAATTGTCAATTTATTCCTCTTGAACCATATTCAAGTCATCTCCCACGAATTATACTGGCCAACCAGAGAATGAACTTTTCAGTTCAAAAGTGTAAAATGTGCCACATATGTATGAGATCCAACCCAAGGCATGTCCTCTATCAGGCTGTTGAACATAGCTCTTTATTTTTACATGGTTTTCACACTACTGACACTGTTTTATCAGATCTTGCTTCTAGTTGTCATTTAGACGAAACTCACCGTGTCAGCATGGTTCTTTTCTACTGGTCCCTGCATTCGATTTCAGAAAAGTTCTCAGATAATATAAAAATATGTCGTATTTACTTTACATCGCCCATACATTCTCTATAATTTGTTTATCCTGGCAATTCATGTTTATTTAAATTGTGTTTAGCGACTTTTAATGTGGACTCTTTCAGTAGTGATTATCTGTGTAATTTTCATCTTTATTTATATATATGCGAATACAAATGTTCATTTATTATTATCGTTTCTTTATCATTGTCCTTCAGAATTTTTAAAATGAGGGTTGATAATTCGTAGAATTTGGTATATGCGGAGTACTGTTCTCATCTTGGGTGTTTTTATCACAACGTTTCGGCCGATGTAACCTCCAACCTTCTTCAGGTGTATTTTGTCAAACTCGGAAATCTTTCTGTCAAACTCGAGAATCTCGACGAAATTTCGAACGGAACCCGTTATTAAATCCACGGGGGTAGCATGTACTTATTCCATCTGCCATGACTGCCGTTCGAAATTCCGTCGAGATTCCTGAGTTCGACAGAAAGATTCCCAAGTTTGACAAAGTACATCTGAAGAAGGTCGGAGGTTACATCGGCCGAAATATTGTGATAAAAACACCCAAGATGAGAACAGTATACCAAATTCTATGAATTATCATTGTCTTTTCCCCTTTTATTTTGACCTCATGTTATTCATGATAACACAAAATATTCAACATGGCAGTGCTTGTGTAGGAGAAGGTGCCCCAACACGTGTGTCACAATAAAAACTATAAAATAGAATATCTAATATTCTAATTTGATATCATTTTTCTTTAAGGAGGAAGAAATCAAAACTACGGCCTAATGAGAAGTGGATATCTTGCGAAATGAGAGCCACTGAGGCACTCTCGATCTTTTACTTATCCTTAGAACCAATTAGTCATTCTAAGGTTTGTCATATCAACCCTTTTTGAATTATTTAATGTCCCTATTTACTTTCCTCCCCACGAGGGCAGAGTTAGACACAAGGTCGGTTTTTAATGTGGGGGAAAATCCAGCTCCCAAAAAGAAGCACTCTGGATTGGGACAAAAATAAAAAATTGCCTCAGTCTAGAAGGATTTCTCCTTCACTGAACGAGGACAAAACAGATACTACACTTTGATTCCAGCCTGAAGATTGAAAAATGTAAATGTCAAATGCAGTTATTTTAGTAAACGTTGTTATTCTTCAGGTTCTTAATATCTTCAAATATTTATTCATGATGTTCACTTTAACTAGGTATTCATGGTGTAAATTTATGTGTATTGCACTGCCGGCTGTAGTTTCATGTCATATTTAAGACAGATTCTAATTAACCCATATATATATGACCATGACAGGTACGATCACTCCGAATCAGAGTAGAAATTGGAGTAATAACAACTAAGGGCTGATTGGTTGGCTGTTGGGTTTCACAGCATGCAAACCATCGTTTTGAATATGATTTCTTTGTAGATTAATTTGTTTTGTAGTTGTCAAATATTTTGTATACAAATTGTCTGTAAATGATATATTTAACCCATAGATTTGGCCCTAACTGGTACTCACTCAGAGTAGATCTGGGAGTAGTAGTAATTCCCAGGTAGTATCTCCTTACTTTGAAGAGGGATTGATTTATTGCTGGTCGCCTGAGGAAGTGCTGCCGAGGAATGCCGACGGGTCAGTTGTTGGCTATTTTAGTACCCAGCCAGATCACCTCCTCGGAGGGGGTGGGGTGGGGGGAGCTGGCTATCTGCACAAGAAAATAAAATTTAATTTTCGAAACCCATAAATTGGGAACTAACCATTGGATGCACTTTAAAGTCATGCCCAGGAGCACTAAGGGGTGACTTGACTCTTTGCAAAGCTCCCAAATTACGGCCTCACCATCGGATGTAGTTTACGGTTATATGCAGGATCATGTTCATTTTACAACTCATCGCTGTTAAATTTGACTCTACAGATCAGTCTGACATAAGGCCAATCAACATTTGACTCTTTAATAGGAATCAAACTTAGCATGAAATTAAAAACAATGTGTTTAACAGATTTCTTCTGGAAACTTTTAAAAAAAAAATGATTTTCTTAATTAATTTAGAATTCCATGCCTGCAGATTCCAATTTATATTTGGTTTCTTTAGAAATGCCAACTTTATGATTTTATTTTAGTTTCCATTATAGCGCTCTAACTGGCATGGCTGCAAGCGGGCGGGTGATAATCTTAATTCTTTCCGGACAAATTCGATATTCCTGATCTATTCTAAGCCTGAATCTACTCGCTCATCCCTTGCAAATACTAAGTGCACGAGTAGTATAATGGATGCTGACATGGACTATGGAATTGACAAAGTCAAGTTCAAATTCAATCAGATCTATTTCATTCACATAAACCTTAAACCATTGAGAATAATATGACCCCCCCTCTTCAGTTATGGGTAAAATAGTAACTTATGCTCAATTGATAGTATCCAATATATTATGTGTAAAGCTGCTTTTTTGTTGATACTCATGTTTGTGTGGGTAATAACCATTAAATAAACGATAAATTTAGTCTGCAGGGCCGGGAATAAACAGAATAAGTGATTTGTTCAAAATCAGTTTTCTCTAACCGTTTGGCTTGTTAGTCAAGCAGTCAAAGACGATACCCGCGTTAGATGGTCCCTCTTGTAGAGACACAGGTTCTAATCCTGTACTCGTCTCATTTGTCACTTTTTATTTTTTTGTTTATTCCCAGCCCCGTGGACTAAATTAATCGTCTATTTAATGGTATTACTCATACAATCATGAGCGTCAACAAAAAAAAAAAACATCATCATGCATGGTATACTGTCAGAAATAAATTCCAATATGTCATGTTTCGGTATTAAATGACCTACAAAATGCTATTAAATACCATGTAAACAAACAAATAAACCAAACATATTTACCACTGACTAAAAGACTATTTTATTAGTCTTTGATAAGTAAATTAGAATTATTTCGTTTTAATTTAAATCCATTGAATAAATTGATACATTTTGTAATATACAGATTTGTAATTACCTCCCTTGATCTGATAATACGTTGAGACTATTGCCTAACAGTATTAGCGTCATGACAAGACAATACTACTGAGAATTAGGGTGTAGGTTTTCGGTGTCATCCTAAGTTGGGAGCAGTGTAGCGAGATGTCTGTTTACATTAGTTTTAAACCGCTGCATGTCAATACAGCCGGGAAAACAGGGAGCAGGGAGTGAGTTCCAGAGGCCGGCAGCACGAGGAAAGAAGCTATTGAAGTACAAAGCTCTCCGGCATCTGAGGACCTCCACAGTGAATGGGTGGGATTTAGCTGATTTTCGAGTTGGTCTAGTGTATTTACATCGAGGGGGCACCAGAGCAGCCAGTTCATCGGAGCACAATCCATTGAACTTCTCAATTTATGAGGTTAACAAGAAATTAAAAATATGAAATCATATTATTGTTAATTGTGACAGTTGTGGCTAGAGACCGGCATCACATCTCATTTATTGTGAGGCTAGCAGATGGATCCGGCGTTGCCCTGGTAAAAAATATGCAGAAAAATTTAGCTAAAATTTATGCAGGTTTTATTTTTATTATTTAGAACAGAGACAGTACAATAGATTACATTCTTTAAAATCCTTCACAATTTAAAAATTAGGTTTCGGAATTTTTGAGATAAAGATTAATAAGTTGTATTATTTTAATTATTCGGACTACTATTCTCATCTTGGTTGTTATTTTCATAATGTCTCGGCTGATGTAAACCTTGACATTCTTCAGGTGAATCCTTTTTGAACTTGGGACTGTGTATGTAAAACCCTGGAACCTATACTGAATTTTGTAACTGAACCCTTGATTTAATCCACAGGGGTAGATTGTTCTCGTTCTGTCAGCCATTATGAATATGTTAATTATTTAATGTTATTATTAGTTATAGTAAGGATTTAACCATCAACCCTTAGAAAACTGTCACTTAGAACTAATTGTTAATCAATGCCTTTAATCGTTATGGATATTTGATTTTTATAGGATCATTTTATAGTATCATTTTATAGGATCATTTTATAGGATCATTTTATAGGATCATTTCCTTCAGTAAATCTGTAAACTGAAAGGTCAAGCGACATAGAGTGTTTGTCTAGAAATAATTCAGCCATTTTTATGATTATCTTTAGCAGGCTTGTTGTAACGAGTCGATCCATCAAAGGTGATCTTACTGCAGATGTGTTAACAGACGATGTCCCATGAGGTTACGCAGTTGTCAATGAAATCCCATTGAGTAATATTATATATTCCGTGATTATTGCATTCGAAACAAATATGAATAAATTTCATTTGAAAGTTGCACATCGCGTTGACCAAATCAGTGATTCAATTCAGTCCAGATTTGCGGACAGCCATATTTTTATCCAACAGCTACAATCACTGCAGAAAAAGTGGAAGATATAGAATGACGACGAGATTAAGTAGAATATAAGGCGTTGTATTGCACTTTAATATTGGGGGGGGCTCGGGGTATGAATATTGTTCGCCTCTTTGAACAAGTATTACAAATACTTTCCTCTCGGACAGTAGCTGGAACATATTCATGATTATTTATACAATCAGCACCTCAGATGTTCCGATGGATGTTACACTCTTTAGACCAGTACTGTCTTGGCCTCCAAGCCTTGATTCTGCTGCCGGTCTGTGGGTTTGTCCTGTGCAGTTCTAGGAGGTCCACCCTCCCAGGCTTTGCCTTCTCACCTGTTGAGAAGGGGTTAGTTTATTGCTAACCGCCTGAGGCGCCCCTACCAGAGAATGTCGACGGGGCTACCCAGGCATTTTTTGTATGCCAGAGTGCTCTTCCTCTAAGGCGTTGGCTTTTCAATCGCACTTTCCCGATCTCATGTCACATCTTACCGAATATAATAATATCGCGTTCGTTTCGTCAAAAATGATGACTTACATTTTTTCATTGCTTCTAAACTTATCTATAACTTTTTCTAATAAAAGTCACTGGAAACAACAAAAAAACTAATACTTCGTCAGCTGCTGCTGTCGTTTTGTATGATGTCTCTTGGCAAACAGATACAGATAACAACATAAACTAACATCTTGTGCCACTACAAATAACGCATACATATTTAAGTAGAGAATTTACTCTACTTACACCTCTTTCCTCTACCTATGTTGGTTTGCAACTTAACTCCAAGGACGTTGGTTGAAGTGTTCAGATCATCTTGAGGTTCTGAGTTCAATCCTGCGCAAAGGCAGCAAGACGATTTAACACGTTAACTGAAAGAATCTCGCAAGGTCTCGAGAATGGAATGTGAAAAGTGTACCCGAAAGTGAATTCAAAATTCTATTATGGTTCCTATGTTTGACACAAGGCACCTGAAAAAGGTCAAAGGGCAAACCATTGTGATGACAATCACGATGATGAGTAAAATCATCGGAAAATTTTACAATTATTTTGGAAAAAACAGTTGCCTTGTTTACAACACTTCAGTCAGCTACTCTTGATGCTTGAGTTCGCTTGAATATATACTGAATTACCTCCTTCAGTGTTACACGCAAAGGAAGAGCTGTTTATACATATGTATATTAAAACATGATGGATCGCTCGTAGTCTAAGGTAACCCAAAGGCTCCCTTTTTGTTGGCTACTACACTGAGATGTAGGGAAGGATGCTACTTCTTTCCCTGAATTGCTCCACTTACTCTTGACCCTCACCTTATAATGCTAACTGTTTAGCAAGACGGCATCGAGTATCATTTCTTAAGTCTGATATGACTCGACTGATGATTGAACACCGGTCTCCTGGTCCATTAGCAAGCACTCTAACCATGATGGCAAATGGCCCATTTGATATTATAGTTAAAATGGGAAAGGAGTGGCGCCCTTTCCTACATCATGATGTACTAGCCAATGAAAAGGAAGCCTTTGGGGTGTCCTTAACTACAGTCAGCTACTTTACTTAAAACAGAAACAGAATGCATTGTATTATATTCGAGACAATGCAATTGTGTGTGTATTTATATATAAGGATAAATATTTGTTTTTATTTACATACTTATACGTTTTATCCTTACAGGAATCGTCAGTGTAGAGAAAATTATTCATATCTGTTGCCGGACTCAAACCCCAGAACACAGGTCATGTCTAAAACTCAAATTCCGACGTATTAGTCCACACGGCCGTTATCAACAACCCGGTAAATCAGTAAGAGATTAATCCTGTTCAAAGACAGCCGTCGTCAAAGTTTTTTACTACTGAAAGGAACATGCATTAAAGCCACAATAACGGCTGTGTTAATACTACTCACTACAGAGCCCAGCCTATATATATATATATAAATATATATATATATGATTACTTCTTCTTTTTGACAGAAGTTTGCCATCTGTTCAATTAGATGCTGTGCGGCCATGCACACGTAGGTGGCTCTTTAACCCAGCTTCAGTCTTATATGGACGTTCACATGATATTCGAAGATTCATATATATATATATATATATATATATATATATATATATATATGCGTGTGTGTGAGTGAGTGCATGTATTCTCGAAAAGCCTGTGCTAAGTAAGATTTTATCTTATGTGCTGATAGATGATCAATAAAAATATGCAGAAAAGTGGATATTGGAGAGAAGAAAAAACAGAAAGAGTCCAAACAACATTTGATAAAACGTGTAGATAACATTCAGATTGGCTGAGTTGATAATTCTAATTGTTGGCAAACAAGCAGAGATAAATAAAGAAATAGGTTTTCTTAATTATTTTATCAAGATAAATATCTTTCTGACATACTGAGTTATTGCGCATTTATTGTTTTATAAATATAGTCTTCAAGAAAAAATATGCTTATGTTCATACATATATGCATTTACATAAATAAAACACAATGTGTTTTGGAATGTGTACATACATATATATATATATATATATATATATGTAACTTTATTATAAAGGAGAAAGTATATATATATATATATGTAACTTTATTATAAAGGAGAAAGTATATATATATATATATATATATAAACCTTTATTATATAGTATTTATGTATGTATGTGTATATATATATATATGTGTGTGTGTGTGTATATATATATATATTTATGTGTGTATATATATATATTGTTGTAAGAAACGGACACTTCATAGTAATCTATTTTTTATAATTGAGATCTTCTATCGTCTTTACTAACTGTGACAATCCGACATTGCCCGGGATTCATTACACTCAACTTTGTTAAGTAAATATTTTTTTGCTCTATGACAATGCCGTTTTTAAAAGTTCAGTATCTAAGCTAAACGTGAAGCTCATTTTGATTTATAAAGAACGAAGCCTAAAAAAGAATATATTGGTAAAAAATCCAGCTTTATCTATAAATAAAAGCGAAGATTCGTTTGTAATTTAAAGAAAAGAATCAGAAAACGTAATTCTAAGTAAATCTGGAAGGAAAAAGAAAAGCAAATACGGAACGCTAACTCTTAATAAAAGCATAAAACTTATTGTCTTTGGCTGATTTTTCTCTTAACGTGATTATTTAAGAATGTCTACATATTACAAATCTTCCGCACCGGATTAAGTAATTTAAAAAAATAAATTGTAGCTAAGTACATTAGTTTATTACAAATAACATGGTACAACAATAACAAATGAAAATTGGCTCATCAAAATCAAAGTTTGATTAGTCAGCTTAAATACTATTTAGGTTCAACTTTTAAAATTAGATCAACATATTTTTATATATAAGAAAATTATTGCTTCTAATTTTAATATTATATTTCACTTCTCATATCTAGCTATTAGTGACGAAGATTGAATGCACTATTCTGAATAAGATCTTATTGTTATTATCATTAACCACTTCATGTCACAAAAGATAACGCATTCTGAAAGGACACATGGATTTTAGAGTGAAGCAAGGGTTGCTCAATCACAACTATTCTCCTGACCTGGCATTACTTAAATCAAATGACAGGTGTAATCGAAAACTACCAGAAGAAATAAGCGGAGAAGGATTGATGTTATGTCAGAGTTTTCCTTCTCCTAGACTGGTTGCTCTACCAAGGCTTGAAAGTTTAGTTTACGCTACTATTTCAGCCATAGTTAGGAGGAAGAATTGTGGATCCATACCGTTCCCAAGAAAGTAACTTAACAGCCTACTCTATTTAACCTATAGGTAAGGAGAAAAGAATACATTAATTCATAACTTTCTCAAGCGTACTGTTGGGATAACGTGTGAGTACGTTTGCTAGTATAGATTTTAGCACAGGTGAATGAGTGCAGGTCCAGGTGACTTTGCCGTATATGGAACAAAGGAAGTTAAAAAAAAAGTGTATTGAGAATAACCTGTCACCAGTGAGAGAGTCGACAGGTAGGGTCAGAAAAGGGTAAGGCTGAGAATGATTTGGAGATTAGAGTGCACAGATGTGACGTCACGTGGGATGAAAGCAAGAAGGAACGGTTACATTTTGAATGAGACCTCGATTAGAAGTTGAAGCGAACGGTCGCAAAAAAATATAATGACAAAATAACTTGAGAATCGCACGCGGAGATGGGTACTGATCTGTCTGTCTATCCATCTATATGCCTATCTATTGTTACTTAGGTTAATATAACTGTCCATCTCCTTCATAATTCACTTGTCCTAGACTGGTTGCCCTACTAAGGCTCGAGAATCTAGTCTACCCTACTGTTTCACTCATAGCTAGGTGGAAGAATTATGGAGTAATACTTTTCTGAAGGATATAAGAGAAAGTGAGTTAACAGCTGAGTAAAATTTGAACACGGCATGAGAAATCCATAATCTGTACTGGTAACCATAACACTACGTTCGGTACAAATAAATTTCAGTCTATGTCTGACTTGTCCGTCAAGTTTCAATCATGAATATCCAACAGTTTTTGTTTTATTGCTGTTCAAGAACACTTTGTTGATTGTCGCATCAGTAAGAGATGTAATCCTGAATGAGCTTCACACTCACCGGACCATAACCACCAGAGGTTTATCTGTGAGATTGTCTCAAAGATAATGTATGTCGAAACAATTCCCAGACTATTCCTGAACTTAAGGGGACAGAAGATTTTATCAGTTATTGAGAATTTTGCATGTTGTGTCCAGGTGTGTTTATCATTCAACAGCGATAAAACAAAGACTGTTGTACATTCATAAATGAAACTTGGTGGACAAGTCAGAGGCATAGACTGAAATTTATTTGTACCAAATATGTTCGGATTGCAGAAAGGATTGTGAACTTTATTAACGATTCCATGCGTGGCATTTTTTGGGGAGGGGGGGGGGGGAAGGTCACTCTGTAGCATCTAAATTAGTGAGATACATTTTATTTAAATTATTTTGTTACTTTGATGTCTTTATTTAAAAAACAACAACTCACTATGCCATGTCAATCCTCCACTCTATAATAAAGACCAATGTGTATTTATTTGTATCTATATAAATGTATGTACCATTAACAAAAGTTAACAAGTAAACAACTGCTGGCTGAAACTATTTCAAGTGTTATGGGGAAGGGAGAAAGCAAATAATGTCCAATACCCTCCCACGCCGTCTGAAATGAATTCGGAAAAAAATTCTTCACTCTATTTCCATAATGAGACATTTTCATTCTTTTCTTTTTTTTCTTTTCTTCTTTCTATACCAACTATAACTTCTCAGTTTGAAACGTTTTCTTTCTTTCGTATTTCTTTTTTCTAACTTCACCAATTGAGACGTTATTTTATGATATGAATATTAGTGCGAACACTAGCAAAGCATAATATTTTTCTATCATTTTTGACGGAGGGTGTAGGCTAGCAATAGAATGAGAAGGAAAGCAAAAATCGCTGAATTTGTATGTAATTCACTAATCCCAGAGAAATTTACAAATAACAAAATATACAATACATTTATCAGTTTGATATTTACCACAAAAATAAATAAATAAATACTTTAAAAAGAAAATATTAATCGATATTCTAATTTTCCTTTTAATTTTCGTAAATCTCCATAACATGTTTATTGACCAAAAATAAAATAATTATTGGTGTCACACATAAAAAAAGATGTTTTGATTTTTTTTTTAAGCATTCGCAAATCTGTAATACTATTTTTTTTTATTATTATATATTATTTGTTTTTAACAAAGGTAGTAAACATGTTTTGAATATCGATAATCGTTATTCGAACACATAAAAAATGCTGAAAAAAACTCATAGATAACAAGAAACAATTGTCGTCTGCTTCAGTGATATCATACAATTTAAGTTTTATTTTTTTTTACTCGTTTTGTTAATTACTAAATATACCTATTTTAATTTATTTTAATTTATGTCTGACGTCTCTAAATGTTTTTCTTTTAGCTTTGATTTTCAAACCTAATAACTCTGAGAGTTAATATGTGTTTGCTTTTATAAACGTTTTTTTTTAATTGTTGCATTACATAAAATATACTAAACATATCTGGGAAAATGTTTAAATATTAAGAGAAAAATATCTCATGTCTTTTCTGTCAAATACAGCTCCATCCACGACAGAATATTATTAATAACCAAAATAAACCACAAACATTTGTAGAGCTTTTGATGGTCCACATAGGCTCGCTATAATAAAATCCCCAGACAAAAGAAACTTATTAAATCGTAAAAGTGAAGTCTCCATAAATTTGTGTCTGATGTTAAGAGTTTTTTTTCTTAGTTTTAAATTTCAAACTTTATGTTTCAGGGAATTAATATTTGATTGATGTTTTTATAACCGTATTGTAAAAACATAAAATACTCTAAATATACTTCGGAAAATTAAAAATATTAAGAGAAAAATGTCTGGTCTCTCTTCTGTAGAATATAGTTACGTCTAAGACAGGTAAATATATTATTAATAAGTAAACAATGAAGAACAAAGAAGACAACAAATGAAAGGACAATAACACTGTGTTATTTACGCGTGTTCCGCTAATTATATATTAACCCGTAAATGCTTTTTTTCAAATATGACATTCCAAAAAAATACTTATTTTATATAATATTCAACGAAAATGTGTCAAACTGCAACTTGTTTCACATCTGCAACCAGCTTGTTGGCAAGCGTGAGTAGGTATTAGTATGATGTTGCATCAGCACACTCGCTAAATAGGTAATCGGTATCTTCGATGATAAAATATTTTTAAAACTAATATAAAAAATAAAGCATTTAAGCGTTAACATGCATTTCTCTGTTTGTATTCCCTTATGACTGATTGGTGTCTGTCATGTGCAAAATATTGCACTTTGTACAGTTATCTGGTGGAGAGAGTGGAGTGTGTCCCCCAAAATCGGGTGTCTGCCATACACATATATAAAAAAAAAACAATCCGTTAGGAGATAGATATCTATTATTATACTAATGCTAAGTTAATCAACGTTTTTTTCCCTAAAGCTTTTACCTATATATTTTAATTACACAAAATACATGTGAAAATATTCCTCAGTTTTGGGATTGATTTATGTTTGAAACAAACTTCCATTTTATTTATTCTAATTAGCCACCCATTACTAGATTTCTATCTATCACTTTCACCCAATCTCAGTGTATGTTGTTTGACGCCCCACCTCTAGTCTTATTTTATATGGTGTCTATCACTCTCGCTTCCGTTACTCTTTCTCTAAGTCTAAAAGTAATGAAGAATAAAATAAATAAAATGATTTATGATAAATAAAAGGGAATGCCACCACAAGTAGTAATATTATTTCACTCATAGCTGTAGCGAGAAACCAAACCCACTTTTTCCTGATTCAAACAATATAACCCAAGCTTACGGGTCACATTTTTTCTAGTATCTAAAATTAATGATATCTAAAATTAATGATATCTAAAATTAATGATATCTACATGGACACTTGAGTAAGTATATATATTCGATAATTATTGCAAGATATAATCTCTATATTAATAAAATGAGGTGACCGCTTTTCGTGTGTATTTCTTATGTAAATATAATTGATAATTACACATTAAATTATTTTTTTAATTCACTATTAATTGAATATTGATTGAAATCAAAAATGCAATCGTGTGAAGTAAAACGAAATATGAAATTAAATCCACCAGAATGCATTTGTATTTCTTCCTAAACAAGTCAGCCATTTTAATCTTTTGTTGAACAAAAAGCATGGATTTCTTTGTGACCTTTCATAATCTGAAAAGAATTTGGAAGCATTTAAACAGACGGATAGACAGTCATTTGTGGTTTTAAAATTCTCAGAAAATCCTCACGTATTAAAAGATTGAAGGTTTTGGAAGCTATTTACATGGAATCATTTTATAAACATAGATTAAAACAACATTACTATAACAAGATTAGTTATATTTTCATAATAATTTGGTGTAACTGATAATTTGATTACCAAACGATAATTTAATAATTAAATTCACCTTGCAAAATCTTATTAAAAAAATAATAATTAGGTAAAAAAAACATAAAAAAAAGCATACAGTATAATGATAATGAAACTAAAAACAAAAATGCAAATAAAACGGTTCCTGAGCAACGCCGGGTAAGTACAGCTAGATTAGCTTATATATGCAAATCGCACACAGAAATAAACACACACGCACACATATATATCTAGGAAGGCTGTCCAATTTTTGTGGACATGAAAAATGTATGAAGACCTATGGTTAGACAAAAAGAAGAAAAAGAGAGTGGACATAGGTGGATGACTGTCCTTACACGTTTTGATATCTGCCACTCATGTGAGTCTAAGTACACATGAATAAAACATACAGATGCAAATAATAATAATAATAATAATAATAATAATAATAATAACACTCATTCATATGCAGGCATTCACATTCAGCCGAAACATATAATCATCTTATTACATGTAGCATGTTGCGTGCGTCTGCATGTCCACTTACAATTCATTGATGATACAGACATTGATTTTTTTGGCCTTTTGGCACTTATCTTGGAAGGACACCACCCACTCTCCAAACTCCATCCCCCACTTTCTTTTTTCTCCCACTTAGATCCCACTCCCATTTAGAGATGGACCTGCTTGTTTTCGGTTCTGAACAAACCGGAAAACAGTAGACAGTCTAATATTTAGAAAGGGTTAGGAGGGTCTTATTAACCGATTTTTGCTTTTCGCCCCCCCCCTCTCATTATACACCAATGAATTTCTGTATATACAACCATATTTATTTATTTATGAAAGAACTCTGACAAAATTTTAAATTGTTAACTAATTTGGGAATAGCTTAAGTAGGACGGTCCCTAGAGCAAATGTGGTATTGTGGTGACTGAGATGATTCTAGTTAAGAGTAGGATAGGCATTTTTATCACCTTAGACAAAGGATGAACAACGACACCCACCCCTACACTTTTGATGGCCTTGTGCCTAATTTGTTTTGAATGTATTTAAAAAAATATTTTCTGCAAATAAATAATTCAAAATGTAGTATCTGTTCCGATGGATGCTACACTCCTTAGACCGATACCGTCTTGGCCTTCGGGCCTTCATTCCGCTGGTCTTAGTGATTGTCCTGTGCAGTTCTAGGAGGTTCACTCTCCCAGGCTTTGCCTTCTCACCCTTTGAGAAGGGGTTAGTTTATTGCTAATCGCCTGAGGCGCCCCTACCGGGGAATGCCAACGGGGCTGCCCAGGCATTTTTTGTAGGCCAGAGTGATCTTCCTCTAGGGCGCTGGCTTTTCAATCCCACTTTCCGACCTTGTGTCACATTTTACCGCTGTGGAAGGCAGATAAAAAAAAAAAAATTTATCTGATATGAACACTTTACTGCAGTTTCATGGTTTGTCTATTCTTCAGAAATGTACGTAATACTTATACATTTGATTCGAAATTCAAATGTATAAGTATCACATATATTATATAACGGAATATATGAATACGTTTCTGAGGAATGGCTAAACCATGGGACTAGAGTAAAGTGTTCAGACAAGTTCATTTATTTATTATTGTTATAAAGATCTATCTGGAAAGATATTGAGTCCTAATATGTACAAAGCTTGCTGTCTTAATTCTGCTCGGTTTTGCAATCATGTTTAGAAGGCCAGTTTCTGAAAAGTTTGATTTTCATTTCCTACTAGCTGTCTCTACTCGGCGTTGCCCGGGAGTCTTTGGAAAAAATATTGTTTTTGTAGTTATTTAAATTTAACTCTTAAAAATACTATTTCTTTAAAATCTATTCTGTTAATTGCGATTCTACGAATTAAAAAGAAAAATCTATTTTTGTAGTTACGTTTCCTGGCGACTTTTCATTCTGGCGCGTTATGTGTACGATGAAACCTGCAATAAGTTAATGTTTTTAAAGTATAAAGCTTTTTTTTTTACTAAAACAAAGTTTAAGTAAAATAATTTTTTAAAAAATAAGAAAAGTTGTTTGGGAGTAATGCCGAAACCCATTTTGCTTTTAATAATTTACATGACTGGAACAGGATTTAACCGAAAAATAATTTTGTAAATAAAACCCAGCATAGTTAAGAAAAACGAAAAATCGAATACCAAAATGTATCTAAAAAGAATTCCGGGCAACGCTGATTAGTCACAGCTCGTAATTAAATAATATTAAAGAAGTTCTCAAGATAAGCTAATTAATGAGCAAATTATGCAAGTCATGATGATTTGTCAGTGGGAATTGCTAAAAAGAGAACTCGGTTGATTAAGCACTTTTCGGGCTACATAAAAAAAGAACGAAACGAAATTTAGTCAGTTGTCAAACAATTGTAGCTTACTGCAAAATAGTTGCTTCGAGAATCTCATCTCTCATGCAACCTATGTATCCTAACTAGGGGATTTCATAGACTAAAACACAAGCATTTTGCCATGACAAGGATCTCAGTGTCTGGAGTTCTGCTCTGCCACTTGATGTTGAGTATACATCTTAGATATTTCTGCTAAATATGCTTGAACAAAAACGTCCAGATTTCAGGCATATAGAAAAGCAGTCAAGAGACATTCCCTATGCACACAACCATTGGTATCATTGGTAATGTCACGAGGTACCCATACTCTCTTTTCAAGTCTACCGAAAGCCACACTTGCTTTATGTATGCATGTATGTATATATCTCAGCATCCAAGGAGACATCCTTTGACAGCGTGCTGGCCAGGTAAACAAACCTGTCAATCATTCACAATCTTATTCCATGAACCACGATATTAGTTTCGGTGTACTGTTCCCCAGATGCAGGGTTAAACATGCCTTTGGGCGTTGTGAGGTTCATTGTACGAAACTGGGAATGTGCTATATGTAATATGTGTGTGCCAGGGTCGGGATTGTTTCCATAGACAAGCTCTCGAATCAAAGTCTGGGAAGTTTTTTGATTTGACATTAAACCATCTCAAGTTGAAAACGCCTTCATATCAGTAGTTCTAAATCGCAAATAGATACTCCTGTTACAGCCCTAGAAAGTGTGGGGTGCAGACAAGGCAGCAAAGATAATAGAGAAAAGGGGGGGGGCACAGGAATTTCACCCTGCTTTATGCCATTGTCAATGCTAATACAGCTATTTATTCGACTTTTTCAAAGCTTTCAAACAATATAATCTATACTATACACACAATGCTTCAAGCAAACTATACATAACACACACACACGTACATATATTCTATACAAATACATAGCGTAGATGCCCGAAGACATAGATTAGTTTTGCTGGAGCTGTCGTGTATTTTCTAGCCCAACGGTCGTATTTCCCACTCCTTCTGAAACCACTGGTATCAATGACTAATCGAATTTTCACCTATCTATATCTATAAAGTCATCTTGTTGGATTTTTCAAGTCAGACTCAAATAACTTTTAAGCTGACAAATCAAACTTCGTTTCTGACTGCCCAATATTCATACCATGTTATTGCAGTACCATGTTGCTTTTTTTTGTTTAAAAAAATTTTTTTAATTTTTTTTATTTACCTCCTCTCCAGGAAGTTAGACGCAAGGTCAGATGTGGGTTTTGATGAAAGTGTTTCTGTGGAACAAACTGGATTCAAACCCGGCACAACCAGGTCCTCGGTACACGTCGTTAACCACTTAGCCATTGTGTGTCATGTTATTGGCAATATAATAACATACGTAAGTACAATTTCTTTTTTTTAATTACTTAGTCTAGCCCAGATAATCTATATAATAAAACATCGTTACCGAATCACCGAAAAAATTAAATTCAACAATGGCAACAACTAATATTTTAATTGAAAACTTTTTAAAGAGTTGCCCCTCCCCTCCCCTCCCTTACAATTAAAATTTTATTTCCTTTTCTATATAAGTTTAAATTATGTGCAAATAAATAATATATTATATGTTGACACATATATATGCATGCAGTTTTGTAAATATATGTATTTGTTGTGCATAACAATCCATTTGAGTCTATACATAAATAATACATAATGCGTGAATTAGTTTTGATTTCACACTTGCTTGTTAAGGCAGAGAAATTATGTTGATCCGCCAAAGCAAATAGAATGAAAGGATGATATAGAAATAGAATTGAATTGAACCTGAATCGAATTTCGAAGTCACTTACAGCTGCTCGAGAGACGCTACATAAATCAGAGTTTCAAATCACTACGATTTCATCTGGTGTCATTTTATCCTTAGTGTAAACAACTATGATCATTAATGAGGGAAACAAATACTTACAAAGAATGAATTGTACTGTTTACAATGAAAATTAATTTTATAAAAGAGTATTTTAGGATAGCTACTAAATAAAACACCATTACACATATTTACAAATAATGTAAATTTTAACATGAAAGTTAATTTTACAAAATAGTATTTTAAGATAGCTACTAAATAAAACACCATTACACATATTTACAAATAATGTTAATGTTTACAATGAAAGTTAATTTTATAAAATAGTATTTTAGGATAGCTACCAAATAAAACACCATTACACATATTTACAAAGAATGTTAATGTTTACAATGAAAGTTAATGTTACAAAATAGTATTTTAGGATAGCTACTAAATAAAACACCATTTCACATATTTACAAAGAATGTTAATATTTACAATGAAAGTTGATGTTACAAAATAGTATTTTAGGATAGCTACTAAATAAAACACCATTTCACATATTTACAAAGAATGTTAATATTTACAATGAAAGTTGATGTTACAAAATAGTATTTAGGATAGCTACTAAATAAAACACCATTACACATATTTACAAAGAATTTTAATGTTTACAATGAAAGTTAATGTTACAAAATAGTATTTTAGGATAGCTACTAAATAAAACACCATTACACATATTTACAAAGAATGTTAATGTTTACAATGAAAGTTGATGTTACAAAATAGTATTTTAGGATAGCTACTAAATAAAACACCATTACACATATTTACAAAGAATGTTAATATTTACAATGAAAGTTTAATGTTACAAAATAGTATTTTAGGATAGCTACTAAATAAAACACCATTACACATATTTACAAATAATGTTAATGTTTACTATGAAAGTTTAATGTTACAAAATAGTATTTTAGGATAGCTACTAAATAAAACACCATTTCACATATTTACAAAGAATGTTAATGTTTACTATGAAAGTTGATGTTACAAAATAGTATTTTAGGATAGCTACTAAATAAAACACCATTACACATATTTACAAAGAATGTTAATATTTACAATGAAAGTTTAATGTTACAAAATAGTATTTTAGGATAGCTACTAAATAAAACACCATTGCACATATTTACAAATAATGTTAATATTTACTATGAAAGTTTAATGTTACAAAATAGTATTTTAGGATAGCTACTAAATAAAACACCATTTCACATATTTACAAAGAATGTTAATGTTTACAATGAAAGTTGATGTTACAAAATAGTATTTTAGGATAGCTACTAAATAAAACACCATTTCACATATTTACAAAGAATATTAATATTTACAATGAAAGTTGATGTTACAAAATAGTATTTTAGGATAGCTACTAAATAAAACACCATTACACATATTTACAAAAAATGTTAATATTTACAATGAAAGTTAATTATACAAAATAGTATTTTAGGATAGCTACTAAATAAAACACCATTGTAATAATTTGGAGAGCAAGAATAAATGTAAAAATAATAATTGATGTAAAACTGTCTGTATAACTTACTTGATAATGAGAGTTCAAAATAATTAGTAGAGATCAGTTAACCTTTAGTGATATGGGAGTGGAAGTTTTTTGTATAGATAATAAAACAAATAGCTTTACTTTTAGCTATTATATAATAATAAAAAACGAATATGATGATGTAGATGATGACGATGTAGATGATGCCGAGCTTTGGGATGTAGAAGGTGAATGTAAATAATAATTTGCATATAAAGAGATGATACAATGTTAATTTGCGAAGTAAGCTTACGGAATTCCTTTGTGGAACGAAACAAAGTTTCTGTGTAGCTGATACTAGAATAATCTCCGTCCTAGTATGGATAAAATTAATTCCCCAAACAGAACAGTTTGCACCACTTTTATGTCCCCTTACGAAGATTAAAATCAAGATGTAATGCTACCAAACCTTATGTCTAAAATCCTTATTCTAATTTTGACCAAAATACATTACATGATTTTGATTCTAAAAATGTCTAAAATTCAAGGCTCAAGCTTAAGGGGTCTTAAAGAGAAATTGAAATTTAGGAGAATCTTGCTTAATTAGTGTCTAATGAATATGGATCAAATTCAATCTAAATCTGAATTATTTGAATATTTAAATTGGAGGTTGCGCCCATATTATGCCCCCCCCCCAAAAAAAAATTTAAATACTAAAAAAAACCCCTGAAATTTGGGAAATATTTATTAATTGATATTTAATACCTATCATTAAAATTTCATAAAAATCGGAGGTTTCTGAATTTTTACGAAAGCCTTCCACTCTCTTTTTGTCCATTTTGCATAAAACTAAATATAGCTCACATTAGCACCCTTTATGCCTAGCAGCTGTATTCCAAAATTCATAATAATCAGTTAAGTAGTTTTTAAGTGAATTCTGTACATACAAATATATAAACATATACATATATCTAATCTAATATATAAAGGGCAAACGTCGGTGTGTATGTGGAAATGTCTGGAAAAGGCTCCCAAGATCCTTGACAAACCCGCCATAAAGTTGACATTTTCTGAATCTCCCAGCTTGGAAAAAAAAACATCGATTTCTTCGGATAGAAATGACTCAAAACGTGTGACAGGGGTCACTTAATTTGGTCGCGTTCTGGTGAATAGTACGATCTGCACATGCATGCATAAAACACATGCCAGCTTTTGACTTCGTTTAAGTGACCTATTTTTCGGAAGTTTTATACTCACTTCCATGGTCCTGTGATTATCGACGAAGGTTCAAGACCTCGAGGTTTATGATTCGATCCAAGTCGACTCTCGGAATTTTCTTCTTTTTTTTTTAACGGTGACCTAAATATACATCGAAGTGGAGGGGGAAGAGGAGGCGACCGTGAAAGAGACAGCTTTTGCCCCCGGGCAACCGGGGGAAAGGCAAGATTGTTACACTTTTGCCTACGGGGTAAAGGGGTGGACAACGCAGGGTATCCCTGCTAGTTTTATATATTTATCAGGAGAGATTTTCTCACTCATCTTTGAAATAGGTAAAAAAAAAAAAATTTTGATTAAATTTAAATATAACAAACTCGCTTATTTCATATGAACTCTAAAAGTATTCATTTTCACTTATTTTTAAAACACAATTTAAAATATACAAAGTACATTCATTTTTTTTTTCTAGACTAAAACTCGTTATTTCCTACATTTGTATTAAAGTCATCATCATAATCTGTTTAAAGTCTGGTTTACATGCTGGCATGTTTTGGACGGCTTTTAGAAATTGCCTTCCAAACTAACTTATTTCTGGGCAAGTCATCTATCCTTCTTTCACTCAAGTCTATTCTTATCACTTCCTCTCATGTTTTCTTTGGCCTATCCCTGTCAACTTATGTTTAATACCTAAGGTCATCAGATCTAAGCCCGTCTAAGATTCATGTTACACATCCATCGTCTCATTCTCTCCATGCGACATATCCTTAAGCCCTACTAGCCAGATTCCACTTCCATATATCACCACATTAGGCATACATGCCTGATAGACTTTTCCTTGGTCGACAAATGTTGTGAAAATGAGAATAATAGTCTAAATAATCCAAATTATCAATTCTCATCTTAAAATTTCCGAAACATAAGAAAATAAATGCTTTGTGACCATTCGAAATTTTAAAAGAATTTGGAACATAAGGAAAACATGGAAGGAAGTGATAAGAAATATAGACCTGGCCAGAGATAGGTTAGTTTAGAAGTAAATTTCTAAAAGCTGTCCAATACATTTCATCATGTACAACGTATGTTAAACTAAATGTGATTTTGATGATTAAACTGTCGAATAGAAAGTAATTTCTTGGCTTCAAAATTCTTAGCAAATTCTTATGTATTAAACAATTGAAAGTTTTTGAAGCTATTAAAAAAAATTGTAACAGTTTTTTGTGTTTATTTTTTAGGAAATCGCTCCAGACACTTGATGTAAGGAGCTAAAAAAATACTACTTCAAAAACTAGCGAACGATAAGTGTTATATGGATAGATTCCGACCCAGAAAACTGCAATTCTTTTGTCAGAAACATCGCACATGGAACGTGAGGACTACAGGACAAAATAAGGGAAGCGAGAGTTACGAAGCTGCTAAAAGTAAACCCAAGTTAGTCACTTTCTACTCTCCATTTGTTTGATTTCCTAATTTAATTACAAAACGATACTGTAATAATTAAATTTAATTTTCAAAATTTAATTTTACAAAATATAATAATTTGGCAAAAAACAAAAAATAGCATAGTTACAAAAAGAAAAAGAGAAAGAAAAATGAAAGTGAAACGACTCCCAGACAACGCCGGGTAGGTACAGCTGGTGAATAAATGGACCATGTAAGAAGCAGAAATTCATAATTTGCGCCAAAGCAAAACAAAGAAAATACCCTAAAATTTCAAAGAATACAAGAAACAACATTTAAAAAACAGAGAATAAACTCCCTAAGGTTAATAATAATAATAATAAAAACTTAGCAAATGTCAGCCTGTCTGCCTTTAATGAAAGTAAAATGTCATTTTTAGCAAAGATATTTTACAAAAGAACAAAAAACAAAAAACGTTAGATATAATTTTTGAACAAAACAGGAAGTCAAATTTCCAGCAGGCATTTAAGAAAAGAAAATGAATCATTGCCATGAAAATGGGTAGAAAATGTTGTCATGGAAAGTGTTTCTAATATTTAACCTTTAAAACATGTTTGCTAGAATATTGATGGAAATTATATACAGCATATACATCACACATACATCGCATAGTTTGTGTTGATGACCTTTATGCATAAACATATTAAAATATAAAAAATCATACTGAACAGTGGATATGCATGTCAAGGTATATCATAAGTATTATATTTTATGCATATAGATATATAAATACACATGTTTAATTATACATAGATATATTACTGTCTTATATCATATATTTTTTTATCACATAATATATTGTGTATATATAATTGTTGCAGTATTTACTTGAACAATGCTCAATACACGAGTAGAGTTTAGTAATTATATAAAACTATACTTACGGTAAGTAAGCTACACATATTTTTGCATTTTGCTCATCAATCAAATTTTGTTTACATTAACTACTATCCATATATATTAAAGCTTTTAGTTTTATTGCTAATTCATGGATTTACATCCCCCCCTTTTACCCTATTCCATATTTTAAAAAATTCATTTTACAGGTGTCTATCCCAAGGTGAAGATGAAATTTGTATCTATTTCACTCTATCATCATCATATTGATTGGTTTGCCATCCTTAAACTTTAAGATCTCTAGTTTCTCACGAGGGCATAATGTACATGGATCATCTAAAAATCTACACACCCTAGTTCAATTTACAATTTAACTCCTCCTTCTATCTTTGAGTTCCCAAAATTGATGAGACAGTCATGTACTTTATTTATATTTTTGTTATTAAATGACCTTTTGTGATTATAGAATTTAATTTTAGAATATAAGCTGGTTTCCCCTATGGATTATGCGCCGATGAACTGGCTACTCTGGTGCTCCCTCGACGTAAATTCACTAGACCAACTCGACAATCAGCTAAATCCCATCCATTCACTGTGGAGGTCCCCAGATGGCGGAGAGCTTTCTACTCCAATAGCTTCTTTCCTCGTGCTGCTGGTCTCTGGAACTCCCTCCCTGCCCCCTGTTTTCCCGACGGTACTGACATGCATAAATTTAAAACTAATGTAAACAGGCATCTCGCTGCGCAGCTCCCAATTTAGGTTGACTCCCCCCCCCCCCAAAAAAAAAACAACCTTCCCCCTTTTTTCTCAGTAGCCCCTTACGTCTACAGTGGCATCCTGCCTTGTTAAAAAAAAAATTTTTTAAATGTAATGTTTTGTTTTATATTGTAGCTTGGTAGATTTGCTTCTTGTTAAACAATTATTTTGAAAGGGGCAATTCTCATTCTTTTGCAGTTACAGATTTTCCTAATTTTACTTTTCTATCTGAATCGTTATTATTTTTTTCTTTTATTATTATTATTATTATTATGATAGTCATCATATTTTCTACCATTTTTCTTTTTTCTTTGCTGTTTTCATTTAGTATTTTATTACTATGTACCTTGATAATCATTTCTAGGTTTCCAGTGCAGCTAATAACTGAATTTTAATTTATTTTTATGAAATATTTTTATGTAGAGAGCTAGTTGTGAGAAAATGTTTATGAGAGTTAGACATTTATTATCTAATTTAATTTTCATCATTTGATTATATGGTTGGGCGAATTAAATAATCTTTCTATTTCTCATATTATTCTTATTATTTTTGGTGCCCTGTTTGTTATATTTGATTACAGTGTTAACATACCCACTTTGTTTTAGGGCTGTATTACATATTTTGCATAATTTATTAAAATACTTTTTCATTAGTTGAATTCTTATGGGACTCAACAGGTATTTTTGTTCCCAACCAGAGTGCCCCTCTTTTGGGGGCTGGATTTTCCCTACATTAAAAACTCATCTTATGCAAATAAATATGGAACAATCTCTCTCTCTCTCTCTCTCTCTCTCTCTCATTCGTTCATGTCCACACTTTTTATGCTTACATATCATAACAAAAAAGAAAATCATAACAGACGATAAAAGAATTTGACCTAAATAAAATATTCTTTTTATAATAAATAAATAGTTCATTAAAGCGTGTTGTTACTGCATATTGTTACGTAATAAGTTCATGCAAATTTGAAATATTCTATTTTCAAGTGGTGTGTATGCAAATTTGAGACTTAAATGTCTCACCTTCTTGTGTGTCTTAAACTTCTTTAAAAAAAAAAATGAAAATTTGAGAATTTTGTTTAATTTGTATCTAATGTCCATTGTTCAAATTTCATACACATTGGTATATAAGTATAAAAATATATTATGCTCTTGTTAACGTAATTGAGTACTCTGTAATTATTCCTTCATACACATTATAATATATACACACTTATATATTTCTCTTTTACATGGTGTTGATGGATAACTCAATCGTTATGATACTTGGCTACTTAAAATGAATTCAGGTTTTGAATTGGATGCCCCTGACCGTTTTTAGACAGACTGAAGAGATGTGAAACATGGAAACAGTTGTTCGTGGATTAACTATATATATAATAATAATCCAGGCAAGGTAAACATCCATAGAATAGGAATCCAAAGAATTTCAACCGTGTTTATAAAAAGTGCTCAATATCAAATAGAGCTTTTATATATATGATTATTTTTATTTATACAGATATGTACAAAATCTGCGACACTGGCATGTCGATGTTATTGATCAACAGCTGTTATAAACTGAAATCTCATCAGTTAGAATCCTATCTTTACCTCAGATCATATTTGGCAATAACATCGACATGCCAGTGTCACAGATTTTGTACATGTCTGTATAAATAAAAATAATCATATATATATATATATATATATATATATATATATATATATACACACACACACAGAAGATAAAAGATGAAAATAAAAAGTTGTATAAATACAATATTTATTAAAACATCAGATGTTCAAAAGCAAGAAGTCGCATTATCATTTGAACTTGAAATATTGTATTTATATAACTTTTTATTTTCATCTTTCATCTTCTGAATTTATTGCTCTATTCAATATATTGAGCTTTATATTATCACGATAAATGATGTATCCTTAAATAATAATCTATCTTTAAATTCATATTCAATATATATATATATTTTTGTTTAATTTTACTTCAGTCGTCGAAGTTCTCAGAAATCAAGGGACCCTTTCCTGGGGCTAACACTTGATCTCTATATGAGATACATAGATATTCGAATATTCCATTAAAGTTCTCCTTTACCTGTCAAACGTTGAGTAAGTAAAGAAGTTAGAAGATATATATATATATATATATATATATATATATATATATATATATATATATATATATGAGAAAGGAAGGATGAGAGTAATCCGACATAATGGGAAATGAAAAAGGAAAAACCAAGAGATATTTTTTATATATTCATCAACGTTTCGTCTTTATTGTAAGACTTCCTCAGGATGTTAATTTTAAGAAAAATGTCATGCAAGTACATTAAAATATTGGGTTGATGACGGCTACTACTTTTTCTCATCAACTTATCATGTCAACCCAATATTTCGATGTACTTGCATGACATTTTTCTTAAAATTATCATCCTGAGGAAGTCTTAAAATAAAGACGAAACGTTGATGAATATATAAAAAATATCTCTTGGTTTTTCCTTTTTCATCTCCCATATATATATATATATATATATATATATATATATATATATATATATATATATATATATATAATGTGTGTGTGTGTGTGTGTGAACAACACTGTCTAGCTGTCCTTATGCTAGTCTCCAGTGCTCACGATTGTGGGGATTGACTGTGTCCATTTGCCATTGTTTCCGGTCTTGCCTGATGATTTCTTAGAGCGCCTGGCTTTTCTTTTTGCTGTCCAGTCTTAGGCCCATGCAAGTGCTGATCTACCTCGGCTAGGCAAATATTTTGGTGTTGAACTGACATCAGTTGAAAGACTACTAACCGTAAAAGTAAATAGCCATTTGCACCATTAGTAGTCATTCAAGAAGTTTGCAAAAAAAATCAAATATATATGTATGCATATATATTTGACCATATCGGGTGGAAACATACTTTTAAATAAATTGATACGTGTATATGTTTATAATTCATTTACTGTTTATCTCTTTTGTTATACAAAAACATATTTTCAACGTTTCATCTCATCTTTCCGACATTCCATTTGAAATAAACCGATTTATTTGTTATTCTTTTAACGGCTCAACAACAATTGAAATTTAACTAAACTTGTTCAATGGAAAGCAAATTTGATCTCAACAATAAATCTTACACTTTGATGCGTTCGTTCAAAGGAAAGGAAAGGGCATTTTATGTTTGATTGTTTGGAGACGAACAAAAGAAACTTTAATGTTATTTAATTTGTAAATAGTGTCGACGTTGCTTTTTCTAAATTGGCGTCGATTTCATGTGCAAATTAGACAAAGGAAAGAAATCACCTCAGATTAATTGTCTCACGAGTGTTCAAAGCTCTTGCTAATGTATTTGCACTGGGAAATGATAAACTGTAACAAATGTGAAAATCGCGTGTGATGGGGACATATGTGTGACAGAATTATGATGCCGAGATCTATGTGACAGGATTATGATGCCGAGATTTTCTGTGACAGGATTATGATGCCGAGATCTATGTGACAGGATTATGATGCCGAGATCTATGTGACAGGATTATGATGCAGAGATCTATGCGACAGGATTATGATGCAGAGATCTATGTGACAGGATCATGATGCCGAGATCTATGTGACAGGATCATGATGCCGAGATCTATGTGACAGGATTATGATGCAGAGATCTGTGTGACAGGATTATGATGCCGAGATCTATGTGACAGGATTATGATGCTGAGATCTATGTGACAGGATTATGATGCCGAGATGTATGTGACAGGATTATGATGCAGATGTATATGTGACAGGATTATGATGCGGATGTATATGTGACACGATTATAATATGTGGATATATGTAACAAGATTATGATGTGTGGATATATGTAACAAGATTATGACAGTATTATGATGTGGAGATATATCTGTATATCATGATCATGTTATATATATGTAATAGGATTATGATGCAGACATATGTGTAACTAGAGTATGATATGGAGATGTGTGTAAATAAGGCATGATGTAGATGTATGTAAAAGGAATATGTGATAGAGATATCTGCCAAGAGAGTATTATGTTAGATCCTCGTCGAAATGGAATAATTTCCTTTGCAATAATAAATAATTATTGCAACATATGTTTAGATAGTGTGTCTGAAATTTTATCAGAAAGTATATAATCATCTGATTTTTGTTTTCACAGATTTGGGGCGTGATAGAAGTTTTCTTTGTTTCTTGATTATATGCTTCCAAGTTTATATATATATAAAGTGGGGAAACGGACAAAACAAAAAATTCAAATCAAATTAATTTTTATAATGCGCTTTTTTATTTCGTCTTTATTATCAAAAGAATTCATCAGAAATTGATAAGAATGGCATTAGAGAGTTTTGGTTGGAGCAGTAGCAAAAGAAAGAAATTAGAAAATAACAAAAGAAAGAGGAGAGAAAAGAAAGGAAAGAAGGAAAGTGAAATCCCAGAAGATGGTGAAAAGTTACATAAGTCAGCAGTGGGAAAGGGGGGGGGTAGCAAGGGCAGGGAAATATTTTAAGGAAAAAGCGGAAATAAAACAGTGAGATTACCATATATATATATATATATATATATATAAAGTGATCAGAATAACAATTGTGAAGAATACAATATCTATTAAATCATCAATTGTTCAAAAAAGGAATTTATATAAGAAAATTATTTTTTTTATTCCTTCCTTAAACCATGTGTTTTCAAAAATGTTATCTTACCGTCAGAGAACATTCGACAAATAAGTTAGTAAAATAAAATTTACCATCATGTCAACATTTGAAAAGGTGTAAAAATATTTTTTTTAAATATAAGAGAGTGTAGAGGAATAAGGCAAAGATTCATGGTTGAAGATGAATGAAGAGTTTGTAAGATCAGATTCGAAGATTCTGGAATATGGTAAAATCCGTCTCCTGTGTTAGGAGTTGTAAGGAAATCCGATTCTTGGAAGCAAGAGTAAAACAGATTCTATAGAGAAAAGAATTCCGTTTGCAGTAGTAAAGAGAACGTTCAAGAAACATGGCACAAAAAGATTCGTCCTGATAGAAATTGCACCGATTTGGAAAAGTTCAAAAGACTCGCGTATCGAAAGCCATCATTAAAAAATTTTCCTGGGCTTAAGAGAGAGGCAGTTTTAGAATTACTTCAGTCAAGAATTTTCAAGATGAATTATATTTTAAAGATATATTTTATATCTTTATTTTCTTTTTCTCACTCTCTCTCTCTATTTTTTTTGTTTTGTTTCATTTTACTTCAGTCGAAATTCTCAGAAATCAAGGGGCCCCTATATCCGAATATTCCATTAAAGTTCTGTTTGTAAAGAAGTTAAAAACATTCATTTTCCTGTCCTCAATTAACCAGTTGATTATGTTATAGTATATCTTTGATTTGGTTTCTTGGTCTTACCAGATTCCAGGACAAGAATTCATCTGGTCTGGTGTAGTATCCAGCAAAGTGCTGTTACTTGAGATAACATCACTAGGAGAAGGTGCACCATTTCTCGTATGAGCAAGTGTATAGCCGTATTGATGGGATCTTATTTGGGCTTCGAATACTATGTTATTTTGAAAATTTGGTCAGGGTTTACTTGTAGGGTGAAGTATCATCATGCCAGGTTGTCCTGACAAACCCTTGTACAGAGAGACCGAAGACACTCGAGGATGGTGTCTAATAGGTAATTCCAACTCTCCTGATATATATATATTTGTGTGTGTGTGTAAAATTAGAGATAATTCATAGTTTTATTATTACTAGCAGGGCTACCCGGCGTTGCTCGGGGTTATAAAAACATAAAATAGAAGAAAAATCGCGTGTGTAACATCTTTATATTCAAACTTCTATTTCTCTCCCTCTCTCTATAGCTGTCTCTTTATCTTTCTACTTTTCTGGTCGCCCCATTTCACCGCTACTTTCTCAGTTTGCCTTTTGCGAAAGCTGTTTCTTCCCCACCATTTCTCTTCCGTTGCCCAGGGCAAAAGTATGACATATTTCTATAAAAAGTACCACCTCTGTCTGCGCTTTTTATATAGGTACTTATCTCCGTCCCAATGCGCATACTATATACGTACATATCGCTGCCCCAGAGCGCATACTATATACATACCTATCGCTGCCCCGGTGCGCATACTATATACGTACCTATCGCTGCCCCGGTGCGCATACTATATACGTACCTATCGCTGCCCCGGTGCGCATACTATATACGTACCTATCGCTGCCCCGGTGCGCATACTATATATGTACCTATCGCTGCCCCGGTGCGCATACTATATATGTACCTATCGCTGCCCCGGTGCGCATACTATATATGTACCTATCGCTGCCCCGGTGCGCATACTATATACGTACCTATCGCTGCCCCGGTACGTATACTATATACGTACCTATAGCCACCCTGGTGCGTATACAATATACGTACCTATCGCTGTCCCAGTGCAGATACTATATACGTACCAATCGCCGCCCCGGTGCGCATACTATATACGTACGTATCGCAATTGTCACCACGAGTGCCTTGATCTTATATATTTTTCCAACTCCAAAGTGCTGGTCATTTTAGTAGTAGGCTAAATGCAGCACGTTAAGCATTCCCTATCCGTTGTTTACATTCTTCTTCTAGTGACAGCTTAAGTGTTTTATTTTTATTGTTTGTGTTTCGCAATAGCACATGCTGACATGCTTCAGCATATGGGATTGTTGTTCTGCTGATTGTTCTCCTTTATATGGACACGTTGTTCTTTTATTTCATGTTCTATTTTTGGTATATCTATGATGTAGACATATACACAAAGGAATCATGATGCAAAGATAAATTAATAATTGAGGGAGTTGGATGGAGGAATACCTTATAGTTAAGTCTCTTCTCTCTTTAAAGTGTGTATTTTTTGTAGATGCTGATCTTAAATGACGCTATATCATTTGATTCATACATAATTGTATATTTTATAAATATATAAATTCATATATTCCTGCATACACACACAAAACGTTATATTTTGATATTGACCCCATTGTCAGAGTAATGTCGCCCTTAGTTGATCTGACACATTTAAAAACCCTCTAGCAACAAAGGGGTTGACACCCATTGGCTGATGGAAATAAGTAGGTAGGGGGATGTAATAGAACCAGCGAATCTGATTGGTTCGTTGCTAGAGTACACTAGTTAGATATAAAAGCAACTGTTAAACATAAATCCACAAAATTAGCCTGATGATTCCCTCTGGGAATGTAACATAAACGTTTCTGTGCAGCTTACTTGTCGTAAGTAAATTTTCATATTACCACAGATATGTATATATATAAAGATTATGACAAACTAACTGGATTTTATGTTTTTTACTATAGAGATTTGTTGAAACAATTGTAAATCCGATGACTTGCTTTGGGTATAAATTATTATAAGATTATGTAATAATAAATCTTGAAATATATATATATATATATGTGTGTGTGTGTGTGTGCATAAGTTACACTTATGTATACATCCTGGGTATGACACAAACCTTCATCCATAAGTAAGGCTTCAATTTGAGAGCTTTGAGGAGTGTGGGTGTCATCGCTTATTTACCACTATTCCCATGTCGTCTCTGATCCGAAGTGGTAGTACCTGTCATGGACCCATCTATGGGTTAAAGTGAAACTCAGTGTAGCATTTGGGTCCCTTCCTTTAAACAAATCCCACAGAAACTCTTTTCATGGCAAATACTACATCAATTATTCGAGATGTGGTGCACGTCGGGGAGGAAGCCAGCTTTAGACGACCATGTTGAATGCTACCACAAGTACAAGTAAGCAAGTCGTTTACAGACTATTTGTCTTCTAAACAAATAAATCCTAAAACGAATCGTATGCAAAACATGTATGGTTTCAGCATAAAATTACCCTTTCAAACACCAGCATTTTTCATCTCCATTTCTGTATACAAATCTAAATATATGTAAACAGTTGTTGCTACTATATTCTTCAAAGGGTTTTGTATGTAAAGATGCAAATATACGATTTAAGAATCCATAACCTGCATAGATAGGAATTGCATTATTTCTGCAAGAGATAAAGAAGCAATTAGAAATATTCATCTACAAAATGAAGCCATGTACATATTTACATCTTTATGTAAAGCATTGATGCCAATGGAGAGTTTATGTTCATACCCAATTTTTTTTCTTTTATTATAGTACACTATTTACATCATTTCATCTAAAACATGAATTTAAGTCAGTCAGACTTTACAAATTAGACCTAAATAACAATGCATCTGTCAAATCGATATTTGATTCTGACCAGCCAGTTATTTTCGAAAATTATCACTTTGTGATATTTTGCCAGAAAAAAATGCCATTCCAATTGATTTTTTTTAAAAGATGGAAATCGCTTCAGACAAGGCATGAAGCCACTTTATGTAAGGAGCTATACAAATACTACTTCAAGGTCAAAAACTAGCCAACGATAAGTGTGAGATGGATAGATTCCGACCCAGAAAATAGCAATTCTTCCCCCTTTGCCAGAAACATCGCTGATGGAATGTGAGGACTAAAGGACAAAATAAGGGAAGCGAGAGTTACGAGGCTGCCGAAAGTAAACCCACCAGTCACTTTCTACTCTCCTTTATTAATTAAATATTCTATCTAATCTGCTATTTCCTTTATAGGAAAAAATTGCACATATACACCCTAATTGGGTGTGTCTGTTGCAAAATTGCAAATGGCGACCAAAATCTGTTCACTGCAAATGCTCCATTCAACTAATATGCAACTAAACATTAGGAAATAACTTTTTATTCTGTGATTATTATTGATAATTTCAGATGTACAATACACCCACTTTCATTTCGTTTCTACACCCAGATATTAACCTTTTCTGCCCTAATGTTTTGAAGACTTTTAATTCGCTACAAGATTTCTACATTTACTTCCATCAAATAAACGATCCATGAACACTGCCGAGTGAACATAAGACCCCTTTGAAATTGTAACTGAACCGATAAACCATTGGCGTTTTACTTCAATTGAATATTTCTATGTTAACTTTCTATGCATATTTTATATTACCTATCTTTACTTTTAAAACGGCTCCTGGATTTTATCCAATGACGTAAGGTTAAAATAAGTCCCCTCGAAAATTGTAACCTGTAGATGAGTCAAACGATCATTTACATATCAACTTTTTTATTTTTAATATTTACTATTTAATATGTATAGTTGTAAAACGTCCGTAATTTGTATCCAACAGTGTAGAGCAGGGGCGGACAACCTCCAGCCCGCGGGCCACATCCGGCCCGCGAAAGCTTAGTGTCCGGCCCGTAAACTCATATCGTTTTGTGACATAGACGTAAAAGTAGTTTTCGATTAAGATTTACAGTGGGATGAAAATGTATAAATATCAGCGAGCGATGATGCATGTATAGGCAAAGAGGAAACGAGAGACGAGGAAAGGGCATGAAACATAGAACTTATGTGAGGTGTGTCAAAACGAATGCTGGATCAACTTGCTACTTCCCCCATCATTATTTTTTATGATTCCAAACTGGCTCTTCATCGGCGCCTTTTATAACATTACATACAGAAGTCTCTTGAGAAAGAAATATCAGATTTGTAGAGTGTTCAATGCAATTTTTTTACAATTTATTCATGTAAACAAAATATAGTAATTCTGAGATTTCGTTTTTCACTCCGGCCCGCGTTCTCCTTCCAAAAGTCTCATCTGGGCCTCACTCTGAAAAGGTTGGCCGCCCCTGATGTAGAGTTAAAATATGTCCCCTCTTAAACTCTTAACTAGGTTTATAATTTGGCATAAAACGGTCTCGAGTTAAAAATCCCTCCAGCAGTTCTACATCACAAATGGATGCCTCTGTCATAGTCCTGGAAAACAAGTGACAGCAGGGCAGCAAAGAAGATAGAGAAAAGCATGGAAGCAAGAATTTCACTCTGATTTGTATCATTGTGAATAGGAATTTCATCAGACAGATGGCCACTGAAGGAAACCTGGACCTTCATATACCTAAATAATCGCTTTATCAAACTCACGACTTTAGACGGATAACATACTTTTCCAAATATTATCCAGAGATCATTTCTGTTGACTGCATCAAACGCTTTTTTTCAAGTTAACAAAAAACCTGATAGAAAGGCATACATTGCTCAATGCACTTCTCTTGGATTTGTCTTGAAGCAAGTACCATATCAACTGTCCTCCTAAAATTGGTTTGGGTTTCTGGGACAGTCACAGCACAAATATCCCCCATCAGTTTGTTAAGCAAGAGTCTTGCAACAACCTTGCCAACAGCCTCCAATAAGGTGATACCACAACGGTTACTACATATCGATCTGTCATCCTTCCCCTTGTATGGGGATAACAAGATACTTTCGACCCAATCTTGTGAAATCAGAGTCACATTTCAACCATTGATGATGAAAGTTGTTATTCCTTCTGTAACATTCTTGCTTCCTACCTTCAACATTTCGAGATGGATACAGTCTTATAACTGGGAATTCAGAAGTCTATGACTAGACTTCAAACATTAAACAAACAAAAAAAAACCCAGTTCGGTTCAATTCCTGTAGAAGCACAAAAACCCTCTGTGTAACTTCGAGCTCCAATGAACGAAAACAATTCGGCTCACCGCAGAATCTCACTCGACACTCACGTTTCTCCTCCTCTTTTCTTCTGATTTTCTTGTCTTTTTATTAGCAGATTTTCCCTCAGTTAATTCCGCTTAACCAATCAGAAAAAAACATAATCCGCTCGCTCACTATTAGTCATGATAATTAAATCTATTATTATTGTGCAGCAATCAGTAGATTTGTTACTTCGAGGTTGTGAGTTCAATCCTCACTAGAAAACTTGTAAGCCAAAACTTATTTCCCTTTCCATCTGCAAGCCAGGCAAAGGCGGACCCTCTTACTGCGGGGAAGAACTAAGTCCGGGCCACCTCCACCGCTCGATTCTAGCTCAAGATCATCAATTCCGCCACAAGTCTTAATCATATTTTTTGCCAGAGTTAATCTGATTAACTACTCGTCTTATAGCATCAGAAAAATGAAGACCAACAGCGATGGTATGGGATTTCTGCCGCATATGTGCAGAACTGTGACTGTGTGCTTCCAAAAAGTTACGTATCGATATTTCGCCACTTCTCCATCGCAATACGACTTTTAGTATGTTTCGGTGACAGATGAGATCACAGAGAGAGTATAGTGACAAATGCTTGTACAAAACGAGTACAATTCTAGAGAATTCTAGAGAACTCTAGACAATTCTAGAGAATTCTAGAGAACTGTACTCCATGATTAAAATCCGGTGACATGCCAAATCAAGATGACCGGTAATCACTTCAGCTGCAAGTTTTACATCAGTGTCCTTCTCCTAGATGAGTTGCTATAGACCTGGTTACGCAGCACAATCTAGCCTAATTTTTAAATCCTAGATAGCCAGCCATCCAATACTAATGAGCTTTGTCAGCTTGGAGCAAACTAGCTTTAAAGTGTCAGTTAGACACATCTAACCTCATTATCCTGTCTGTTCCAAACATTTCCATAATCAAAAAAGCCAAAGATTCTTTGATACGCTTATCATTTGGGATATTTAAACACCCATTGTGATTGTAACAACTTTGGAAACACATATGAACATTAAATATATAAACTAATACATATATACACATGCAGTCATATATATACATCAACGTTAACATATATAAAAATACTCAACTACAAGATATTACTAATATCAACAAAATACTCATCACAATGTATGCATGTATATACATTAATACATATTCCCAACATGGATTAATATGGATAATCGAACAGTATTCATCATATATATCATCATAAACCTTATTCAATGTGAATATGTACAATTTATAGTGCATTATCACAAACTATATATATATATATATATATATATATATATATATATATATATATATATACATACACACGTATATATATAGTTTGTGATAATATATATATATATATATACATATATAGTTTGTGATAATATATATATATATACATATATATATAGTTTGTGATAATATATATATACATATATATATAGTTTGTGATAATATATATATATATATATACATATATATATATATATAGTTTGTGATAATATATATATATACATATATATATATAGCTTGTGATAATATATATATACATATATATATATATATAGTGTGTGATAATATATATATATATATAGTGTGTGATAATATATATATATATATATATATAGTGTGTGATAATATATATATATATATATATATATATATATATAGTTTGTGATAATATATATATATATATATATATATAGTTTGTGATAATATATATATATATATATATATAGTTTGTGATAATATATATATATATATAGTTTGTGATATATATATATATATAGTTTGTGATATATATATATATATATATATATAGTTTGTGATATATATATATATATATATAGTTTGTGATAATATATATATATATAGTTTGTGATAATATATATATATATATATATATATATATATAGTTTGTGATAATATATATATATATATATAGTTTGTGATAATATATATATATATATATATATATAATATATATATATAATCAACATATATTTATATAAACAATCCATCAATCTGAAAACTCATGCACAAATTATACATTGGACAAAAATGCAACCTTCAACCCTGACAGGATTCAAACCTGTGCATCAAAGAGAGAAGGTCTGAATCCAGTGAGAAAAAGAAAAGTATCCAATCACGTCACTATAGTAGCATGAGACTGAATGTTACACTGCAAGTATATTTTGATATTAGTGATGGGACGATTCCAATACTTTTCCCGATTCCGATACAATTACCGATTCTGTTTTAAATTCCCAATTCCGATACAATTACCGATTACGATTCTTTTAAAAGCTTTAAATATTACGCTATAGAGTTGTTTTTTCTTTTTATTTTCGGATTACCGTAAAAACCCATGTAATATGTGCATATATTTTTGTGAATGTAAAAATACACTTGTGTGGAGTGATCTATATATTTTAATTTTACTAGTAGTTTAAAATCAATATTTATCATTAGTACTAGCAATAGAAAATTAAGTTTTAAACAAAGACAAAACAATTTAAAAATAGTTTTAGGCATCAGAAAATAGGCACAAATTGGACCGATACTCCCAAAAGTTTCGATTCCAGATTATTATTAATCATCCCAACATACGCGCGCGCACACACACACTGCCACACAGAAGTGGAGAGTGTGAGCCACATGACATCCAGTTGTAAGGTTCTACTGGGGGATGGCTATTATACAATGCAACACAACAGAGTGTGTAAATATCTTCACTGAACTATTTGTAAAAAGTTGAATATCCAGTGTAGCAGCAAATCCTGAGAGCATATACCAAAAAGAACAGTTGGAAATAATGTATACATTATCCACTATGACTATGCAATCCCTACAGCTACCTATTTAGAAAAAGGAGCTGTTAAACCTGGCATCATAATATGGGACAAAAGGGAGAAAGTAACCACCCTAGTTGAAGTCAGTGTCCCTAATGATGCAGGATTAAATAGAGCTGAAAGGGAAAAGATTACGAAATACCAAGGTCTTATGTACGACATGAAAAGAAACTGGAATCTTAGGAAAATCTCCATCATACCAGTAATTATAGGAGCAACAGGACTAATGAAAAAGAATTTCAAAAGCTATCTGGCGAATTTACCCGGTGAACCGAGTGCAAGAGAAATACAAACAATTGCACTTAAAGGGACGGTTAGAATCTTAATAAGATCTCTCGGCTGGAGTATCTGATATAGCCGGTGAATGTCTGGTATCCAGTAGGATGCCCCATTCCCAGCAAAAACAAAAAGATTAGAATATATATATATATATATATATATATATATATATATATATATATATAGATAGATAGATAGATAGATAGATAGATAAGCGCTATCTTGCTACAACCCAGAATTTATTTATTTCATCTTACAATCAAAAGTGTTTTATTATTATTTTTTTCTCGCCAGCCAAATTTTTTCTGAGGTCAAGGATGCTCATTTTATATCCAGAACAATTGCCTCTACATTTTGGCCAAGTTTCAGAAAAATTGAATGGATGAATCAAACGTTATGGGAGAAAAGGGTCATTTTTTGCTATTTTGGGGGTGTCTGACCCCCTGTGGGCGCGAACCAGATTTTTTCCAAGGTCAGCGATACTTATTTTCTATTAGGAACAATTGCCTCCACATTTTGGCCAAGTTTAAGAGAAATTGAATGGATGGATGAAAAGTTATGGGGCAAAAAATGTCATTTTTTGCCATTTCAGGGCCTAACCAGATTTTTTTTCAAAAATCGGAGAAGGTCACTTTCTAACCTGACCAAAGTTACAACTTCATGCAAAATTTCAGAGAAATTCAATGGATGGTCGCGGAGAAAAATCCGGACGGACAGACGAACGGACATGCCTCAAAACATAAGTCTCCCGATTTATAATATCGGGGGACCAAATAAATTACTTGTTTGCTATCGAAATGCATCAAGATTATAAGAGCTCCATGAGTCAGCCTGGTTGTTCCAATGCATCTCCCTGGCTATCGTTCGTGGCAACGCTATGTCAGTAACGGCAGCGCCACTTCCGTTCTAATCGTCATCTGTTGACTCTCTCTTTCTTTCTCTGACAATTGTTTCAAGCCTTATTGTTTGTTTGTTTTTTTTCTCATCTAACTGTATATAATTATTTGTCTTCCAAATAAAAAAATATTCATTCTAAAAAAAAAAAAGAAAAAAAGAAGAGTTTATGATTATCTGAATACGCATTGCAAATATTAGTATATTTGAAACAAAAATAAAATAGACTTTTTTCTTTTTCATGGGGATGTGATCGTAAAAAAACACAAATTTTCAACAAAAAAATACAATTATTCATTTTTTTTTTTCAAAATTGAAATCGCATTTGATATATAAAAAGGTAAATACAGTAAGTAGGAGAATAATTGCACTCACCTGGTAGACACCATCTGCAGTTTTGGGGCCTTTGTTGAACTCTTCGGTAGGGTATTGTCCTCTTTCTGATCTTCTTGACAGTGTCCTCATTGATTCCTGGTCAGCTGTGAGAGCTATAGGGTCATCAGGCCAATAGGTTGCCTGCTGAGACGGACACATGTAATTCCCATGCTCCATTGTACATTTGCAAGGAGGGTTTACCCTTTCCCTGTGCGAGACATTTCTTCTGTCCTTACACCGGACGATGCATATTGAAAGACCCGCAGTAACGGACACCGAAACTGAGACAGCTATCACCAAAACCACAATCATCAAAAAAAGATGGACGCTGTCATCAGAATTCGTTTGTTCAGAATTCCGAATTTCGGAAGTTCTGTTGGTAACGGACAGTTTTAAAATCATGTCGATTTTAGCTGAGAGGACCGGCGTGCCGCTGTCTTTGACAACAAACTCGAGATTGTACGATCCCGCATCTTGCTGGGTGACCACACGGGTGAAAGACAAGAGACCTGTATAATGGTTGATGGTGAACAACTGGTTGTTATTACCTCTGATGATTTCGTACTTAAGGAAAGCATTTTCGCGGCTGTCAATATCGGAGGCCTTCAAGACAGTGATGTTATTCGTATGATGTGGATAATAGATAAAGTCTAGGGTGTAGGGGTTAATACTGGGGAAGGTGAAATAGGGGGCATTGTCGTTCTCATCTTTAACTTCAACCACAACATTGACAGTATTGTTCAGAGATGGGGATCCATTGTCTTTGACAAATACTCTGAAGTCATAAGTATCTTGAAACTCATGGTCCAAGGACATAACTGTTGAAATTAATCCATCGTCCGAGATTTGAAATGGTAAAAAATGTTTACTGTTTGTTATTAGGCTGTAGGTGAGTTTGCCTCCTGGGCCCAAGTCTGGATCAGAAGCATTGATGGCGCCGACGCGAAAATTAGCTTTTTCGTTTTCGTTGATTGATAATTTGAATATCCCTTTAGAAAATTGTGGTTTCACATCATTGATGTCCAATATTTGTATTAAGAATTTTCTATCGCTCTGAAGAGGCGGTGAACCTTTGTCTTGACAGCTGATGGTGATCTCATGGTGGTCAAGTGTCTCTCTGTCAACGGGACTCTTAATCGTTATCTTATATTCTTTTGTTCCGAGACTCTGAAGTCGGAATTTGCTATGATGGAGGTCACAACTGACTTCTCCTTTTAGTCCAGTATCTGGGTCCGTGACTATAACGTAGGCAATGAAGCTGTCGACTTTTACATCTTCTGAAATGGCAGCAGAGTTTTCTACGGAAATAAAGTTCACAGCTATACTTGGCGCATGATTCTGCTGGTTGACCATATTGATTAAAATCTTTGATATAGAGCTCAATGGTGGGTTTCCGTTATCGGTGGCTTTTACAAAAAGTTCAAATTCTTGGTTTTGTCCAGGTGTAAACGCCTTCTGGACAAAAATCTCGCCCGTTTCTGCATCTATTTTAAAGTGTGCCTTTGCTAGCTCAGACGTCCGTGAGCTAAAGTGGTATGATATTTCTCCATTTTTACCTGCGTCCAAATCCCTCGCAGACAGGATAGCTATTGGGATGGCCTCATTGTTTTCATATTTGATAGAGACATTGTACACATTCTGAGAGAAGACGGGAGTGTTATCGTTAACATCCGTGATGGTGATGTGAACATCCAAGACACTTTGCTTTGGTGGTGAGCCCCCATCTTTTGCGACCACCTGGACAACATAAGAATCTTTGACCTCTCTGTCCAGCATATCTTCTAGTGTAATTATGAGATCCGAAGTTCCATCGACTGTTTTCGATACAGATAACGTAAACGGATCATCTATGTTTTTTTTTAACTCGTATGAAATTTGCGAATTAATAACCCCAACATCTCTGTCGATGGCGTTAGGGATGGACTTTCGAACTCCCTTTCTGTCATCTTCTTCAAACTGTATTTCGACTCTCTGTTTTGGAAATTCTGGTTGGTGGTCATTGATATCCTGAAGGAAGACCTTGATTTTGAGGATTTTCATGAAATTTTTCGCACGTTGCACTGCAACTCTTATGATCTTTGAGCATTCCCTGTTGTGTCTGCAGAGCGACTCTGCATCCAAAGTTTGTGCCGTGTAAAGTTTTCCTGTCTTCTTGTTAACCCGAAACCACTGCATGGTACTGCCACTTCCAGTTTCCATGAGTTCAAATTGGACCTGGCTGCGAGCTTTGGGAGAAACTCTATCCATCAAGTGCATATCAACAGCAAGGTCACTTATGTAGGTGCCCGGGCTATTTTCTTCCTCTACGTAATAGGTAAAATCCACACAGAGACACCTGTGCACCACGACAGAGAACAATACAAACACTGGTGCAAACATGGTGACTTTTTTCACTGGTTAAGAGAAGGTAATCCAAAAATGAAACCTGAAAATTAAAAGATAGACATTTTGATTATTGAACTATTTTCAAAGTTCAGCTTGTTTCATAATACAAATATTCATATGTAATCTACTAATAAAAAAGATACAATGAAAATTTAAAATCGGTACATAAACAAGACTATAGCACTAATAAAGATGTGTCCAGTTAGAAATATGAATGAACATTTTTATTTATTTAAATAAAAATGTAATGGAAATAGTAAATGAAATGGAAATAGTAAATGAAATCCGTGACTAAGTAGTAGTAGTAGTAATCGTTAGTAGTAGTATTCACATGCATTGAGAAAAATAATTTCATTCATTAAAATGACGAATTGGTAAGTTTAACGAAATATTATTTTGACAACAATGGACATAGTTTTTTAAATTTTATTTCACAAGAATTGTAGGCACTACGGGCCCAAATTCTAGTATATATCAAATTGTTTTTAATGCCAATACGTACTTAAAGCAAAATAAATTGTTTTTGACTATGAAAAGAATTTCCAACGCTATTGGTAATGTTTACCCATTCATTTATTTATTTATTTATTTTATTATCACTTATGTTTTAATTCAGGTTTTGAAACATGACGTAGATCATAAATCTATGATGTCATGCCAAAGCTATAATTATTTTGTCAAGGCAATGTTTTAAGCTCTATTCATAAAAATATCCAAATAGGTCAGTTGGTGGAACCTCAGACTGAAGATCTCAAGGTTTCAGTTTCGATTTCCGGTCATGGCATCTGCTTTATTTGTTGGAAATTTATTATTTACTATTGATACAATATTTTCCATTTCTAAAAGTAGTTAAGATCTTTGATATTTCGAAATGACACAAATTCCACAATGTATTACTTTTTAACAAATTGTGACTAACGGAAAAATTGTGGCTGACAAAATCTCTATTCATATAAGATTGTTTTCCTTACTTTTGTGCAAGTCGTCTTATTTATGGGCCTATTGGATAGAGAAAAAATGCCAGGTTTATGTCACTGTAAATGTGTGTGTGTGTGTATATATATATATATATATATATATAAGTTATGAGGTTGAAAAAGACTAGATATACATTCGGATTGTACACATAAGTTATTTTGACTGTAACTAGGTCTCCTCGGATGTGTTTCCAACCACAATTCAAACCTGTTATATATATATGTAACAAAAAAAAGTAAATCGATTATTACCTTTTAACTACGAATTCTTTCTTAACTAAAAAAAACAACTTTTTTTTATTATACAAAATAGAAAATAGCTTTTTAAAAGATAATCTCTTACTAACTTTGAAAGATATTTTTAAAATAAAAACAAACTGAAACATGTTTAATATTTTTTTACGAATTTTTTTTTTTTTTACTAAAACCACAGAAAAGCGTTTAATAGTTTAATACCATAACAAAGAGTAAATCGATTATTATCTTTTAACTACAAATAATTTCTTAACTAAAAACAAAAATAGATTATTTTCTTTTTTATTAAAATACCTTTTTACAAGATAATCTCTTAATAAGTTTTAAAGACTTTTTTTTATTAAATTAAAAACAAACAGAAAAAACGTTTATACCTTTTTACGAATATTTTTTTTTCACCTAAAACAAAACTGATTACTAATTACCAATTCCATATCCTCTGAATACTGACAATTCCTGATAACATGGAGCCGAATCAGTGCCCCCCCCCCCCACCAATAATAATCTGAGATGACCCAGTAGGCCCCCACCTTCAAAAATACTTGATTTCTGGTAACTATGTCAGTAATGTCTCAATCTCAATTTTTGTTGATTTGTTTACAAGCCAAAGTTCTTTTCTTCACAAGTCGGAGATGAGACAACTTTATCATAAAAAATTAGCAAGTCACCCAGTAGCACCTTCCAAAGCTGGTGACTCCAGGAAGACAAGAATTTGAGTTGGGAAAATAAAAAGAAATCGGTGAGTTGACCCATTATGCCACAATGGCCCATTATGCCCCACCATACCCTACAAATGGAGAGGCAACTTTTGTTTTTCTTATCAGTGAAAATACTTAGAAAAGGGGCGACATAAATATACTGTAGGTAGACCTGATTAAGCCTGTGAATTTTCTCCTGTTCAAGTTACCACCATAGATGAGTACACACAAGCAGAGTCGCATGAATGAGATAGGTATCTACACGGAATACTGGTTTGGGCTGCTTAAAAACAATGGTATTTGTGAAAATACTATGACTAATAATACGTGACATCGACCAAAACTTATGAAAAATTTTTGAGATCTGCTTTTAACATTGTAGGAGTCTGCGTTCGTGCCGGATCGTTCAAATTTTGGCATGAAATTTCTTCAGTTTATCTACTTTCCAGGACAACGCCGGGACACGGGTCAGCTAGTATATGTATATATGTGTGTGTGTCTATATTATTGCATATATATATATATATATATATATATATATATATATATATATATATATATATATTTAAGCAAACATTGTTAAACATAACAGAATTCTTCTGTTTGATTATACCTTGTTTTATTTTTTCAATTTTTCTAATGATTTTTTTTTTGTTTCAAAAAAAAAAAAAAAAAATGTTTATTCCAGATATAATTCCTCTCAGTTTAGTTAATATGGCCCGAAGAAGCTGGATCTTGAATATTATGAACACTGGAGTTTCATTAGATTAACCTCAAGAAAACAACAACCAAATACTAATATATATATATATATATATATATATATATATATATATATATATATGAAGAAGAATGGAAAGGAATTAGAGAAGCAAAAGCCAAATCATAATTCAATTCAATTGCTCAGAGCAAGGTATATTCCGCAAAAACGGCAATTTATTCAAGTTAAATTTTCCTTAAGCCAGGCTTTTCAAAGATCAAAATCTTATCATCAGAGGAAGTCGCTGGGATAGATAAGTTGGCAAAGGCCAAGATTTAAAATTTGAAAAAATAAAATAAAAGTTGTAGGGGAAGAAACACAGGGCAAAATTCTGCCCGAATGCAAGCAAGTGTCCGATTGCTAAGAAGTCCGGTGTCCGGCTTTCTCTTGAACTAACTTTAAAATATTTTCGCTACATTTTTTCCAATTTTAAAGCATTTTCTTTGACATCTCTGCCCAGGAAGTATTGTTAATGGCGAATATTTTCCACCTTACTCTCTTCTGAGCCTGCCTGCCTGCATCCACGAGCGTACCTCTTATTGGACATTTTACCCTTTGGATTTTCTATTTTCGCCGCACCTGAAGTTGTGGCTTCTTGGAATTTAACTTTAAATCCTCTCTCACAACCTTTCGGGCCTTTTAACGACCTACCTATCTACATCTCATTCTCTCCGCTGGACTTTTCGACACAGGACTTCTTAGCAATCGGACACTTGCTTGCATTCGGGCAGAATTTTGCCCTATGTTTCTTCCCCTACAACTTTTATTTCATTTTTTCAAATTTTAAATCTTGGCCTTTGCCAACTTATCTATCCCAGCGACTTCCTCTGATGATAAGATTTTGATCTTTGAAAAGCCTGGCTTAAAGAAAATTTAACTTGAATAAATTGCCTTTTTTGCGGAATATACCTTGCTCTGAGCAATTGAATTGAATTATGATTTGGCTTTTGCTTCTCTAATTCCTTTCCATTCTTCTTCATATCTACCTGCTCTGTCCTGGATATTGAGCTGTATACTCTTCACAATAGATTTTACTTTTCCTAAAAGTTCGCTTTTAGTACACCACTTTATATATATATATATATATATATATATATTATTGTTTCATATATGTACTTATATTATGAAATAATATATTGTGTATACAATTTTTGTTTCAATATTTCAACAGAACTTAATATATTAGAACTTAATAATAATGTAAAATATACTTATGGCAAGTGAGATAGACAGACAATTGAGTTTGATGATTTCCTTTGGGGAATGAAACAAACGTTTCTGTGTAACTTACTTGTCATGAGTATATCTTTATACCACTCTCTCTCTCTCTCATTTATATATATATATATATATATATATATATATATTACTAGCGGTTTTCACCCAGCATTTCTCATGTTGCTGGTCAGAAATAATTTTAAATATAGTCATGTTTACCATTTTTTCCACGAAATTAAAAGTTAAAAATAATATTTACAACATAAGGTCAAGTAACAAAATAAAACTGTTGGTGATATAAAAAAAAAATCTTTAAAAAAAACAACGATTTATATATATATATATATATATATATATATATATATATATATATATATATATATATATATATATATATATATATATATATATGAGGATAAAATGCACGATAAATCATGAAATGCTGTGAAGACAGGATGTGTGAAAAAGGCAAAGAGAAAACAAATCAAATACAGGAAAATGTTATCTCAAAACGAGAGTTTTGACCGGTTTCGTTCGGATCACTTTTTCTGAAGACGTTCATTGAAATGAACGAAATTGATAAAACTATCGTTTTTTGATGATTTTTTTCTGTATTTGATTTGTTTTCCCTTTTGACACTCACACAGAGTTTGAATTACCTACTAGACACCATACTCGAGTGTCTTCGGTCTCTCTATACAATGGTTTGTCAGTATCATCTGACATGAGGATACTTCCCCTAAAAGTAAACCCTGACTAAATATTCAAAATTACATAGGATTCAAGGCCCAAATAAGATCCCTTCGACACGGCTATACACTGGCTCATACGAGGAATGGTGCATCTTCTCCAAGTCATGTTACCTCAGTTAACAGCACTTAGCTGAATACTCCACCAGACTAGATGAATTCTTGTCTTGGAATCCGGTAAGACCAAAAGAAATATATACTACAACATAACTAACTGGTCAATTAGGAAGAAGAAAATTAATGTTCTTAACTTTTTCACTTTGTTTGAGACGTAAATAGAACTTTAATGGAATATCTATGCATCTCATATAGATATCAAGTGTCAGCCCCGGGAAGGGGCTCCCTGATTTCTGAGAACTTCGACTGAAGTAAAATGAAACAAAAAAATATATAAGACAGTTTTTTATTACTTGATTTTATATATATATATATATATATATATATATATATATATATATATAATTCGTTACAAACGAGTCACCACTTATCAAGGCCCAAAGGCCACTCGAGGATAAGGGTGATTGAGTGTAATAGGTTATCGGCGAGACACTGAGGGGATTTGAAACGATGGTTGTAACTGGTAGAGAGATTGATGATTTTAGAGCACGGCTCAGCAAGTATTTGTTTACATTGGACTTGAAGACGTTCTTTTAAGACATCACCACCGTGCTAGCAATATTTTTATTACTTGACCTAATATTGTAAATGTTATTTTTAACTTTTCTTTCACGGTAAAAATTGTAAACATGGCTATATATATATATATATATAGTGAGATTCGAAAGCGGAATCACAGAGACTGTAGCCTGACGCTCTACAACTGAGCCAAACCCTGCTAGTAGAAGAAATGCATCATTTTTATATATGTCATTTATTTATTTTATTTTCAGTACTTGAACGAATTAAATTTGAGGTTTGGCTCAGTGATAGAGCGTTTGGGCTACAGTCTCTGGGATTACGGTTTTGAATCTTTTCCTAGGTTCAGTCACGCTTGTGAGTCGTTAGATGACGAAACATGTGTCTCTAGATAATTATATAAAAAAATAATATAAACCATATATATATATATATATATATATATATATATATATATATAGATAGATAGATAAAGTGAAAGAATAAAATAAGATGCAAATCAAATTTTATTACAATTCAATGTTCAGGCAAAGTTCTTTAAAGTCCTTAACTCATGAGTTTTCAAAGAAAATCTTCTCAGGGATTACGGTTTTGAATCTTTTCCTAGGTTCAGTCACGCTTGTGAGTCGTTAGATGACGAAACATGTGTCCCTAGATAATTATATTAAAAAACTATATAAACCATATATATATATATATATATATATATATATATAGATAAAGTGAAAGAATAAAATAAGATGCGAATCAAATTTTATTCCAATTCAATGTTCAGGCAAAGTTCTTTAAAGTCCTTAACTCATGAGTTTTCAAAGAAAATCTTCTCAGAGGACAATTACCGCAATGACATTACTGCACGTAGTAAAAATTAAACTTTGAAAAAATATATAAAAAAATATATATAAAAATACATAAAGATGTATAAAACATGAAATATATCGGTCCAAAACATACTTTTTAGTAAAACTATACAGTTCATCCAAGTCAACAAGTCTAAAATAGCTCCAGGCAAGATATCAAAGAGGTTGATTAAAAAATAATCCAATTGGTGAATGGTGGTCCAAAAACGACAAAAAGTATCCAGGCGGGAAATTTGTTTGCTATCGATGCAGTAGATAACAGTGAAAATTGTATTCAAGGTGTATGCAAATTAATAAAACGATAAAAAACACGATAGAGAAAACAAATCATATGAAAAGTTCAGAAAACTCACTTGGTGTTGAATATTATAATGTCCAAATTCAGAGTCCCTGATAGGAGTAATGCAAACCATAAAATCCAATTCGAATAAAATTAAACTGACCTGATGTATTCGGCCATTTTTTCTTTCGGGTACGTTAAAATTACTCAAAAGAAAAAAAATTACATTCAAGGGTAATAAAGCTCGTGCAAGCTCAGTAGACAGCGTAAGAAATCCGAAAACGAACACTTCTCCTTGATTAGACAACAGCACGAACGAAAATGAATTCAAACCGCGTGCACAAACGGATGTTACATGTCTTCAGTTAACTAGGAAAACGCCCACACATTGTGAGAGATGTGTAAATTCAATTATATGTATACCGGATGTTATATGTCTGGGTCAAATCAGTTATGTATATATTTGAATATTAAAAGTCTGGGTCACATAGACGGATCTGTAAATTAAGGTCAGAGTCTCGATATGTCCCCCCTCCAAACTTACTATTTGAACCTCTGCTTTAAGTATACAAACCAAATTCACACATCTAGCCCTTTCATATAATTTAGAAGATTTATGAAATTAATAATTAAGAAGTTGTTAACACATTTAGAATTTAATAATTTAAAACTTTAAACATTTTTAAATCTAGACCCCCGCAATTTAATAACTTAAAAATTTAATAATTAAAAAAATTTCTTTTAAATTAAAATATCCAGACTTATGCAACTTAAAAAAATTTAAAGAGATTTAAAGAGATATTTAGGCATATTCAATGTCTAAGCCTTATAGGCAGGGAAGATTTCACACATACATCTCCAAGACTGGATACTCCGAAGCCGGTTCCGACACTCACTCAAGCAGCTATGGTGGGTTTTAGTGGTGGGCTGAATTGTGCATCTCTGAGGAGAAGATTTTCTTTGAAAACTCATGAGTTAAGGACTGTAAAGAACTTTGCCTGAACATTGAATTGTAATAATATTTGATTCGCATCTTATTTTATTCTTTCACTTGATCTATTGCTATTAATGCTCTATCAAGTATATTGAGCTTTATTTTTATCCGGATGTTCACTAATTAAAGATATTAGTTGCCTCTTATATCTTTTGTTGTATTAACCTTATATATATATATGCACACATAAAATGTTAGCATGAACAAATGTTGATATCTATAATTTACATATTATAAGACAAAATGAGGTATATTTTGGTGTTATTTTAATTCATCTCCATTTAATGATATTTGTGCTATTGAAGAAATCATCGATTCGTTTGAATTATTTCACATGTAATTCTTTAATTAGCTGACAAAAAATGCTGATTCGTTGAAAATTGGAAGATTTTAATAAATGAGTAATTTACATAATCTGTTCTTTTTTTAACTTGAATCAAATTATATTTGATTACTGAAAAAAAGAGATCAATTATATAATTTAGAAGTCATTAGGCTTGATGATCAAACTGGAAGAAGATCAGCAGATATATATATATATATATATATATATATATATATATATATATAGTCTAAAGAAGCTTTGAGTTATTTTAAACAAAAAGACAAAAAAAAGGGAAAATGCAGTTTAAATTCCCACAGAAACTAACTAAATCCAAAATAGTGCAGACTTAACATTCGTTGGAAAATTCATAAATAAATAAAATATATAATAGTAAGTAAATAAAATAAAAAGGGAGATTAAGTATCTAACAGTGAAACAAAAACAGGAGACCTTAACGTAAGCATCTAATATTAACACGGGGATCATCAGCTGTTTACCATGTAACTGTTTCGGAGATTTAAAAACAGGACAGTTATAATATTCATGGCTCTCCAATGGTACTGATTATACGACCATTTCCCCAATAATCAAGTGTCGAAATAATTCAGTTTAAAATATCACTAATATATAATAATAATAATGATAAAATAATAATAATAATAATATATTACCCTTAAGACTACCGTATGATATAGTAATTTGCATATCAAATAACATTAATTATAACAATAATAAAAAAATAATAATAATACTATCTAAACACTACATCCAAGAACCATTCTGCAATATGGTAGCTAGCAATAAAATTATATAGGAATTAAAGTTGCATTAAAAAATAAATAAAAAATAAAGCTTAATTACCTTAGGTACCAGAAAAGTAATTAGATAAGAGGAAGGAACCCTAGCCATACAGATCTAAATACCCAATATATAGTCTAAAGAAGCTTTGAGTCAAAAAATGTAAAATGCAGTTTAAATATATATATATATATATATAACTTCTTAATTTTATACGTCCATAAAAGTAAACCCCTTCCAACCCGTTCTAACAGTAGACTGCCTATTGTTTGTTTTAGCTAGTCGAGTGAGCGAGTCTCGTCCCCCTTTTTATTTTTTGATTATAGATATCCTCTAAAATTCCTACTCCCCACTTTTATTTTGCCTCTGGCCTCCCCAAATTGTATTTGGAAGGACACCTTCCATTCCCAAATTCCTCCCTTATTTCATTTTTCCCCACTTAAGTCCCACTTCTATTTAGAGATTGACCTGCTTGTTTTTTTTTTTATTCAGATAACCGAAAAACAATATTCATTGTAATACGGCATAATCACATTGACACACCGGTTCCCGTTAGATCACCAAAGTTAAGCAATGCTGAGCTTGGTCAGTACTAGATGGGTGACCATTTTGGAATATATACATACTAGTAAAATATCCGTCCCAGAACGGGTTAATTCACTGCTCTAACAGAACAGTTCTGCACCAATTTTATGTCCACTTACAAAGATTAAAATCAAGATATAAAGATACTAAACCCTATGACTAGAATCTTTATTCTAATTTTGATCAAAATCCATTACATGGTTTTAATTTTAGAAAATGTCTAAAATGTAAGGCTTAAGCTTAAGTTGTCGTAAGAAGAAATAGAAATTCAAGAAACCTTGCTTAATTGGTGTTTAATGAGTGTGGATCACATTTAATGTAAAACTGAAATATTTGAATTTTTTAAATGGAATGTGGTTCCTACGTTATTTCACCTAAAAACTCTTTAAAATACTCCAAAGAAACTGAAATTTGGAAGATATTTATTAATGTCTAATACCTACTGTTAACTCTCACAAAAATTGGAGGTATTTGAATTTTTCAATGGACTTCAACACCATTTTTACATCTTTAACATAAAACTAAAGTAAACTAAATATAGCCCACATTTGGATCCCTTTATGCCTAGCAGCTGTGTTTAAAATTAGTTTAGGAGTGAATCATGTACATACCAATATATAAATATATACACATAAATTTAATAAAAAATAGAGATATATAAGCATGTAAATACGTGAACATACATATGCATAAACACCTAAGTATATATATATATATATATATATATATATATATACGCATGTATGCATATATTTATATATATATAGGTGTGTGTGTGTATGCATATATTTATATATATATGTGTGTATATATATATATATATGTGTGTGTGTATATATATATATATATATATATATATATATGTGTCTATATATATGTGTGTATGCATATATATATGTGTGTGTATGCATATATTTATATATATATATGTGTGTGTCTATATATATATGTGTGCATGTATATATTTATATATATAAATGTGTGTGTGTATATATGTTCGTATGCATATATTTATATGTGTGTGTATGCATATATTTATATATATATATATATGTGTGTGTGTATATAAAAATATATATATATATATATATATTTATTTATTTTATACATACATAAAAGTAATCCGTGGACACGTGTTTCTGGCTCACAGCCGTCATCAGCATGGCTAACTTAGACAGAGATCGAACCTTCGATATTGATGTCTATAGTCCAGCGTTCTACCACTGGACCAAGAGGCTCCGTCTAGAAATATGTACGATTTTTATCACCTAAATATTTAATGTATTTTTATGTAATTATTTTTATTGGTGATTGTAGCGTTCATTGTTATTTTGCTTACTACTATTTCGATTGTCTCACTTTCCTAAGTAATTAAGATGCAGAAAATTGCATTATTAGTCGCCCTTAACTTCATAGGACGTATTTTTTCCGTTAATATATATTTTTATTTATTTTATACGCTGGACTATAGACAACAATATCGAAGGTTCGATCTCTGTCTAAGTTAGCCATGCTGATGACGGCTGTGAGCCAGAAACACGTGTCCATGGATTACTTGTTGTCTATAGTCCAGCATATAAAATAAATAAAAATATATATTAACGAAAAATAACTGTTCTGTTTGGGAAGCTAATTATACCTCTCCTGGGACGTGTATTCTTCCAATGTGTGTGTGTATATGTTATATATATATATATATATATATATATATATATATATATATATATACAGAGGGTGATTCATAAGTCATTTAGCTATTTAAAATGATTACCATATGAAGCACAAACATACTATGAACTTTTGATAATTGTTATCTTACTCTTTAATTACTGCTATTTGTTATTTTAAATTTGTTCGTTTATATATTCGTTTCTATATATATATTTCATAATCAATCAAATATGCTACAAAAAGTCGTAAATTCCTTGCAAAAAAAGAATGGAGCTATGCATGCAGAACGAAGGATGAAATTTTGAAAATTTGCTGTAATTTTAAACTCCCATAAATGAATTTGTTGAATAAACTTTCTGTTTTGTATTACCGTATTTTTTAACTTTAGAATCACCCTGTATATATAGGGTGGGCCAAAATAAGGGTCCTATCTTTAAATTTGAATAACTTGAATTTGAATAACTTCCACAAAATAAAAGTTAAACTCACCAAACTTTATGTGTGTGTAGACTGACCCTTCCGAGATTTTTTGAAATAAACAAAACAAATTTTAGCCGAAAAACACTTCTTAAAACTTACAAAAACTAAAGTATTGTTTTTTACACTGTTTTGAGTTTTTTAAGCAAAAATAATGTTTTCTAAATGAGGGTACGTTCCTTAGGGCTAATACGGCTCATGCTTGCTTCGGAAGGGGTCCTTTACTTATTCTAAAAAAAAATTTTTTTTTAAATCAATAAATAAAAAAGTTATGAATTTTTAAAAATAGGACCCTTATTTTTGCCCACCCTGTATATATATATGGAACGAATGAGTAGAAAAGTATTAACTTATTAACGTTTGTATTATTTTTGTAAATACAAATAGGAAAAATGTGTTTTTATTAGGCAAACATTGATTATGTGTCTTATTTTTGTCACTACAATTAGAAAAATAAAATGTTTTAATAACTGATTAAAATTTAAGAGGTTGCATATTTAACGGTGACACCGATGAAATTACTAACGGCATCTAAGTAGCCTAGTAAATAATAATAAGATTGCTTTTTTTAAAGAGAACTTTGTGTGTGTGTGTTTGTGTGTTCAAGCGACAACCACATTAACAAATGGCAATGGGTTAATTCGATATTAATCAACATATTTATGTGTACGTGTGTAGGTATTTTCTAAATACTAATTTGCTAAATTGTGTTATTTTTACTGATAAAATGTAAGAGTGTGAAATTTCCAAAATAAAATAAAAATGTTATTTTATTATGTGAACCTATGTAAGTACTTCTAAGTAACACTAAAGATTTAAAAAGACATAACATATGGCGAAAACTCATCATTAGTATTACTTATTCGCATCGAAATAAGTAATACAAATTAAAGGGTTGCGTGGCTGTTATTTCTATATAACTATTATTTCTATATAACTATTATTTCTATATAACTATTATTTCTATATAACTATTATTTCTATATAACTATTATTTCTATATAACTATTATTTCTATATAACTATTATTTCTATATAACTATTATTTCTATATAACTATTATTTCTATATAACTTCTTATTTCTATAAAACTTCTTATTTGACTGTTGAGCAACCATGTTACAATTTAAATTGCATCAAACTGAATTTGTTTTTAATTTAAATCAGTTTGCAATGGTTAATAGGTGAAGCGAGTTATTATTTACATGTATGTAATAAAAAAATATAATCTTTATTTAAATACGATACAATATTCAATGTAAGGCTATTGTGGTGTTTGTTTGTGTAAAACGAAACTAATGAAAAAAATTAAATGGTTGAATAATTATAAATGCATAGTGAAATATCACTTTAAAAAGCGGTTTAGATGAGTATTGAAAAATGTCACCATTTTATTCATAAACCGATCCGGACTAATTATTATGAGAAAGAAACTTAAGCATACTAAATTATAGTCAGCAAATAACATAATGGAAGGAAAAAAGCGAACATATAGGCTAGTCCAAAGCAAGTATAAATATGTCAGATTGAATGCTATTTGGGTCTAACCGTTAAAATTTCACAAGATAAATGTATATATATATATATATATATATATATATATATATATATATTAAAAATCGATCTGTCATCACCGGCCAGTATGAATGACGCAGACCAAAGTGTATGGCTTAAGACTGTTCGTTGTTGTTGCAGATTGGTAGCCGACCCTCAGGACCGGGTTTTACACGTAGCACCTGGTATTCCTGAATTGTCACCTATATGAGTATTGACCAGGCTCGACCTGATTTAACTTTGGTGATCCTACAGGAACTTGTGTGTCAATATAGCCGTACTAAAAGAAAGGGCATTCTTTGTCTCGAAAAACAGTGGGTTACCCCCTGTAAGGGTGCCTGCATGGGCTGTCTATAAAATAGCAAAGGTTGTGCAATCACCAACTGCACTTCTCCTAAATCATCATTGCTTGAGTCCAGTGGCAAGGAGAAGTCCAGGACGACTGAAAACAATGTCGGGATAAGCAGAGAAAGACTGCTGTTATTTGGGAGTTTTTCCTTCGACTAGATTCACACACAACTAAGTTTGATTTTACTTATATAGGGGTATTTTTTTTGAGGTGTGATCGGTAGAGTGGTGAAATGCAAAACGGTTTTTACTAATGGTAACTTAATTTTAAAAATGTCCGTTAGATTTTGCACTCAAAATCTTTATAAATAATTTTTACTAATGGTAACTTAATTTTAAAAATGTCCGTTAGATTTTGCACTCAAAATCTTTATAAATAATTTTTACTAATAGTAACTTAATTTTAAAAATGTCCGTTATATTTTGCACTCAAAATCTTTATAAATAATTTTTACTAATAGTAACTTAATTTTAAAAATGTCCGTTAGATTTTGCACTCAAAATCTTTATAAATAATTTTTACTTATAGTAACTTAATTTTAAAAATGTCCGTTAGATTTTGCACTCAAAATCTTTATAAATAATTTTTACTAATAGTAACTTAATTTTAAAAATGTCCGTTAGATTTTGCACTCAAAATCTTTATAAATAATTTTTACTAATGGTAACTTAATTTTAAAAATGTCCGTTAGATTTTGCACTCAAAATCTTTATAAATAATTTTTACTAATAGTAACTTAATTTTAAAAATGTCCGTTATATTTTGCACTCAAAATCTTTATAAATAATTTTTACTAATGGTAACTTAATTTTAAAAATGTCCGTTAGATTTTGCACTCAAAATCTTTATAAATAATTTTTACTTATAGTAACTTAATTTTAAAAATGTCCGTTAGATTTTGCACTCAAAATCTTTATAAATAATTTTTACTAATGGTAACTTAATTTTAAAAATGTCCGTTAGATTTTGCACTCAAAATCTTTATAAATAATTTTTACTTATAGTAACTTAATTTTAAAAATGTCCGTTAGATTTTGCACTCAAAATCTTTATAAATAATTTTTACTAATGGTAACTTAATTTTAAAAATGTCCGTTATATTTTGCACTCAAAATCTTTATAAATAATTTTTACTAATAGTAACTTAATTTTAAAAATGTCCGTTATATTTTGCACTCAAAATCTTTATAAATAATTTTTACTAATAGTAACTTAATTTTAAAAATGTCCGTTAGATTTTGCACTCAAAATCTTTATAAATAATTTTTACTTATAGTAACTTAATTTTAAAAATGTCCGTTAGATTTTGCACTCAAAATCTTTATAAATAATTTTTTCTCGTAATTGTTGTTAAAATGTTCAGCTTTTGTCTGAAGATCCTACTGTCAGGTTAGAGAAATAAATTATTACTATTAACTGACAAGGTGTCTTGAGTTATTACTATTTAACTTTACTAGTGAAACCGCATTTAGGAGTTAAGCTGATAAGTACCATACATCCAATTTGGAAAATGCAAAAGATGTCCGATTAAAAAACTGTCCAATGACAAAACGTCCAGTCATTGAACATTTTTTTTAATCAGACATCTTTGGCATTTTCGACAATCTTCTCACACACTTATAGCTACATTTTATAACTTTCTCAAATTTTTTAAAATAAGAACTTTTGGCTATTCCCCCGACAACTTAGATCTATTTAATTCCTCTGAGGATAAGATACCATTCTTTGAAAAGCCTGGCTTAAGGAAAGAAAAAATAAACATTATTTTATTAGAATACACCTTGTCTTGAATAATTGAAGATGAAATAGATTTGTCATTCTTACATTTTTTATTTCTCTTCTTTCATTTATCTATATAATTGCTCTATCTCGTATATTGAGCTTTAAACACTTCATGATAGGTTCACATTTTTAAAAGTATACATTCTACTTTTAGTTTCATACCTTTATGCAATATATATATATATATATATATATATATATATATATATGTGTGTGTGTGTGTATATATACTTACTATTTCATGTATATACACATATATAAAGTACCAATATGTGAGTAGAGCTTAGTAGTAATATGAAAATATATTTATCACAAGTAACCTACACAGAAACCTTCATGTTTCATTCCTGAAAGAAATCATCAGGCACAATACCTGGGTGCTTTGTTTATTCGTGCTTTCATATCTAAAGTAGTGTTTACTCTAGTTAACTAACCAATCAGGCTCGTTGGTATTATAACCCCATCTTGTGCTATTATTTTCACACACACACATATATATATGAGAGAGAGAGAGAGAGATAGATATATAGTCAGGTTCATTTTATATTTCAATAACCATGTTTTTATTTTATTATTTTTATTTGTATTTTTTCACATTTCCAAAAAACATAATATTTCTGTGAGATATATTTTTTATGGTCTATTTCATTTGTCGTGAGCCAAACAAAATTTTTATGTCCATATCGTCTCTGCAACACTACAAAATCATCAGAAAAAATTCACAAAAAGTAAAAAGTTCTTGGATTAAAGTGTCTTGAAAAAAAACCTACACTATACAGTGGTTCATTTTGGGTGAAACCAAATAAAAAACAAAGAAAAGAGCAAACTCACATGTGGGTAACCCACTAGTACGCCATTTTGAATTTTTCAGTTCAGAGCTAGTACATCCTAAAAGTTGTGTGACTTATATATGCTGTGACTTATATATGCTCTGTTGTTACTAATTGACAATCATCGAGCTGTATTTTTTAAAGAGACTGCAAAGTAAAAAAGGCACTGGTAGTATATGCTAATACATATATTGTCATTGATATTATATATATATATATATATATATATATATATATATATATATATTATATATATATATATATATATATTGGAGATAGCTTTTTCTAGCTAATTCAGAAGAAATTCATACCAAAAGTTCTTTTACTATTGTTTCAAGACCAATTTATTCCAGAATTTATCTGTAACAAACAAAATTCTGATTTATGTGTGTGTGTGTGAAAGTTTTGTCATTTTATAGTCTAATTTCTATATTTTAAGAAATTACATTTATCACGTTTTGAATTCAAACTCTTATTTATGCTTTACGTATATAAAGAGATAATATTGCTTTAATAATTGTTATTAACTTTCACATACGATCATATGCGTGTGAATGTTATGCTGATTATAATTGTTATGATTTCTTCAATGGAAATCATCTGTCTGTCGGAATGTCCATATAAAATCACTGCTGATGCTACAAACACCATAACAATAAGATTGCAATAACAAGAGATAAACAAATACGAAAATATGAAACACTAAAGTTTTAAGAAGAAAAACAAAATAAAGAAGTTATGCCCCTTTACGTTCAATAAATAAATAAATAAACCTCCTCATTAAATGTTTCCACATGAGCTGAATTTTTATAAATCCTTACTCATTTTTTTTTCCATTCTTAAAAAAAATATTCCCCTTTCAATTATAATAAGGTTTGCATGCTTATTTTCTTTGTATTTTATCTCCTGAACTAACTTTTTTTTTAGCCCTTACTCTTGGGGAGATTCTTTAAACCTGAGGGCTTATTAAAGTGAGCAGTGGATGTTTATCGATAATGTAAACTATGAAATAATTGACTATTATAAATGCCAGATATTATAAATCTGTGGTTTGAAAAAATACGGAGAACCAAATCTGAGCATCTATGAGATAGAAATAAAAAGATTTAAAATAGAATCGCCAAAAAAACAAAGAACTATTTCATAATGATGAAAAACAAAATCTTTTATATTTTTAGACGAGAATTCGTGGGGGGGGGGGGGGGGGGGCTCTTCTAAAAAGTTGGGGGGGGGCGGTTAAACACATGCATATATAACTTCATTATTGATGACAGTAAAGTGTGGGGGGGCAAGTCAAAAAGTGTGGGGGCTTGAGCCCCCCTTGCCCCCCCCCCCCGGTGCCGCCGTCCATGATATTAGATAATATATATATATATATATATATATATATGAGTAAGATAATACTTGAAAGATATAAATAATATCATTAGCCAGTAGACTATCAAGATAAAAACAAAGCTCGATATAGTGTATAGAGCAATAATATTAATTGAATGACATAATAAAATGAGAAATTAATCAGATTTTATTAAAGATCAAAAACAAGGAGTGATATTGCGTTCTTAACTCATGAGTTTTCAAAGAAAATCTTCTCCTCAGAGGACCATTACAGCAATGACATAATATATATATATGTATATGTATATATATATATATATATATATATATATACACAAAACACAAGCAAATAAGAGAATTAAGACAGCAGATCTTGGACAAATAGAGGGCTCAATATCCTATCGTAATAAAATATACTTAACACTCTACTGCAGTATTACGACAACACCGATCATCAGAATTATATCTGACGATCGGTGATGCTGTTAAACTGCAGTAAATACATTTTATTATCAGTATATATATATATATAATGGTAATAATCCAGGTAAAAACATCCACAGGGTAGTAATCCAAAGAATTTCAACCGGGTTTATACAAAGTGCTCAATATCAAATGGAGCTTTTATATATGATTATTTTTATTTACACAGACATGTACAAAATCTGCGACACTGGCATGTCGCTGTTATCGATCAACAGTTATTATAAACTGAGATCTCATCAGGCAGAGTTAGAATCCGATCTTATCTCAGATCATATATATATATATATATAAAGTTCATATTGAAAATAAATAAATTACGTTTTAAAAACGAAGAAATGTTATTTATTTATCGGTTATGTTATGAATAAAAACAATATTATTATTAAAACATTACACCAAATTTTCTCAGCCTCAGAGACAACCATCAGATGTTGCTTCTGTTTTAGTTTAATTCCGATTTGAATTACATTAAAATAATTCAAATAAGAACTAAATCACAACAGAAACAACATATAATGCTTGTAACCCAGTGTCATGTTGGGATATGTGAGATGAGTTGTAATTTTAAGATTATATATATATATATATATATATATATATATATATATAAAAATAATTTTTAATTTTATATATATATATATATATATAGTATGATTTTTTTTATATACAAACATTATTGGCTACATATGTGCACACATGTTTCAGCTGCGTTTTCATTAATCAAATTGCAGTTGAAACCTGTATGCACATATGTAGACAATGTTTGTATAAATAAAAGAAAACTATATATATATATATAGAGAGAGAGAATTTGGTATATTCGGACTACTGTTGTCATCTTGGGTGTTTTTATCACAACGTTTCGACCGATGTAATACCTGAAGAAGGTCGGAGGTTACATCGGCCGAAACGTTGTGAAAAAACACCCAAGGTGATAACAGTAGTCCGAATATATTAAATTCTACAAATTATCAACCCTCATCTAAAAAATTCCCAAATATATATATATATATATATATATATGTGTGTATATATATATATATTAATGAAAATATAATTTTTTTATGGAAGTTGATCCAGACAAGGCATGAAGCCATTTAATGTAAGGCGCTAAAAATTAAACTACTTCAAGGTCAAAAAACTAGCCAACGATTAGTGTTAAATGAATAGATTCTGCCCCAGAAAACAGCAATTCTTCCCCCTTTGTCAGAAACATCGCTCATGAAATGTGAAGACTAAAGGATTAAATAAAGGAAGCAAGAATAACGAGGCTGTCGAAAGTAAACCCAAGATCCACTTTCTACTCTCCTTATACTGTTATACTATGATACAGCTCTTCTTGTTACTGAGCACTAAGCACTGGAGGTTCATTGGATTAACATTTAGGAAACAACAACAATCAGTCAGGGACACTTTTAATGATTGATGATACCCTACATTTTATCATTTATTACTTGTCTGTGTGTGTGTGTATATATATATATATATATATATATACATGTGTGTGTGTGTGTTTTGGCTACACATGATGAACTTCTTCACATTTTACAAATAAAAAGTGGAAAACATAAAAGCGTGTAAAATTATATATGTTGTTATAATTTTCAATTTCAATATTTCGAAATGTCTTCCATTCTTTATCATCAAAAATGTTTGTTTTTTTATATAAATTGAATGAATATGAAACTTTTATGAAAAATTGGACATTTTTTTAACTTTGGGTGAATATATATATATATATATATATATATATATATATATATATATGTATCGTTCGTTTTGTTTTACAATGACGTATTCAACTTTTAAAGAATGTGAATTTCTAAAACAGAAGAAAATGATAATAAATACTAAAAATAACTGAACCACAAATAAATGATGTAAATTTATTTGAATAACAAACGGTGTCAAAATGCTAATAAAAAAGAAACGAAATAATTTATTCCTGTTCGGAGATGGCATAAGAAATAAAACGTGCACGACAGGTAAACAAAATATATAACACCTACACTAATATTTATTCATTTCTGGTAATGTATTATATATATATATATATATATATATATATATATATATATATATATCCTACACAAAATAATCTAATATCAAGTTTCTTTTTAATAGCATTTAAAATAGTGCTCAATACGATTATAATGGTTAACAAAATAATAAAACTCTTAAAATCGGAACAGAACCGAATAAAGACAGCAGTCCTTGTACACATAAAAGGTTTAATATCCTTTGAGAAATAGCTTTATAACAACAATAAATGTGGCTTACCTTAAAACGTAAACCACATTCATTATATATATGTACACACACAAACTCAGCTAGAGTGTTTTTAGTATGTATATATTTTTTCACATTGAGAAAGATCTCATTTTAATTATAAACACATTATTTATATTTAAAAGCCATAAAAACATGGTAAACACATGCACGTGAAAGACATGTACATTAATAATAATAATAATAATAATAATAATAATAATAATAATAATAATAATAATAAAGAAAAATTCTCTTTGCAATTAAAATGTACAATTTAACCGGACACGTGAAAACACGAGCGCATCATCAAAGGACACTTAATATAAGCGTTGGTTAAGACAAGAATAAATGAACGAAACGATAATGTATAAGAAAAAAAAATGACTCTTAAATGTATCTGATGTCCAGTTATTCACAAACATATTTTTTTTTATCAAGAAATTAATTCTTTTAAATGTTGACAAAAGATTTTTTTAAATATTAACATGCTTTTGTTTTTCATAAGCCAATATTTTATTTTATAGATGTGAATAAATTCATTTTTAGCCGAGAAACACATTTTACATAAATATATATATATATATATATATAACTATACATTACAGTGTATGGTGAGTGTACCGGTACACCAAACAGATACTGTATAGTTTTTGTCTCTTTTTTTTTCTATGTATAGTTTTTAAATAAAATACTTTATATATATATATATATATATATATATATATATGGGGTAAGGTACACGATAAGTCATGAAAATGAAATGCCGTTGTAGACATTATATATATATATATATATATATATATATATAATTACATTATTTCCAAAACATAGCAATGATCAACAGTAACACAAGAAACAATAATGTATTTTGTAAAAATGTTAAAAACAAACCTATATTCTTGTAAAAATTCCTTGCAATTATTTTGATCTCCATATTTTGAATTGTTATAATTAAAGCAATAATTGATCCGTTTGTCAAAATTACTTTGTACTCTGATCATTGATCAATGTTATACCCTCATGTAAATGTTATCAGTTCACTCTTTAACGGATAGTCAGGTTTCAATAGCAAACATTGATCTGAACCTGATATAGATAATGACGAGTCAAACGAGAATTTGAGCCTCCCTTTTTTCAAACACGGTGTAAAAAAAATCTGTAACAGCTAAATATATCAGCTTGTTTTTTGGGTTTTTTTTTTAAGTAAGAAATAAAAAGTTAGTTGTATCCTTTACAGATAGTCAGTTTCAATATAACACTTTGATCAAGTCATGAGCCTGATTTAATGACGAGTCAAAACAGAGATTTGAGCTTGGCTTTTTTATCGTGCTGTAAAAGTATCTTTGACAATTAAACATGTCTGCCTTTTTCTCTCTCTCTCTTAAAAATAAAGTAATGAACAAATAAAATATTCTAATATTTTTTATAAAAACACAAAAAGGTGTTTCCAACCGGACTGCCTTCTCTGATAATACAGTGTTCTGTTTCGGTTTCTGTTATATGCAGGCGTATCTCTTCGCAGCAGCTCAAGCAAACAGGAAAGGGGATTAATCCAGTTGAGCCACTGTGGTATAGCGGGGCTTTAAGAGAACGAAAGAGCTGACAATTAAGCTGCAATTGAGAGTAATGCAAGATTCCTGCAATGGACTAATACCCCCAAATCCCTTTTTTAATTAGAATTTTTTAATATTTTAGAGATTAGTCTTAAATTTCTTGAATATGAATTGAGGGACATTAGGAAATGTAATTAAAAATCAATCGGAAAACATTAGCTGGATTAGACATTTTTGCAGCATGATTCTTTTCTTGAACCAAATGTTAATGGAACTGCAAGATTTTTAAAACATACACACATTAATATTAACAAATAAATATATATATATATATATATATATATATATATATACCATAAAAATTATGCTAATATATATCACTGAACATCTATGCTTAATTTATCTTGTTGATTCTTTCTGGAATACAATATCAACTCAACCAACATGCTATCTGTTCAGCTAGATTATCATGTCAACTCATAGATGTGTATCATATATATATGTATCATATATATATATATATATATATATATATATATATATATGCATGTATATACGGCCGAATGGTTAGAAGAGCAACTGTCAACTAGATGGTCGAGTTTTGATCTCAGCTCAGGCAATTGTCTGTCTAGGCATACTTGAAAAGCTGTGATACTACAAAACAGTCCGTCTGTGGATAACTATATATATATATATATATATATATATATATATATAATGGGCACATAGATGAACTTCCCCAAAGTGTTGTGTAGCTCAAAGGAAAATGGAGAATGCACTAAGACTTTGAGGAAAGTCTTGGTGCATCTAATTTCAAGACTTCTGGAATCTTCACCCATTTTAGAATAAAATATTTTTGCAGGATTCAATAATATATTTTTAAAAGAATTTCTAATTTAAAAACATGTAAGACGTAAAACATAACATTTTATCAACGCGACTTAAACTCTCATCTCAGAAACCAGTATTAGATCTACAGTCCTCGTATCTCGCTGTTAACCACTATGTCTGTGATTTTGGCAAAGATCATGATGGAGAATATATTATTTCTGCAGATTATTGCATACGTATCTTACAAAACTGGCATCAAGAATACTTGTTTTTCTCAAGACATGTCGCAAAAACCAACCTCATATTTAGTCAAGAAATAGATTTGAATATGTTTTAACAATGTGTGTACGTTCATGTACATAGCAGATCATTATTAATGTTCGAAGACAAAGAAAAAAAGAGAAAACCTCAATACAAACTAACCTGTGTTGTGTATCCTCTAGAGTCCGTGGTGAGATGTGTTCTGGCGTAGAGTCCTGCTGTAACTGCAGCTGTTGTGTGACAACATCATTAGGTATGTGTACGTGTACATGTATTTGGTGTGCAGAAATGTGAATGGCAAATCTGTATGGATGCGTGTGTGTGTGAATGTCCGTGCATAATTGACAGTGATGCCTGATGTCCTACCAAGTGTGGCGTGTGTGTAATGGCTGCTCAAGCCAGTGACTGGCTGATGTTCTTCCCGTTGAATGGACACAGGCATTGGAACAAACCACTCTTGGAACAGAACAATTTTTTTTTTGTTCTTTTTCCCCCGTTTTCTTTTTCTGCTATTTATGGACACTCAGAACTACATATCATTTTCTCTCTCTCCCTCTCCCTCTCTCTCTTTACGAATTCTATGTTTCACTCTTTTTTTTCTCTCCTTTACTTTGCTGAACATATACAGATTGGAGCACATGTTTATATATTTGCATATATATATATATATATATATATATATATATATATATATATATATATATATATGCATATTCCTCTTGAGAGAAAGAAAGAAAACAAATATCTGGTGATTTAATAATGGCTTTCTTTCCTCCATTTTTTGGTTTTGCCAGTTTTCCTTCCAATCTTTTCTTTTTTTTTCTCAGAAAGCTTTTCGTCCTTCATAATTAGACGCAGATCTCTTCCAGGTTTCTGTTGGTGAGTCAAGATTTTTTTTTTCCTTTTGTGATTTTGTTATTCCCCCTCCTCCACCCTTCCTCATTATTTGTGTATTTTTTTTTTCATCTGCTTATTTTATTTATATATTTTATTTATTGTTCTCTCCATTTTATTTTATTTTATTTATTCTTTTATTATCGTAGGGTTCTGGACTTCATTTACCATTTGCCCATTCACTCATGAACGCACAACGTCGAGGATAACTTTTGAAATATAGATAATCCTATTTATCCTCTCCATCTTCTCTCTCTCTTTCTCTCTCTCTCTCTTTCCCCCAAAAAATAAATAAATCAATATCTAGCATGTCTACTTGCGAATGTATGTATTATTCCAAACATAAAATCAGGAATTCAAAACATCCAAGACAATGGTTAATCCCTCAAGAAATCAATATTCCACTTGTCTACTCTGGAACGTACAATTTGTGTACAACTTTCCGGGATATAACAAAATCTAGGTTGGTGATTATCTTTTCAGGAAGAGATAGCCAACCCCCTCGTGTTATATATATATATATATATATAATTTCTTTTTTGCTGTTTTATTTGCTAACACACATTTCCAGCTTTTCCTCGGATAATACTATTAACTAATTTCCCATATTAAGTAATTTTCCGTGTTGGAAATTACTTAATAAGAAAGTTGGAAGGGAAGAAGAAGTTGGGGAAAAACAAAACATGATGAAAATAAAATAAGACAACAAAAATGGCGCGTATTGGTTATATTGTTCGATACAAAATTATCTTGCATCGAAAATACATTTGAGAGTTCTGTTTGTACTTAGTATATTAGGAGGAATATAATTGCATTGTTGACCAATTTCTTTTTTTCTTCTTGTTTTTCGCTTTTGTTCATGGCTGCTATGAAACTTAGATGCAGACTTTCCAAAATTGTCCTCGATGTTTGGAGAAATCTCGTTACAGTGAACGTTGTTATTATTTTACATTTTACTTATGATTTTTTTTCAATGTGATTTAATCCTGTTTTTCTTGGATTTTATTCCAATGCATTGCATCGTCGAAAGAAAATGGCATTGGTTTTTTTTTTATTGTCAACAAGTTTCATTCCAATGGTAAGAATCATTCTAAACAAAAATTTACACACTAGCAGACATACTGTCTTTAGACAAAATTTAACTGCACCATAACTGCACCATAACTGCACTCATTACTTTCTATAAAATTGTATATAATTACATTTTGGTCTTCAGTCCTTTTGTCTTGAATTTTTTTTTCTGACAAAAAAAGTTAACCGAAAATGATGAAATAATGCAAATGTAAGAATAACATTTTAAGTTTCTTGGAGGGAAACGGTAATCAAATCCACAATTTACATTGTGTCTAAATCATGTAACAGTGATCCACTTGAAAAAAAAAATATATTTTTACAAAATTTTTTGGTGCACATATCACCTTTTTTGAACATATTTAATCACTTACTTTCTGCACATTTTACCATGGTCTGATTAAAAAACGTGTATTATTGAATGTTATATGTTTAGAAATTTGCACAATTCGAATCTACCAATATCTCATCTCAATTGCTACCCTGAAATTTTGTACAACCATAAATATTACTTTACATCATGCGATTGTTTAATTTGGTGGGTTTCAACATTTTTTTTACACATTCAACATTTTTTTTACACATTCAACATTTTTTTTACACATTCAACATTTTTTTTACATATTCAACATTTTTTCAAAGTATTTCTGCAAATTTCACGATGGCATGATTCAAAAAGGTGTTTTATACATTTGATATAATTATAGAAATTCACACAATTCATTGATGTCTTGCCGCAATTCATACCATGCAATTTTAAACAACCATAGAATTTCTTTTTACATTATGTGAAATCTGTCTAATCCGCATGGTCATTTTTGGGGTTCACATGTTACTTTTTTATAGAATATCATTTTTCCATACTTCAATATGGTTTCATTTAAAAACGTGTATTATAGACTTTGACAGAAATTTATACAATTTTAATCTACCAATGTCTGGTTATAATTCATAGACTTAAATTTTAAACAATCATGAAATATTATTGTCTCATCCAGCGAGTTTCAACATTTTATTTTTTGATTGTTTTTGGATCCTACTACTTTTTCCATCATTTATGATATTTGTCATATTGAAAAAAGTGACTTACAAAAGGATTAAAATTCAAACGGTTTTAATATGATAATCTCTGATTGAAACCTTATACAGCGATAAGCTATTATTTTATGTCATGGGAAATTTCTAATTGAGTGGTTTGCAACTTTTTTTTCTTCCTTTTTTTTTTTTTAGATGTCATTAATTACTCTGACCCAACTTCCAAGATTGTTCTGTGTGATCATAGTTTGATCCATCAGTCTGAACCGGCAAATATCTGGTTCAAATATACAATTCATTTGCTGAAGAGTTAGAAAAATTATGAGATATTATTTTACATGATGTGAAGTTGTTTTACTGCAGGGATCAAACCTTTTTTATGGAGGTTGGTGGCTCATGTTTTCTTTGATAAAATGTTTCGGAATATATTTTTCCCACATTCTAAGATTTTCTGATTCCAAAAATGTAGATGCTGAAACTATAATGCGTATAGCTATTAGCATTCCAGATTTAATCTGCCAATCTCGGATCACAGTTTCTCCTCTGAAACCTGAAATACATCTTCAGATGAATTAGAATTATGTAAGATTATCACCAGTAATTCTGAACTTTTTATTCTTTTTGCTTATGCCTCCTTTTTCACAATTTGCATAGAATATCCAATGTCCTTTCAACACCTTCAAAGATTGTCCAACTCAAACAACTTGATTGGTCCAACTGGTTTACCAGTCTGATTTTGAAAATTTCTGGTTTCAATTACTAATTCATCTCCTGAAGACTTAAACAATAATAACATATTATTTTATGCCATGTAAAGTCGTTTTAATCCAGGGATCCATTCCTTTTTAGGGGTTGTGGCTGATATAACCTTTTGTAAAAATGTTTCAGAAAGATGATCTGATTAAAAAAGTTACATTTTGGAACTGTTGTTTGTACACACATTTATATTCCATTTCAAGATGGCTCGATTCAAAAATGTCAATTATAGAATAGCATTTTGTACAAATTCATATAATTTGTAATCTGCCAATGTCTGGTCCCAATTCATAGGCTGAAATTTTAAACAAGTGGGTTTCAACATTTCTGTGCTTTTTATACATATACCACATTTTCCGATATATTTCAAGTTTATACCTTTTCCACATTTCAAGATGGTCCGATTCAAAAAGGTCTATTATAGAATTATTATTCAGTAGAGATTTGTACAATTAGAATGTGCCAATCTGGGATCCAAGTTTTTCACTTGAAACTCCAAATACGCCATCAAATAAATTTAATCCAGTGATTCTGAACCTTTCTTTACTTGTGCCACCTTCTCCACAATATATTAAAATATCCTTTTTTGACGCCTTAAAAAGTTCGTCTGGATCAAAAAGGTACAATTATAATTAGTAGAAAAGATCAATAATTCTAACAGTTTGAATCCGCCATTCTGCAGTCTTAATTCCTCCCACTGAAACCTTAAAACCTCCCCTCAGAGAGTGGAAGGGGAGCAGAGGGAAAAGAGATTTTTTTTTAGTTTCTCTCCACTGGTTGTGAATCAGCGATCAAGTCAAGGTGAAAATCGTTCCAAAAAACTCAGGGAAGGTAAGAGTTAAAGTCTGGGAAAAATGTCGCCTGAGAAGCAATTACTCAAAATATACTACACGGATGGGAAGCCAAAAAAAAATTATGACTAGAATCTCTGTAGAGCAACCAAAATATATTCTGTTCCTGTGTGTCTGTGTGTCTCTCTTTCGCCAGTAGTTTTATTGGTTTCTGGCTTTAACACCTGCTGCTGCTGTTGTGTATGCAGTATTGTTCATGTATATTTTAAGCCAACGCACAGTGCTTCTCAGAAATAGCCATTGTTTTCTGTAAAAATGTCATAAATATTCAGAAAATTGCGTGGTTTTATCACTGGGAAAATTGTACAGAAGATTTATATAGTTACCATCTGAAGCAGTTTGTTAAAATTATTTATCACGAGGAGTTCCTTAAAAGTAATGGTTTTAAAATTTAAAAACAAATTGTTATCAGTCAAATGAAAAGTGAAAAAAAGTTGATAAATACCACCCGGTATTTGCAAAAAATTCAATAAAACCTCTCAAAGAGGTTTTATTGTTCTTTGTAGTTATTTTTTTGTGGTTCCTGGTGTTCCATGCACTGTAGTGCCAGTAGTACAATGAAGACAGTTTGCTACTTGAATGCAATGGCAATTGAGTAGAAACTACACAAAAATTATTTCTGTTTTCAAATAAAAATAGAAGAATAAATATAATTCTAACCGAGATAGTCAGAATAGGAAAGATGTTGTGGTGCCGTTGCCATTTTCTGATGGCTAGAAATGATCTTCCTGTTCCCTGACAAGTTGCAAAGCTGGGAATACGGGCCTGAAATGCCATTGTCTATTGCAGCTGGTTTTAAATCAATCCACTGACTGCAATCAGGGATGTGGCCAATGTTGGGTTTGCAGAGGGACCTCAATGATGAACTATGGTTTGGGTTTCCAGGGTAGAAAGGTGTTTCTGGCTTAGAGGATTTCTTTTGTGTGCTCCTACGTGGATTCTGGTCGGTCACTGACATGGAGGATTTAAAGTGCCTGGAAGGGTTAAAATCTGAAAAACATAAAGAGATCAACCACACTCATCAATGTATACCAACTCGTCAACTAAATATAACAAAACTAAATTAAATAAACAGATCAAAACTTAAATTGCAGCCAAATTTAAAAAATAAAATGAAAAAGACCTTTTCTCTTTAAAACTGATGTTACTGTCTATTACTAATGGAGATTTGGTATCTATCTGTCTGTCTGAAACTGGAACTATACTAGTACTATATTTTAATGCTAAATTCAGGGAAATAGTGTAGTATCTATTCTGTTGTCATTATACCATCCTTCTGGGGATTGTCACTTCCTTTGGGGGAGGGGCAATGTTCGTTTGTCATATAGACTAACAAAAATATGCTCCTTCTGATCGCATATTTTTGCTAGCAATCATTATGGCCCACAGTGCAATTGTAAGAATATATAAGACTCCAATAAAATATGGTGTGTCTCTATTTTAAATATCTATATGTATGAATATCTCTTCATTTGCATGTAGCACTAAGGGAGATAATCCAGTATATATTCAAGCAAACGTAAGCATTAGCAGTAATTGAACAAAATATTAGTATTGTTTATAATGTAAGCAAGGCAACATCCGGGTTTTTTTTTTTTCAAGTGAATTTAATTATAAAAGTTTTATATAGACTGGAAACCAAAATTTGTAGACAAAACGAGTTTTTTTTTTTTTTACAATTTTTACAAAATGTAGGTTTTCGAGTACAGTAAATTCTTTGTGTAATTTGTTGTGGCAAAATATGTTTATGCTCCTCTGCATATCTGTCGAGCCACACCATACAAAGCAGCAGCTGACTGGAAGTATTAATAGTGTGTGTAAATAAGATAACTGTTACTTTTTCCAAAGTGACTTTAATTCTAAAAGTTGCAGGTAAATTGATAATCAATAAAAACCGTTCGCCATCATTTTCGAAGGCATGGGCACACTCGAATAAGACCTCATATAGAATATTGCAGTCAATCCTGTCAATTGCGACATAATATTAAAATTATAAGGCACACAAATAAACATGACTAAAATAATAACAGATCTCAATTCTAAAAATCAGATCCTTAGGTTTAACTACTTTATTGTATAGAAAAATGAGGAAGGATTTAATTGATATCTTCAAAATAATGGGATTTCTAAATATGGAACACATTTGTTTTTTTCATATTTCTCTTCGCACTGGAAATTTATTGGCAAGAAAAATTTCAAAAACTGAATCTAGCAGAAGATTAAATTTTTTTAATATTTTGGGAACAAATTACGCAATCAAATTAAAAATAGCGTGTAGAAAAAGTTAAAGAAAAAAGTGGACGAATTTAAAGTAAAGTAGTTAAACCTAAGGACTCTATCCGATGTTTATAATCAAAACTTTATAATCTCTTATTGTTACATAACAAGATCGTGATTCTATGATTCTAAAATAAAAAGAATAATGGTTAATTAAAGCGGTTTGAAAAATAAGCATTTGTCATTTATTTTGTAAAGAAGGAATGCGTGAAAACAAAAACAATTTTGATAAATACTATCAGGGATTTAAAAACGAGAGAGGAAAGATTGACATAAAATCGGGAAGATGTCCTGTGCTTTGCTCCTCTGGTGGGACACGACAGAGCAACCATGGTACATAAAGAAACGAGTGTGTAAGTAAGTTAATGTTGACATACACCAGCAACAAAAGTAAACGACGTAAAACTTTTTTTGTGTTTCGAGTCTTCATTTGTGAACACACCTGTGAGAGAACATATTTCGGGAAATGCTAGGGAATTCACCTACTGAACAAAAACAAATTTTACTTTTCAGTTTTATATAACGTGGCATCCTCAGCAAAGATAATGGCATAGGGACATGCAATAATAAGAAAAAACTATCACATAACCATTTCAAAAACGTTACAGACTTTCGTATTTGGTCTCCATAAAAGAAGTTACAAATTTGGACGAAATCTGATAAAATCTTGAGGAATAAGTGTGTGTGTGTGGGGAGGGGGGGATTAATAACTGCACAATACAATCAAACGAACTCCATCTGCATAGGTTATATTTCATCTTTATTTATTGAAAGACTTCAGAGTAAAATTGAAGTTGAATTTTAATTACAAATTATAAGAAATATAAATAATGGAAATGAAAAGGTAAGATGAGTGAGGTACTTGTACCCTCTCAACGTAAATACTCCCAACTCACTCGACTAGCAGCAAAATATCTGTAGAGGTCTAGAAGATTTTCTGCTCTAATGGCTAGTTTCCTCAAACAGATCGCCTTTGGAATTCCATCCCTGCTCCCTGTTTTCTTGACTGCACCAAAATGCAAAAATTTAAATGTAACGTGAACAACACATCTTGTTACCTTACTCACCACCCAAGTTGCCCTCTATAAATTTGACTTGTATTACTTACAGTAGCCCGTTACGCTTCTGTGGCAGTATGTCTTGTTTGGGTCAAACAAATGTAAAAAAAAAAAAAAGGAAAAAAAAAAAAGGAAAAAAGGGAGGAAAGCTAGACAAAAAAGACAAAATCGATGGAGAAAAAAAAGGTAGAAGGCAAATGAGTTGATAGCGAAAAGAGTTACTTCAAATTTAATGACATGTCAAGGTATGGGGAAATTAGGTCATGGTCAAAAGTTGCTTAACAAGAGAGAATTAATATGGCAGAATTATAAAAGACAGCTTTCATTTTACTTAATATGCAAATATTTTTACAATTGCTGATTTTTACTGGTATTTTATTTTGTTTTTTATCGAAAAGTACAAATCGGACAGAATAATAATGGAACGGATGAGCTAATTGCGAGATTTTATCTCAGATGATTGAAGGCTCAGCTGATACGTTCTTTTGTTTCTTCTTTAACACATGTTATTTTGGTATGGCCCAGAGGAGAGGGGATAGGTTAGGAAGAAGTGAAAGTAAATGGGAGAGAATCGAGGTGTAAAGAAGGCAAAGTGGACCTGAAGAAGACGAGAAAGAGAGACAGTACCAGGTATCGTTCAGTTTGTCTGTTTCTTATGGTAAATAAGACCTTTTGGGATTATTTAAGGACCAAAACATAATACCGATTTTAAACGATTAATTGTATACAATTCATTGAACACAAGTTGTTATTTTTTACCCAAAGTTGGGGTGAAATTGCAGGTTCATACCTTTCTCAACGATATTAGTGTGTAAGTGATCACAATTGACCCAATAAGATTTGAAATCGTCATAAGTTATTCCATAATAATCTTCCACTCTATAATAAAGACCAATGTACATCTATTCATTATAAATATATATCCGTCCATTAAAACAAAAGTTAGTGAGTAAAAACAAACTGCTAGACAAAACCATTTCAAATTTTTAGGAGAATGTAGAAAGCATATACATGGACGGCGGCACCGGGGGGGGGATGGGGCAGGGGGGGGGGGCTGAAGCCCCCTCCCCACTTTTCAACTTGGGGCCCCCCCCCACTTTACGGGCATCAATAATGAAGTTATATATGCATGTGTTTAACCGCCCCCTCCCCACTTTTTAGGAGAGCCCCCCCTCGACTTTTATAACTGTCCCGCCGGTCCTGAAGCTGTCTAAAATGAATTCGGAAAGAAATCCTTCACTTT
>OY744525.1:21182842-21285342 GCA_963556195.1 Sepiola atlantica
ATCATTAAAATAAGTTTTGGTAAATTTATAGTCTTTAACCCCCACCCCTCAAATCACACTTTGGGGTGCGCTGTGCCTTCCTGCTCCAAGCCTTGAACCCCTATTAACATTTATATTCTGTTTTTTTAAATTTCTATAATGTTCAAATAAAATAAAGTAAAACGTATGTTATTTTTATGGATCTCAAGTGAGAATAAAGACCTCGCAATAATCTTGCATTCTCTTGGATCAAAATGAAATATACATATCCAAGTATCTTTGGTAATATAGTTCCAGAATACATATGATTATTATCTCCCAAGCCATTGAAGGAGTTCATGAGCAAACAGGCATGAACTACCACTGATAAACCCCCTCCTGTTAAAACCGGGATCAGAGAAACAAATATACCATGAACTTCATGTGTCATACGGAGAAAAAACAGGCTGTGACAATATCTAATAGGCAAATTACGCATGCCTTGAGATTACAAATAAATAGTAAACTCATCACACCTGACATTAACCTATATCTCTACAAAGTTACCATCCACTCATGCATAAAGAATTGTTGCCACATCTGGGCTGGTGCACAATCCACTAGTTTCTCCCTCTTAGAAAAGGTCCAAAACTGAGTCGCCAACTTAATAGGTCCCTCACTATCTATCAAGCTCTAGCCCCTGTCCCATCGCCACAATGTTGCATCCTTGTGCCTTTTTTACAAGTATACAATGGGTTGTACTCCGATGAACTTGCTGCCCTGGTGCCCCCTTGACGTAAATACACTAGACGAACCCAACAATCAGCTAAGTCCCATTCATTCACTGTTGAGGTCCCCAGATGCAGGAGAGCCTTCTACTCCAACAGCTTCTTTCCTCGTGCTGGCGGCCTTTGGAACTAGCTCCCTGTTTCCCCGACTCTACTGACATGCAGAAATTTAAAACTAATGTAAACAGACATCTCGCTGCACAGCTCACAACTTAGGACGCCCGCCAAAACTTACTCCCTAATTCTCAGTAACAAGGCAGGTCGCCACTGTAGATGTAAGGGGCTTACGTCTACGTAACGCCCTGAATATGGGGGGGGGCTACTGTATGTACAAATAAATACTCAATAGTCTAGACTAATGAGTATTTATTTGTACAAGAAGAAAAGGGAAAAAAAAAGAAAACGTCTTATTATGGAAATTTTATTAACGATTCCATGGGTGAAATTTTTAAGCAGGGCGGGGGGGGGGGGGTCACCTGTATGTCACAGCATCAATATGTGTTAATGACATATCAATGATAATATTATACCCCCTCCTCTCCCCCTCCCAAAAAACAAAGCCAACACTCGCCTTAAGTCTGAAGTTATGGTCGAGAATGCCAAGATTGGGGTTGACACACTAAATTGTTCTTTGTTTCTTAATTAAGACAATGACAGTCATAAAGTCCAGAATAAGAGTCAAAACGCTGAATTCGACTTTTCCTCATGATACAGACGTTTTGCTGAATAACTTATGCATAATGGCTTCTCAGTAATTTTGATCAAAAAATAAATTCGTAAAATTTTTGTTAAATTCGGCAGAAGTATCTCTTTCTTTGAGGGGGGGGGGGAAGTTCTCATGAATTATTATTTAGACTAAAATAGTTGCTTTTTTTAGGGATGCAGACGTTTTTTTTATAAAAAATAACTTATTTGCTATTGTTTTTGTTTTCTTGTGTCTTGCTATGGTTGACTTCTTTTGGTCTTCCATAGTACACGCTCAAACAAGACCAGTTAAACCAGAAGATGTCATCCTGTGGCCGACCAACTTGACAGGAAACTTTTGCTCTGTGTCAACAATTCAAACCGCTGGTGTATTTTGAGCGATTCTTTTGTCCATTAATCTCCTTCCAAACGGCTGCTCTATCATATGCTATAAACAGAAAACATCAATCAGAACATGTTTAAAAACCAAAAACAAAACGGCCAATAAAAGGCATAATTAATTCGTGTAATTAATGAACACTTGATAAAGCACAAAAGATTCAGTGATGGAATTCAATAAGTTCACACCGATTCATCACGAGAATAACATACGTTTTAAAATCCAATTCATAATGTTTTATTTTATTATATACAAGTGTACAATCTCCGTCAAAAATGTAGAAAAAAGAATTATGCTTCGCTAATGTTCGCACTGATATTCATATAAAGTCACGTCTCAATCTGTGAAGTTAAATAAATAAGACAGAAAACGTCTCAAACTGAAAAGTTAAAACTAATAAAAAATAAAGAAACAGTAATCGTTATAGAAAGAAGAAAGGGAAAAAGAAAGAAAACGTCTTATTATGGAAATAGAGTTGAGGATTTTATTTCTGAATTCATTTCAGATGGTGTGGGGGTGGGAGGGTTGTTGGATTTTCTATTTGTTTTCTCTCTTTCTTTAAACACTTCAAATGGTTTCTTCCGGCATTTTTTTATTTAATTTATTCGCTAACTTTTCTGTGATGGGAGGGATTTATATTTATTTATATACAGTGAACCCCCGTTAATCGCGGGCTCACCATTCGCAGTTTCACTAATATGCGGATTTTTCAGCATAAGCATTGACTTAACATTTTTGCCTTGTTTGGGGTGAACTATGTTAAAAAAAAAACTATGTTAAAAAAATTTTTTTTTAAAAACTTGCAAGCAGAAAGAGCTAATCTACGTTAATTTGTTGGTTTTCATGCGAAAAACATGCTATTGTACAAAAATTTGATTTTTAGTGAACTTTGAGGTATTCAAATTTATTCATGGGTGTGTCTGAAAAGTAACGCCTGTGAATAGTGGGGGCTACTGTATATGAATAAATATAAATCCCTCCCATCACAGAAAAGTTAGCGAATAAATTTAAAAAAAAAAATGCCGGACGAAACCATTTGAAGTGTTTAAAGAAAGAGAGAAAACAAATAGAAAATCCAACAACCCTCCCACCCCCACACCATCTGAAATGGATTCAGAAATAAAATCCTCAACTCTATTTCCATAATAAGACGTTTTCTTTCCTTTTCCCTTTTTTCTTTCTATAACGATTACTGTTTCTTTATTTTTTATTATTTTTAACTTTTCAGTTTGAGACGTTTTCTGTCTTATTTATTTAACTTCACAGATTGAGACGTGACTTTATATGAATATCAGTGCGAACATTAGCGAAGCATAATTCTTTTTTCTACATTTTTGACGGAGATTGTACACTTGTATATAATAAAATAAAACATTATGAATTGGATTTTAAAATGTATGTTATTCTCGTGATGAATCGGTGTGAACTTATTGAATTCCATCACTGAATCTTTTGTGCCTTATCAAGTGTTCATTAATTACACGAATTAATTATGCCTTTTATTGGCCGTTTTGCTTTTGGTTTTTAAACATGTTCTGATTGATGTTTTCTGTTTATAGCATATGATAGAGCAGCCGTTTGGAAGGAGATTAATGGACAAAAGAATCGCTCAAAATACACCAGCGGTTTGAAATGTTGACACAGAGCAAAAGTTTCCTGTCAAGTTGGTCGGCCACAGGATGACATCTTCTGGTTTAACTGGTCTTGTTTGAGCGTGTACTATGGAAGACCAAAAGAAGTCAACCATAGCAAGACACAAGAAAACAAAAACAATAGCAAATCAGTTATTTTTTATAAAAAAAGCGTCTGCATCCCTAAAAAAATCAACTATTTTTGTCTAAATAATAATTTAGGAGAACTTCCCCCCCCCCTCAAAGAAAGAGATACTTCTGCCGAATTTAACAAAAATTTTACGAATTTATTTTTTGATCAAAATTACTGAGAAGCCATTATGCATGAGTTATTCAGCAAAACGTCTGTATCATGAGGAAAAGTCGAATTCAGCGTTTTGACTCTTATTCTGGACTTTATGACTGTCATTGTCTTAATTAAGAAACAAAGAACAATTTAGTGTGTCAACCCCAATCTTGGCATTCTCGACCATAACTTCAGACGAGTGTCGGCTTTGTTTTGGGGAGGGGGGGAAAGAAGGGGGTATACTATTATCATTGATATGTCATTAACACATATTGATGCTGTGACATACAGGTGACCCCCCCCCCGCCCTGCTTAAAAATGTCACCCATGGAATCGTTAATAAAATTCACAATTCTTTTGGCAATCTAACCATATTTGGTAAAAGTCTATGCCTGAAATTGTACACCAAATTTCAATTATGAATATCCAACAGTCTTTGTTTTACCGCGGTTCAATGAGGACACTTTGGTAATCGTCTTATCAATAGGAGGTGTGATGCTGAATGCGTTTCACCCTCATTGAACCCTAACCATCCAAATTTTTACCTGTGAGGTTATCTCTAAGATAATCTCTATCAAAACAATTCCCAGACTATTCCTGAATTGAAGAAGGTCATCACAACCAAAATCAGGGCAATGCCAAGCGAGGAACGTTTCAAAGTTATTGACAATTTTGCACGTCATATCCAGATGTGTTCATTATTATTATAATTTTAATTTTTCGTCTTCTTGAGGCTAGCCGCTTTGTGAATGACTTCCAACTTTTGCTGTTGTCGCCAGGATCAGGTTATCTTTAACTGATCCCCTCCATGTCTTAACCAGCCTACCACGTGACTTTGGGTCATCGACATCAATGTGAGACACACTTTGCAGCATTATTTTGGATTACTGACGACGGGTGACAGGACCATACAAGTTGAGACGTCATTATGCAACATACTTTTTCATGGAGGCCGTTAGAGTTAGACTAGCAATTTTCTCCGTCCAATGTGCTGCAGCCAGGACTATGTAATTCTGACATATTGTCGTTGACCATGCTTCGCAGCCATACAAGAATACAGGTCGGACATCATTTTTTTTAAATCGATGAATCAAACTTTTATTCAAACTATTTTCTTTAAATTACAGATGCATTTTCAACAATGTTATGATTACAGTTTATTTTGTTACTTTTAAATTGAAAGACAGACTTAACATATAATAGAAAAAAAATTTATATAAAAGTCGTCAGATTAATTTCAAATTTATTTATGGATGATATGGAAAAGAAAAATGAAACTGTTATTTTTCTTGTGAAATCCGATGAATAACTATCACATAACAATATAGAGTGTCTAGATGAATAACTATCACATAATGAATATCACATAACAATATAGAGTTTCTAGATGAATAACTATCACATAATGAATATCACATAACAATATAAAGTTTCTAGATGAATAACTATCACATAATGAATATCACATAACAATATAGAGTTTCTAGATGAATAACTATCACATAATGAATATCACATAACAATATAGAGTTTCTAGATGAATAACTATCACATAATGAATATCACATGACAATATAGAGTTTCTAGATGAATAACTATCACATAATGAATATCACATAACAATATAGAGTTTCTAGATGAATAACTATCACATAATGAATATCACATAACAATATAGAGTTTCTAGATGAATAACTATCACATAATGAATATCACATAACAATATAGAGTTTCTAGATGAATAACTATCACATAATGAATATCACATAACAATATAGAGTTTCTAGATGAATAACTATCACATAATGAATATCACATAACAATATAGAGTTTCTAGATGAATAACTATCACATAATGAATATCACATAACAATATAGAGTTTCTAGATGAATAACTATCACATAATGAATATCACATAACAATATAGAGTTTCTAGATGAATAACTATCACATAATGAATATCACATAACAATATAGAGTTTCTAGATGAATAACTATCACATAATGAATATCACATAACAATATAGAGTTTCTAGATGAATAACTATCACATAATGAATAGCACATAACAATATAGAGTTTCTAGATGAATAACTATCACATAATGAATATCACATAACAATATAGAGTTTCTAGATGAATAACTATCACATAATGAATATCACATAACAATATAGAGTTTCTAGATGAATAACTATCACATAATGAATATCACATAACAATATAGAGTTTCTAGATGAATAACTATCACATAATGAATATCACATAACAATATAGAGTTTCTAGATGAATAACTATCACATAATGAATATCACATAACAATATAGAGTGTCTAGATGAATAACTATCACATAATGAATATCACATAACAATATAGAGTTTCTAGATGAATAACTATCACATAATGAATATCACATAACAATATAGAGTTTCTAGATGAATAACTATCACATAACGAATATCACATAACAATATAGAGTTTCTAGATGAATAACTATCACATAACGAATATCACATAACAATATAGAGTTTCTAGATGAATAACTATCACATAATGAATATCACATAACAATATAGAGTTTCTAGATGAATAACTATCACATAATGAATATCACATAACAATATAGAGTTTCTAGATGAATAACTATCACATAATGAATATCACATAACAATATAGAGTGTCTAGATGAATAACTATCACATAATGAATATCACATAACAATATAGAGTGTCTAGATGAATAACTATCACATAATGAATATCACATAACAATATAGAGTGTCTAGATGAATAACTATCACATAACGAATATCACATAACAATATAGAGTTTCTAGATGAATAACTATCACATAATGAATATCACATGACAATATAAAGTTTCTAGATGAATAACTATCACATAATGAATATCACATAACAATATAGAGTTTCTAGATGAATAACTATCACATAATGAATATCACATGACAATATAAAGTTTCTAGATGAATAACTATCACATAATGAATATCACATAACAATATAGAGTTTCTAGATGAATAACTATCACATAATGAATATCACATAACAATATAGAGTTTCTAGATGAATAACTATCACATAATGAATATCACATGACAATATAAAGTTTCTAGATGAATAACTATCACATAATGAATATCACATAACAATATAGAGTTTCTAGATGAATAACTATCACATAATGAATATCACATAACAATATAGAGTTTCTAGATGAATAACTATCACATAATGAATATCACATGACAATATAAAGTTTCTAGATGAATAACTATCACATAATGAATATCACATAACAATATAGAGTTTCTAGATGAATAACTATCACATAATGAATATCACATAACAATATAGTGTCTAGATGAATAACTATCACATAATGAATATCACATAACAATATAGTGTCTAGATGAATAACTATCACATAATGAATATCACATAACAATATAGAGTTTCTAGATGAATAACTATCGCATAATGAATATCACATAACAATATAGAGTTTCTAGACCATCGGATAAGCTACCTGGGATTGTCTTTTTTCTCAAGCTTCGACTACCTTTCTGTTATCTTCCTGGGATGATAAAAGAGTCTGATCAAGCATGTTTCCCTATTTACTTGCCTCCCCACGAGGGCAGAGTTAGACACAAGGTCGGTTTTTAACGTGGAGGAAATCTAGCTCCACAAAAAGGGGCATTCTAGATTGGGACAAAAATAAAAATTGCATTTGTCTAGAAGTATTCATCTTTTACTAAGTGAGGACAGAACAGATACTACACTTTGATGTTAGCCCAAAGACCGAGCAGTGTCACACAATCTCTTCCAATTCTAATTTTATTTTCTATTCAACCATATTAAAAGATCGCTTCACATTTGTCCTTTCTGCATTTGACCGGACAATATGCATGAAGATGACTAAAAGAAGTGAAGACAGTCACAGACAACAGCAGGATTTTAGAAATCTTTTATTAACCATATTCTAAGACAATGGATATGGATGAAAACTCAGATGTGGATAAAGTATATCTGGATGGCAAAGCTATTGAGTTTGTTGGGAAGCTTTGTTACCTTGGTCATACCATTGAAACACAGGGTGGAGCAGGTGCTAGTTCAATTGCAAAAGTTAGAAGTGGATGGAGTAAGTTCAGGGAACTTCTGCCATTACTAACCAGCAGAGCGTTACCAGTGTCTAATCTATCAGTCATGCGGTGATGCATGGAAGTGAAACCTGGCCAGTGAGGGTTGAAGACATGCGTTGCATGGGGAAAAATCATATGAGAATTATACGATGAATGTGTAATGTGAGTGTTAAAGACAAGCTTAGTTCTGATGAGCTCAGTGGAAGATTACATTTGGACAGTATAGGGGTGATGTGTGCAGAACAGGAGACTTCAATTGTATGGCCACATTGAAAGAATAGACGAGATTTCTTAGGTTAGTAGATGTAGAACAGTTAAGGTAGCAGGTCCAGTTCACAGGGGGAAGGGCATGGTAAGAAGTGATAAAAATGGACTTGAGAGAAAGAGAAATAAAGACTTGGTGAAAGATAGGTCCGTTTGGAACTCAATTTCTTGAAGCATGCAAAACGGAATTTATGATGATGATGATGATAATGATGATGATGATGATGATGATGATGATGAACTGCCTTGTGAAATTTTGTCCGAAATTTAAAAAAAAAATGATCTAAAAATCTAATGGATACAGAAATACACATATACATATGTTATTTTATTTATCCAAGTTATTTCCCTTGGGTTTATTTCTTTGCAACGTTAGAGAAGAAGCTCTCCTATGTGAACGTCTGTAATCTAGTTCCACTCACATGCAGAATTTAGGACGAGATTTTACCCTCTTGTTCATTCTTCAAAACAGACATACGTTTTTTTAGCTCCTTCTAGGAGCATACCTTTTAAAACCCTAGCAGGCTTTGTCTCTAGATTGTGACTTCTGATAGCATCCACATAGACTCCCAGAAATACAAATAACTAAATTTTATTCCGACCCCAGCAACAAGTGTTCTTTCTCATTGTACTTGGGACTGTAATGTATATAGTTCTCCTTTTGTATATTATATCGTGAACCACCTTACATGTTTTGTAACAAAATGTTACCTGTTTTGTATCCCTTTTTTATGTTTGTCTTTAGCAAACTGTTTATCTGTCAATAAATATATTTGTAAATACAACTGTTTCTTCACTATTATCATTTTCTTGTTCGTCAAACAAGACATTTCCAAACACAGGCCTCACTAAAAATGTAAAAGTTAGAATATAAATATTCGTAGCTTTTTGCATATCGTCAACGTGAGGGCAGGCAGGTCTCAGAAGAGTTGACAAAACTATTTGACCAATCAGGTTGCAAGCAAGCAGACGATAACCTTTGGAAGAAAAAATAAATAAACATCTGATTTATAATAATTGTTTAGCTATGGTTTGTTCATTCTTTATTTTTATATGTGTATTTTATTTTGATTTTCTTCGTCTGAATTTATCGTCTGCCAGTCTTCAATTTATCATTTGGTAGTTTTCGCCTCATCAACTCTCGGGCGCTTCAGAGACCTGCCCTTATGTTGACGGCGTAAAGTCATGGAAACGTGGTGCATTCTCTATAAGAATTCCCATAATACATCTGCTCATAATGAACAATGACAACTTTTTTTATAGGTTTTCCCCACTTACTGGAAGACTCATACAAACAGTGGAAAGTTTAAAAGAACAGGGCTATAACATGAATAAAGATGCGTTCAGATTAAAGAAATATGATGAAAATATTAAATTAATCCAAATATTTAGTAATACTACCTTATAATGAAACATGAGCTTCCAATCTCCAGTAAGGACCACCAGACATCACAGCCACTGCTACGGGCAGGCATCAATCTTCACAGACTATGCTATTAGCAGGCATACGTTATCACCTACCTGTTAAGGTAGGTATTAGTCATCACGCACCTGTAAAGGTAGGCATCAGTCATCACACACGCATCTCTTATTACACACTATTGCAACAAACACGCATCTCTTATTACACACCATTGCAACAAACACGCATCTCTTATCACACACCATTGCAACAAACACGCATCTCTTATCACACACCATTGCAACAAACACGCATCTCTTATTACACACCATTGCAACAAACACGCATCTCTTATTACACACCATTGCAACAAACACGCATCTCTTATTACACACCATTGCAACAAACACGCATCTCTTATTACACACCATTGCAACAAACACGCATCTCTTATTACACACCATTAGCATGAATTGTCGTCATACATTTACAATTAACCTCTATCATCATACATATGAAACTCATCTAATCTAATATATAAAGTAAAGTCATTCTCTGTATGAGATCTTTTGTGCATTATAGACTATTGCATACAAACTTAATATTTAATGCTATTATGCCAGTTATTTATGGCGAGCATTGGGCCATGGTCTTAAAAAAAAACGTACTTCAAATTGATTTTATTGAATACATAATTAATCCTAACCGATATCTTATTTTTGCTTATCATTAAGAGAAGGTGTAAGAAGACCTTTTCTTCCTGACAGAAGTCCTCTTCCTGTCACTCATTTATATCCAAAACAAATTTAACAAGATTTTTTGTTGATTCACTGGTATTAATTCATATTTCAAGCATTTCGATTAGCTAATCGACATAGATTTAACTAATTACAGAAATGGTAGTGAGGAGGACAAAAGAATAGAAAGTAGACAAAAGGTTGAAGAGAGAGACGGAAAGAGAAGGAAGAGTAAAAAGAATCAGTGGGAGTAGAAGGCGTACTTGAATTGCACACATGCTGTTGGAGTTTTACAGAATATATTCGACATTCTGGCCATGACTGGGTAAGCAAAACATTCAGAATATGAAAACAACATTTTTGAAAGGCTGTTCGTGAGGAGTATGAGTCAGGGGAAAAAACATGTACAAGTTTCACTCCAAATAATTTACTTGACTAAAATAGGAATTTACAAAAAAAAAACAGTTTTTTCGCAAACAAGTCAGCAGTTCATAATTTTTAATAGTTTTTTTTTTTAAATTTTGTTACTTTGTAATCCTTTTGAAATTTTAAAAGAATTTGGAATCATTTAAACTGTTGAATAGTAAGTTTAAAGTTGAGGTCTAAAATTCACAGCAAATCCTCATGTATTGAAAGTTTTAGAGGCTATTTGCCTTAACAAAATTAGTTTTACTTTTATAATAATTTTGTTCAATTAATAGTACCATCATCATTAAATTAAACTTTTAAAATCTTAATCCTACTAAAAGAAACAAACTTTTCTACCCCAACATCCACCCTCAAGAAAAACAAAAGCATTACAAAAAGTATAATAATAATGAAAGTAAAAGACTCCCGGGCAACGCCAGGTAGGGACAGCTAGTATCCAATAACGATCTATCTGCAATAATCTCTATATTAATAAAAGTATGAAACAACTTCATGGGTGTTTGTTTTTCTCACAACTACAGGACTTATACATTGCTTTTATTTATTTATTTATTTACGAATTGTTATTAAAATGAAAAGTGCAATAGCGTAAAATAAAACAGATTTTAAAAATTCTTATTAAAAAAAAAAATTTAATTACGAAGTTAATTCCACTAGAATGCATTTCGGTGTCTTAAATGCTCTCCTCACTTTCCCCAATACACCATAGATAGTCAGTTTATCCTTCTTTCTGAATTCGTCACGTAAATTTTTACTCACTCTTTCTACAAACCTGCCTGCTGATATTGTAAACAACTTCATTTTCGTTTCCCGATTTTAGTTTTAGTTATATAACAATTTGGTTCTTTCAAAATCAGAAAATAAATCCGGCATAGTTAGAAAAACAAAATTGAAAGTATATGATTTAAAGACATCCAATTGATTTTAGTGCAAAATATTTTAGATAAGGGAACATATGAACCATATATAAAGTATAATGCAAACCCAAGTTACGTTACCCACTCTCAGACCACCAAAAGACAGTTATCAAACATATACCTAAATCAATAGAACAAATAATTAGTAACAACTTCTCAGAGGAAATTTTTTTACGAACATAAATTTCTTTATCACAAAACACTAAAAGACTGCAGTTATAAAAGAATCCAAATCAAATACATTAAACGAGTAGCACCCAGCAATAGATCTAGAAGAACAAGAGGGTATATGTTACGACGCTCAGCAGAGGCGCGAACGGGGTCCAAAAAAAGAACGAGAAAGGGTTTAAAAACATAAATTTGCAACAAGTGAAGTTGACCTACGACGAGAATAGATATTTTTCTACTTACCTATGTAATTTGTTTTTATTTTTACCTATTATAAATGGGTTTTCATTAGATGTAAAAAAATAAAATTCTTGTTTTTTTTTCCCACCGTTTTCACAAAAACAATATGGCCGCTCCTAGTGCATTTGTTAGTAACCCCCCCCCCCCCAAGTTACGGTAACAAAACTATTGATTTCTAATAAATAGCACTTCAAACGGGTTTAAAATACAAACAAATAGCACATGCAAGTTTGAAACTAACTTTTACAGCTTACAGTTACTTTTATTTGTTGTAAATTTGTATTTTTTGCGTTTTTACTCTGCTGAGTCTCGTAAAAGATGCCCGAACAAGAAATAGGAGAATTATCTGGTTCACACCTTCATACAATCAACTGGTTAAGTTGAAATCAGGTCAGAAATTTTAAAATTTGATCAACCTTCATTACCCACCCAATAGAATTGTACATAAAAATGTTCATAAAAATACCTTCAAATTAAGTTACAGTTTCAGTGACAACTTAGAAAAATGATCAAGAACATAATAATTACTAAGAAGTAATGTAGTAAGGAATAATAGCATTAACATCAACCCTAATTCAAATAATAATATTAAGGCTAACAATACTTGTAATTAGAATAATAAAATAAATTGTCCACTACAACAAAAATGTTTATCATCTATTGTCTACCTAGCTACTATCACAACTAAAGAAGTCCAATGGAAAATAAATTTTATATGGGTATTGCTGGTCATACTTTCAAAGAAAGATTCAACAACTATAAATGCTCCTTTAACAATATTGAATATAACAAAAAACCTACTTTCACACTATTTCTGGCACCTAACCACAAATAACAAGTCTCATACTCTTAGTAATTTGCATATAACACCCTGAACCTTTATGGCCCCCATTAAAACTAAATTAAATTGATAATATTATTAATGCCAATAATCTTAAATCCACCGAACTAGAATTTCCATCCTACTTACCAACATAGACGCTATCCTCAGCCATATCCCCTTCCTTTCTACGTGTTATATATTCTATTGATTTGAGTGTAACTGTCTTGGGGCTTGTGTTTGTAATTTTTTATATTTTTGTATGTACCTTTTTATGCAAAATTATCCTATTTTGTTTTGTTTTAGAGCTAAATTGTATAGTTTGTTAGCTGTTGGTATGTCTGATCGGGTCCTTGTAGCTCTTGTGTTTTCCCACCTTTGATTTATTGATTATTTTTAAGAGTCTTACTCTAATTGACCCTGTTCAATGTTTTGAAATCGTCCAAAGATCAAGTCATTATGTGCGTGGATTGAAAAAAAAAATGAAAGTCTTCTTTTTAGTATTTTCTGTAATAAGAAAGCATTAGAATAAGTATTTGGATGGAGTAAATAATCATTAGTCTAAATTGATCTTTAAAAAACGTGAATAAAAACTTATGTATTTATTATTGTCGTCATCTTGTCAGAATGGATTGTGTTTGTCTGTGTGTTCGTTTTTAAACTATTTCTTTGTATTGTAATTTAGTAATGGAATGGAGTAAGAATGAAAGAATACTATTCTGTTATTCTTTAATTTACCAGTGATTTGTGAAAGTTTTGCTTATGTAAAGAAAGCACACAGTGTTGTGGGGGGGGGGGAAGGATTAGTAGAATAACTAGAGCGGGTAAAAGGGGCGAGCTGCCTCTTCTTTGTATGTTATTTTTGTGCGAGTAAGTTTTTTCCGGATTAAATGCAATAATTAGAGAATAGATTTGTAGCAACTTTATATTTTGTAGGAACACAGAGGGAACCTCTCAAAATCAGTCTCTCACATGTTTCTGAAACAGTCAAATTAAGATAGAAGACGTTGCACATATAAAGGGTTCAATATTTATTTAGTTAGAACTTTGTAACAATACTAAATTTGACTTATTTTACTGCAGTTTCATGGTTTATCTATTCTTCAGAAGTGTATTAATATATTAATTTAATGATTATAAATTTGAATAACAATTGAATAACTAACTGAACTCGATTAGAAAGTGGTCAGAACTCACCATCATCATATTCAATTTTGCATCTGTGTTATATGCTGGCATATGTTGGACAGATTTTAGAAATTGACTTATCTCTGACCAAGTCTTTATTTGTCCTTCTTTCTCTCAAATCCATCCTTATCATCATTTCCTTTCATGTTTTTTTTGTGTTTCCCTGCCAACTGACTGCAACCTCAACTGTTCTAAATCTACTAACCCAAGCACTTTCGTCCATTATTTTCAATGCGACCAAACCAACAAAGACTTCTGTTCTACACATCTCCCTATACTGTCCAGATTTAATCTTCCTCTGAGGTCATCAAAGCCTGTCTTTAAACCTCACATTACACATCCATTGTATCATTCTCATAGTATTTCTCTCCAAGCAACCCATATCCTCAACCCTCAACGACCAGGTTTCACTTTCATACATCATCACACTGTACACACATGCTTGATAGACTCTTCCCTTGGTCAACAGTGGTAACACTCTGCTGGTTAGTAATGACAGAATTCCCTGAACTTACTCTATCCACTCCTAAGTCATCTATATATTTTTTAACTGATGAATATTAGATACTCCAGCTTTAACGTTTCTAACGACGCACGTCTTCAGGTACCATTTCCATTAAGTGCACACATGGGGTAAGAAAAAAACAGGTATTGACAATGATAAAGAAACATTAGAATTTACATATATACACATTTATTCTCATCAATGCAACTTTGATTGAATAGAAGTGAAAGCTTCTGTCTATTACTTTTCTGATCCCTTCTTTTCCACTGGTGGACCAGCGATCTGATGCCATGTTCCAGTGTGTCCAGGAACTTGCTATACTTGCAAGTATGTTTGTACCAACATCATCACGTGCCTGACGATGGCTCATGCAAGTCGAAAGTACTTGCAAGTATAGCGAGTTCCTATGCACACTGGAACATAGTATCAGATCGCTGGTCCGGCAGTGGGAAAGAAGGGATCAGAAAAGAAATAAACAGAAGCTTTCACTTCTATTCAATCAAACTTGCATTAATGAAAGAATGCTGCCTAAATATACAAATTGTTAAAGGCAAACGTAAGAAGGGTATACGGAACATGATACATAAAAGCGTGAAAACCAAAGCTATTATTACCAAGTGAAAGAATACATTAATATCCCAACACAATAGATAAAGAACACGTGTTTTCAGGGTCATAGAAGAGAGATATGCATAAGTAAATATGACTGACTTTCTTGTGGTCTTCTGAAAGCCTATACGGCTACTACCAGGAAAGGCTATACAAAGATGGAGAGCCAATCAAAGCACATCTGACTGCTCTGATGTCCAAGCCAAAAAGACAATGTCTAGTTCTATATTCCCTATGTGGGTGGAATTAGATTTCCTTGACTTCCGGCATAGAAGAGTGCATTCTCTAATTGGCTAGTAGGATTCACAGGAGATAAATTGAATATGATCTGATGGTAATCACTCTGAATAATTTTGAAGCCAATTTTGCAAATAACAATACTACATGATATACTAAATAGTGTCAAATACGAAAAGCTGAAACTTTGAAATATTTTGTTCTGAGAAAAGTGACTGTGATAAACTCAATTCGCTGCTTAAGCCACCTTCTTTCCTCTATTGTTGCAGTTGGGACCCATACACTTTTTGTGTTTATTCTTTTGGCCATAACAGCAAAGTTTTGTTTGAAATGTCTCAACCGTTAGCATCTATGACAAAAGAAGGCTGGAGAATGTAACAACCAAAATAAAGATAGCCGTTTTGAATAATGTCAATAACAATAGCACCCGATTTGAATGATGTCAATAACAATAGCACCCGATTTGAATAATGTCAATAACAATAGCACCCCGATTTGAATAATGTCAATAACAATAGCACCCGATTTGAATAATGTCAATAACAATAGCACCCGATTTGAATGATGTCAATAACAATAGCCCCCCGATTTGAATAATGTCAATAACAATAACACCCGATTTGAATAATGTCAATAACAATAGCACCCGATTTGAATAATGTCAATAACAATAGCACCCGATTTGAATGATGTCAATAACAATAGCCCCCCGATTTGAATAATGTCAATAACAATAGCAACCGATTTGAATAATGTCAATAACAATAGCACCCGATTTGAATAATGTCAATAACTATAGCACCCGATTTGAATAATGTCAATAACTATAGCACCCGATTTGAATAATGTCAATAACTATAGCACCCGATTTGAATAATGTCAATAACTATAGCACCCGATTTGAATAATGTCAATAACAATAGCACCCGATTTGAATAATGTCAATAACAATAGCACCCGATTTGAATAATGTCAATAACAATAGCACCCGATTTGAATAATGTCAATAACTATAGCACCCGATTTGAATAATGTCAATAACTATAGCCCCCCGATTTGAATAATGTCAATAACAATAGCTCCCCCGATTTGAATAATGTCAATAACAATAGCCCCTCCGATTTGAATAATGTCAATAACAATAGCACTGATTTGAATAATGTCAATAACAATAGCACCCGTTTTGAATAATGTCAATAACAATAGCACCCGATTTGAATAATGTCAATAACAATAGCACCCAATTTGAATAATGTCAATAACAATAGCACCTTATTTGAATAATGTCAATAACAATAGCACCTGATTGGAATAATGTCAATAACAATAGCACCTGATTTGAATAATGTCAATAACAATAGCACCCAATTTGAATAATGTCAATAACAATAGCACCTGATTTGAATAATGTCAATAACAATAGCACCTGATTTGAATAATGTCAATAACAATAGCACCTGATTAGAGAAATGCCATCAATTATTCCTCCAAAACTTTTAAATGTTCTTTTATTATGAGCACAAAGACATGGGTGAGAAATCTATTTAGATATGACACTCACCTTGTCGGTGTTGACCATGTCCAGCATCTCCCCCGCTTAAGCCTTCATCTTCCCTCTCATTGTGGCAGTCGGGGCTCATAAACTGTTTGTGTCCATTCTCTCGGCCACAAGACTTGCCTCCAATCTCCTGTTAATGGCAGAAGAAATAGAAATAACAAGAGGACAGATTTGCCGATAAAAATTGGGGCCAAAACTTGCGCCATTAAGCAAATCGCAGGATTTGCTGGCACAGTAAGATATCAAAGTCTAGAGAGACTTAGTGAATACCCACTTGGCCGACACAAGGAATTAACTTCTAGCAGCCAGCTAAGCAGACAATTCACCCGTTGGCACTAATGGTGACGTTGATAGCTCGACTGGTGGTCGTGGTGGTGTTTTGTATTTTCTCTTTCTCTTTCCACTCAACATCCCCCACTTTTCCACTACACCCCAACCCCAGTAATCTTCCGTTTGTTAATCTATGCCTCAAGACACCATATTGAGAGTGTAACTCTATGGGAAATACACTTTCAGTCCTTTTCAGCCACTAACATTATCTGGAATTAGTTTTTCAGAAGCTTAAGTCAAACACTTCAGGGAGTGTAGGCTCAGTTCCTTCCATCTATATTTGTTCTTCATTCATTCTTTCCATCACTTCAACCCTCTCACTTACATCGCCAATAGAAACTGCAATAATAACAATACTCTTGATTCAAGAGAGGTGGAAATAATCACAAGATCGATGAGAAAAAGAATACCAAGGGAGGAAGAAACAGAAACACTCTCTGACATGATAAAGCAAATAAGATATGATGACTACAAACAATGTAAAAGATAATATGATAATCATTTTTGTTTGTTTACTTTCTATGGCATTATATCTTTATATTATACTAGCAGGATCTGTGTCCCGGCGTTGCCCGGGGAAAATATAACAGACTCGTTTTAATTTATAAATTAAATAAATAGATTTAGAAAAGTAACTGACATGATAAAGCAAATAAGATATGATGACTACAAGCAATGTAAAAGATAATGATATCAAAATAATCAATTTTTTTCGTTTTCTTTCTATGGAATGATATCTTTATATTATATATAAAGTTGTAGTTTCTGTCTGTCGGTTTGTTTGTTCACAAACTCATCCTAGGGTTTTAGTGATAGACTACCATGATCATATATATTCTGAAACTACATTTTCCAGGGTAATTGGGTAAGTATATTTCGATTTGATCAAAGAGGGGATAGAACATTATCTTGGGGTTTGCGTTCGTGCTTGACATCTATAAAAAAGAAAATGTTTTATTTTTTTTATTTTTTAATTGAAAAATTATTGAAATTAAAAATAGCAATTTGTGTTGCATGAATATGTATTGTTTTGATATTAAATAATTGAAAAGAAAAGGGTTCATATGTCAGAAACTAAAAAAACAATTAACAATTTTAATAATAATAATAACGGGGTGACACCCCTACCCCCGCTAAAAGAAAATGCAACCCATGGAATCGTTAATAAAATTCTGCAATACAACCATATTTGGTACAACTAAACTTCAGTTTATGCTTGACTTGTCCACCAAATCGTGAATGTCCAACAGTCTTTATTTTATTACTATTCAATTATATGTTCTAAATCTGTTCCTCTGCTTTGCAAGCACATCTGCATAGGACTCATTTTGGCTGTGATGGCCTTCTTCAGTTTAGGAAAAATCTGAGGATTATTTTGATAGGCATTATCTTCTAGACAATCTTACAGATACAAATCTGGGAAAGTTACGGATCCGTTGACTGAATTCAATTCGAGATCACACCTTCTACTGATGAGACGATCATCAAAGTGTCCTTCATATCATTAAAATAAATAATCACAAAAGAGAGAGTGAGAAAAAAAGAGGAGGCAGAGGAGAGAAAGAAAAAGGAGAGAAAGAGAGTGAAAGAACAGCAAGAGATTCTATTATGACATCACAATGTATTCTGAAATCCTTTGAACATGGAAATGAGTGTTTTAGGTGGCAGAATTCAAAGAGAGATAGTCGGAAAAGAGATAGAGAGAAAAAAGAGCGAGAGTGGGGAAAGAGAAATAGGTGAGAGAGGAGGGGAAGCGAAAGAGAGAGAAAGATAGAGAGTTTATTATGACCTAACAATGTATTCTTAAGTCGTTTGACTGTCGAAAATCGGGTGTTTTGTCAATTGATTCTCTTTCAGTTTTTGTTAGTAATGAGAAATGTATAAAACATATTCTAAATAAGTACGTTTTATAAATATCTATACAATTTCTTCAAATCTAATACGTGTTTCATAAAGTACCAATAAATAAACATACTTTTATACATAACATATTACTCAATAAATCCCAATAAATCTTGATTGTTTGGTTGTTTACACAGAGCAAACTAGATGAGAAGTGGTGGGAGGAGGGGAATAGGCGATATATCAAGCACAAAAGACTCATAATATAAAAGCTGTGAGTTCAATCCCTGTCTATAGCAGTACATTTTCATTTGATCTTCAATCACATCCAAAAATAAAAGTTAGTATTATATAGTTTGAGTTGAGTTTGAGTCGAGGCTAAAACCAGCAAAATGTTTCACATTTTGTTAATAATGAGAAAGTTTTGTAAATATTTGCACAATTTCTTCAAATCGAATACATGTTTCATAAACTAATAAATAAATCTACTTTAAAAAATATCTAATTTGCTTTCATAATCGGTTCAGGGTACTACATCTATAAACTAATGTACAATGTACGAACGCTGACCAGACAGATCACGGGTCGTCTATGCATATATAAATTCAACCATTCTCGACTGACTTTTGTATTTCAACAATTTGTTAATAACAAGATTATTCGTTTCCGTTTCTTTGACAAAATATAAGCAAATAAATACATACAGCTAATAACACTCATTAAGATTTTAAATTTTTATTAATTTTTTTTTTTACTTTTCTTCATCCCAAAACAAAGCATATTGCCACTCAGACGTAAGAGGCTACTGAGAATTAGGGGCCAGATTTATAAGGACATTCTAAGTGGGGAGTTGTGCAGCAAGATGTTTGTTCACATTACATTTCTGCATGTTGGTACAGTTGGGGAAACAGGGAAGGAATTCCAAAGACAAGTGGTCTGAGCAAAGAAGCTACTAGGATAGAAAATTTTCTTGCATAATAGCCCGTTGAGGGACGGGTAATCTTCTAGTTCTATATACACATTAGTTAGAAACTTTCATCTGTTGTCTTTTCAAGATTGTACGTCAACAAAGAAAAAAAACACATACATTTCTTAATTCTTAAATGGTAAACATTTTAGAACTCCCCCCCCTCCTTCGTCGTCAGAGTTGCAAATCAATTTAAATTTATACAGAAACACAATTTTCAATTTAATATCAAGTAATTCCCTTAAAACAATTTTCAGTCAGTTAATCTCAACTGCCTAAAGCGTGATTTTAATTGGTTTTCTATCATCGAAAAAGCTACCATTCCTCACACATTTAAGATAAAGTGAGGGTTTGGGTTCGAAAATGAAAAACTTCAATCTTAAATCGACAAAAAACTAACAGCCGGGGTTTTATTTAAGCATGTATCTTTGCTTTTAGTGAATTGCCAACTGACTATAAGTTTGCAATTGTGTTTTAATATAAAACTGAGAGGTTCTAAAGTATGGACTGTTTAAAAATAGACCAATGCTGACGACACATGGATTTTAATTACATTGATATTAATATTTATAAAACAAAGATTTTTTTTTAAAGTAAAAAGTAATATACTTTCTTTCAGAGTATATATTTTGAGACCGTGTTCACACTGTTTTGAATAGTTTAAGGTGGAACTCACACAACAGTGGACAATTCAAGACGGAATTCACACAACAGTGGACAGTTCAAGATGGAACTCACACAACAGTGGACAGTTCAAGACGACGCGCACACAACAGTGGACAGTTCAAGACGACGCTCACACAACAGTGGACAGTTCAAGACGACGCTCACACAACAGTGGACAGTTCAAGACGACGCTCACACAACAGTGGACAGTTCAAGACGACGCTCACACAACAGTGGACAGGTCTAGAAAATGAGTATGCAAACATTATCAATAGCGTTGGAAATTATTTTAATAGTCCCAAACAATTTATTTTGCTTTAATTACGTATTGTATGTAGTTCTTTCACAACTACATAATCCTTCCAGCCTAGCAAACATATGTGAGCGGAGTGCTCAATAACAAAATGACAGAGCTTTATAATAATGATATAAGAAAGTTCTACTTGTTATCGAGCTTTAAGTAGAATTTTTCAATCTGACATATAAAGTTATCTTGTCAGATTTTGAAAGACCCAAATAGCAATCCATCTGACAAATCGATACTTGATTCGCACTAGCCTAAGTTTTTGTTCTTTTACTTCCACCATGTTATTGTCATGAATATATTTTATTTCGCATCACTTTTTTTCTGAAAATACTTATTCTGGGCAAGAAAACTGTTAGAGTGGAAACATTTTCCCTTAGTCAGTGGTTATTCTTGCACATTAAAGGGAAGATATCATGTAATGAGTTATTTCTCTTGACTTCTGCAAAAATAAATATCTAAAAAAAATGTTTCATTTTTTAAACATTATTAAGAAGTTTCCACATTAACTACAGAATATTCTTTCTTTATGGCTTTTAATAGATTAACGCCAAGTACTAAAACGAACTTTAAAAAAATTTCTGTTTCACAAAATAATTTGATTGCAAAATTAAAGTCACAAAAATTAATTTCATTTCTTTGTAAACAAGTCAGTCATTTTTTCTTTTATACCCTAACAACGCCGGGTAGGTAGAGCTATTTATATATTATATATTTCAAATATATATATATATATATATATATATATATATATATATATATATATGTATATATATATATATTAGTAGATGTAGAACAATTAAGGTAGCAGATTCAGTTCACAGGGGAACGCCAATTAAAACACAGGAGCAACTGATAAGAATGAACTTGAGAGAAAAAGGGATAAATAAAGACCTGGCCAGAGATAGGTTAGTTTGAAAGTCAATTTCTACAAACCGTCCAGCATGTAAACAGAACGTGAAGCCAAATATGATGACGATGAGTCATTAAATAAGATAAACATTCTGCCATTATTTTATCTGTTAACCATTTTTTTTTTAATTTTAACAAAATTATTTTACTGAGATTGTAATGTAAATAAAATTTTCCCAAACGTCATGTTTTCTAGAACTTTCTTCCTATTTGCCTTCACAAGCTTTCGACAAACTCTTCTAAACATATAGACAAACCCTAATAAAATATGGGAAGCATCAATGAACGGAGATATTTTTGATGCTGAATGAAAAGGAAAAAAACATTTTGAATTTGAAAAAGATCACGTGATGTAATTCAGTTGTGACGCTGCAAGTAAAAGTCACAAAGTCAAAAAGTCAATAAAGTATTATTCATTATAAAAATTTAAGAGTGCACAAACCTACATTATAATTCATTTTCTTAAGAAAATGGTTGCTGGAATTGGATATACAAATTGATGCCAACATTTTCCATCTTTTAATGCGTAAGGTTTGGTAGCTTGGTAGCTTTGTTTTACGGCATATCAACCCTTTTTGGGTTATTTAATGCCGAATCTGGTCATTATAGTAAAAGTTTTTATGCTTCAAGTTCTTTATATCTTCAAATGTTTAATCATCGTTTTTGGTTTGGTAGTTTTGTTTTACGGCATATCAACCCTTTTTGGGTTATTTAATGCCGAATCTGGTCATTATAGTAAAAGATTTATGCTTCAAGTTCTAAAAATAAAATAAAAAAGGGGAGGGAGAAAGGGAGAGGGGCTGTTGTTTTTGTTTTTGGTTTTGTAGAACATAATTAAGTTTTACAAAAAAAAAAAAAAAAAAACGTCAATGTAGGTGAATTTCGTCTCAGGGAGCCACAGGGCAGCCTGATCTGGTATCACCAGTAATGCGTAAGGAATTGATAAGAATGTTAGTATTGCACAGTGGGCCCAGATCGCCAATTTGTTGAAATAGGGACATTAGGTTAGTTAAGGTCTAAAATATAAGGAGAAAATGTTAACTAGTGCTCTGAAATACTATTTCATGATAAAAAATACTTAATTTGAGGGTGCATGACCTTCCTAGGAGGATCTTAGCCAATTTTAAAAGTTTTGGGGCTAGGCCTAAATCATCGATTTTTTTTTAATATATTGTATCCTAGAAGCTCCCTAATGTTCTAATTCTTGTGTATATTACCAATGCATTGGCTTATAGAACGTTGGTCTGATAGATGACACGTGAGTCTATAAGAAACCATGGTAATCTTGTAGCCAAGACATTCTGAGTTCATATGCCAATTTTAATGGCCAAGTGAAATTATAAATACATACAAGGTGATTCATAAGTCACTTAGCTATTTAAAATGATTACCATATGAAGCACAAACATACTATGAATTTTTGATAATTGTTATCTTACTCTCTAATTACTGCTATTTGTTATTTTAAATTTGTTCGTTTATATATTTGTTTCTATATATATTTATTTTTATTTATTTAAATTTGTGTAAATCATCATATGTGCTTTTTTTTCAGGCAGTATGTCATTTACAATTGAAGAGCGAATTTTTATTGTTATTCATATAGCCAAATTTGATGAATCTCCCACACCTGTTGAAAGGCAATGACGACCTCAAATCAAAAATCACTGCCGAGTTTGTTAAAATTAATCAATCAAATATGCTACAAAGAGTCGTAAATTGCTTGCAAAAAAAGAATGGAGCTATGCATGCAGAACGAAGGTGGAAATTTTGAAAATTTGCTGTAATTTTAAACTCCCATAAATGAATTTGTTGAATAAACTTTCTGTCTTGCATTACCGTATTTTTTAACTTCAGAATTTCAAAAATAAATAGCTAAGTGACTTATGAATCACGCTGTGTATGTATATATATATATATATATATATATATATATATATATATATCTTATATATAAAGTAAATTGAATTTTTACCTTATTCCATTATTGCTTATAGATTTCTGAACAAAACCTGCACATGCAATTCTGCGCAGGCAGCCATTTAGGCCAATTCTTGATGCATGTTATCGGAAAATAGGTATTCGTCTTGTTTGCTTTCAATAATAATAATAAAACTTACTTAGCTACAATTTATTTTTAAAAATGACAACCATGTAATTTGGTAATATACTCTTAAATGAACATATGAAAAGAAAAATCAGCTAAGGGGAATAACCTATTCTTTTAGTAAGAGTTAGCGTTACTTATTTGCTCATTCTTTTCTTTATAAACAAAAGGAAGGGTTCATTTGTAATTTGTTTAACAATTCATTTTTTTATGTGTTGCTTCGTTCTTATTACATCAAAAAAGAATTCAGTTTTAGCTAAGATACTAACAAAAGAAAGGCATCGTTACAGAATATAGAAATATTTACAAAACAAATTTGAACGGAATGGATCCCAGGCAACGCTGGGTTGGTACAGCTAGTATGTATGTATGTATATATATATATTCTCTGTCTTCTTTGGTCTGACAAGGTTGACTCTCTGTGAAGAGTACAACCGAAACATGTATGCACATATGTAGCCAATAATGTTTGTATAAATACAAATTTATACTTAAGAACAGCTCTACTTGTTATTGAGCACTTTTTATAAACACTGGAGTTTCAACGGATTTACATCTACAGAAACTAATACAATATGTGTACTATATATATATATATATATATATATATATATATATATATATATATATATACATATATATATATACATATATATATAGTTGGCATTTAACAATGCCTTTGTCTATAGTGGTAGCAGTTTTTCTTTTTTCTTTCCTGGACATTAAAATGATTTTTTCAAAGAACTCTCCTGAAAACTAAAAACAAAGAAACAACTAATATTTGATTGTATATTTGAAAATGAACATTTTGAAATGTTTGTAAACAAGGATATAAGCATAACTTTATTTTGGAATATGATTTAAATGTAATTTATACATACAGTAAAAAATGTCCCTTTCTCCCACTGTGTACCTAAAACTAAAGTTCCATGGACAAAGTTTCTTTCCAAGATCTTATCTATGGAACACAATAACAGGTGGTTGCTTTCTAGCTGACTACAACATAGTCGTTTTCAAGTCCAATGTTAACAAATTCTTGTTGAGCCGTCCTCTTAAATAATCAAATCCTGCCCAGTTCATCCATCGTTTCCAGTCCTCTCGAGATGTTGTTTGTTATTCCTTGTCGAACTGGCAAACTCACTAAACCTTATCCTCAAGTGGCCTTTGGGCCTTAATAACAGGTGACTTCTTATATATATATATATATATGGAAATTGAAAAAGGAAAACCAAAAATATTATTAATGTATTCATCAACATTTCGTCTTTATTATAAGGCTTCCTCAGGATGATTGTCTGAAGAAAAAACAAACACAAGTACCAAATGTTTGAAACAAGAGGTGGCGGCGGGTGTGAGCTTAAACTTGGGGCCGTTTATGAAAAAAATAAATTATGAGATACAAATAGATACTGGCAATGGGCAATTGAGTTGCCAGTGGAGAGTGTGGAGTGGGATGGTAGCGGTTAGAGTTATAAGATAATTAGGTAGGAGAAGAGATATTACAATAATTGTGGAAGGAGTGGAAGTAGACATTGGTAGCGGTTAGAATTGATTTAAACTATGAAGTGGGCGGAGGGAATATGAGACATGTTTATTGAATCTTTTTAAAATTAGCCTTGAGATGAGAGAGCGGGAGGGTTAAAAATCAGGGTCGTGTAAGGAGGGAGGGGAGGGGAGGGGAGGCGAGGGAGGGTGAGAGGGCGGGAACAAAATCAAGCATGGGGAAGGTGTCTACATTTGACACCTACATATACACAAACATATACACAATTAAACATACATATATATGCACATATACATACGCAAACACACACACATAAAATCGCACCCAACATTATATATATATATATATATATATATATATACACGTCTGTCATGCTTAAGTTTGAAATAGCATTTTCGTTGCTAAAAGCACAGACAGAATGGATGTATCTTATGAATATCCGTTTTTATTATTTGCATTTTATCAAAAGAAAGAGAGAAAAAAAAAGATTTTTAACGAAATCAAAGCTAAAAATTCACATGCAGATTTTGTTTTGTTTTTAATTCATCAATTCTCGTCTTACCGTCCCTATTTTACAAAAAAAGAATGAATTCGTATGGCAGCAAACAAATTCCAGCTAACATGCACACAGACAAATGATCATTTCCCATTTTGTATCTATTGGCAATAAAGTTCATACAAGGATTAACAAAGTAGTAAATAAAGTAAATGTTCACTTCACACAATAATACAAATTGCTTTCTTCTGTGTTCAATTCACAGATTAAAAAAAAAAGAAAACAATTTAATCAATTCACTACCCTAACAGTTACCGTCTTCAATCTGCTGTATTCCATATAGACATTCCAACCATACAATACACCAATAGATTATATTAGAATATAATAAACGAGAATATGACTGAATTAAAGTATGCTTTGCTAGTGTCTGCATTAACATTCATATAAAACTAGCGAAGTCCCTAGGAAATTCCATGGTGATTTCTTCATCAATCTGTATAATTTACTGTTAATAATAATATTCCTTTTGAAAAAATATGTCATTAAGAAAAAAAAATGATACTTTCTTTTTCCGTAAAAATAATTGTTATTGTTAGTTGACTATTCTTTAAATAAATAAAACAAACATGTGAGGGCTGAATGCATGTGCACATACAATGCAAATTATTGTATAAAAAATCAGTCTAGCCAAAATATTGCTTGATCCAGTTACAATAGCAAACATTGGACCTGTTAGAACTGCGACTGTCTCACAAGGTTAGGGATGAATGTACACATGCAATGCTAATTACTGTTTGAAAAATCAGTCTATGACAAACGAATTTGTATTATTCGGACTACTATTCTCAGCATGATTGTTATATTCACAACGTTTTGGCCGACATAACATCCAACCTTCTTCAGTTGCATCTTACCAAACTTTGGAACCTTCAATCCTTACAATAGGCGATAATTATATAAATTAACACTTTTATTGGATTATGGCTTCAAGGTTTAGTTTTAAATCTGTCCAGGTTGTCAAGTTTGACGAGAAAGCTCCCAAGTTTAGAAAAAAATACCTGAAAAAGGTTGGAGGTTACGTCGGCCGAAACGTGTGAATATAACATCCAAGATGAGAATATGAGTTCGAATAATCCAAATAATACAGAAAAAATCTACTTTTGGATTTTTTTCGTTTTATTTAGTTGTTTTTTTTTAAATACAATAATACAAAGAGAAATCACTTTTCAATATATAAAAATTAATCACCTCCCTTAAGATACAGACCAAACATGTTCTAATTAAGATTTTTTTTTTAATGTTTGAATGCTGTTGTCAACTATGGATATCAACTCACCATAGAAATTGGAAGATTATTCGTGTCATAGAATCGGTCCAGAGAAAGTTTAGAAGGATTATCAAGAGCACTGCAATCTGAATTTTATTTATTTATTTATTTTTTTAATGGGCAAACTTTTTATTTCACAATAAAAAATATTTCCCTTTCAGCAATGGAAAATTCAAGTTATACTCATCAAAGTAGCTTTATCACAATGGTTGCTTCTTGCTACTTTACATCAAATGACCACAAACACTTTTCACTTTTTGTTTTAATACCTTGAATCAGCTGTTCCGGATGTTATATACTGATTTTTTTTTTATCTGAGTTCTACAGAAAGATTAGGAAAATTGAACGCACTTTGTGGGGTCATCTAATTAAATCCTTTAACACGTTAAACAGACATAACTATGGGCGATCTACAAACAAACAAACAAACCCCTTGAGAGCTCATCTAAATTAATATCTGGATTTCTTTCCTTATTTAATTACTGGTGAAAGTTGTGCTATTTGTTTTTTTTTAGTGAAAGGTCACTACTTATCAATGCTGAAAGCCAGTCAAGGATGAGGGTAAATGAGATGGATTGATAGCTAGCTAAAGGTGAATAACCCCATTGAGGATGATTAATGGGGTGAACGAAGGGAAGCAGTCCTGTGGCAATGTGTTCCACAGATGGGAAGTCCTTTTGAAGAAGCTCTGTTTGTGGAAATTTCAGGTGACGCGAGGCACACGAATGAAGAAAGATAAAAATATTTTTCCTTGTGGTAGAAAAGCGAGTTCTTGCTGTGAATGTTTTGCAAGGGAGAACCAAAGATTGGAGCTCAGTCCAGATGTTGAGAATGTAACTTTTTTTTTCTTTTTAATAATATTGGCCAATTTTTGATGAATTGAGAGGTGACTGTGGTGAAGTGGATAACGACACGGACTGACGATTCGCGTGTGTCAGGTTCGAATCCAGTCGATTCCATAGCACCACTTTCACTTATGTATGTTGGCAACCTTCATGTGGTCCCTCTTGTAAGAAAGAAAGAAAGAAAGAAAGAATTGGGGAAGCCAATGCCAACAACAGAATCAAGTCAGTCAATAAAGCAGTATCATACTGATTCATACAAATTTCTTTTAATTGATTGCGGTATTAGGAGCTTTCAGATGAGATATTTAAAATAATTTGAAAAGTTGGGTGAGTAAAGGAAAAGTAGAAAAAAAATGAATAATGAAACAATTTTTTGTTTGCATACTTCCCCCCCCCCCCACCCCGGCTAATGAAGGCATAGATAAATAATCTTGAACAAAATGTGGTTTGTATTGATTAAAAAATAAAAATTAATTGTTTATTGTCGACATTTGCGATTATTTGTTCCTACTGTATAGAAATGTTTATGTCTGGCAATTAAACGGGATATAATTACCAAGAAACATATATTTTAGAATTACTTTCGAATGAAACAGAGCATGCAATTCAACTCATATTATTAAAAACTAATACAATTGTATGACCACTTCTTGTGCGTCTATGTGTTTCTAGCCACTACGCGACTTGTACATTATTTTCTTTTACTATTAGCTGTACCTATCTGGTGTTGGTCAGTATGAAGTGAAGTCATGTTAGTTTTTACTTTTTATTTGTTTGCACAGAGACAATTCCTATTATATTCATCAATCTAAAATATGAGTTATCCCCCTTGCTGATTTTTATTTTTAAGTGATTTAAAAAAGAAAAAAAATACATATTACCAATTGTCTGGGCCAGATTAAGTAATTTAAAAAAATAAATTGTAGTGAAGAAAGTTATTAGATTGCCTATAACACGGTACAACATTAACAAATGAAAATTAGCTAGTCAGAAGCAAATTTTAGGTCTGATTTTGAAAATCCAGCAAGATAACTTTATATGTTAGATTAACCGATTATTCATTGAAATTAAAAAATGCATAAAATAAAACGAATTTCGAAAAATTATTTGATTACGAAATTAAATTCACCATAACGCATTTAGATTTCTTTGTAAACAAGTCAGCCATTTTAATCTTTTGTTAATAGTTAAAAAATAAAAGAATGAATTACTTCATAATCTTCTGACATTTGAAAGGAATTTGGAAGCATTTAAACTGTCGAATAGAAAGTAATTTCTGACTTTAAAATTATTGGCAAATCCGATGCTTCTGTATTATTGGAGTAGATGAAATATTTATTTTCATTTTAGAAGACTCAGTTGAAAGGGGAGATAATTCAAAATGTAAAAATGTAACCCATAAAGAAAATTCAGAGAATTAGTAAGAAAATAAATTTACAAAAGGTTACTTATGCAGTTTACTGACCAGGCTGAAATAATATGTTATAATTTAGAAAGCCATTCTTAATATGGGAAGGTGGGGGTTGATTAACTATTCTGTACTTTTACCTAACAATTTAATAAACACTATAGTTAATCAACACCCACCTCCCCATGTTAAGAATGGCTTTCTAAATTATAACATTATTATTTCAGTCCGATATGTAAACTGCATAAGTAGCCTTTTTAAAATTTATTTTCATACTAATTCTCTGCATTTTCCATTATGGGTTATGATTACAACAACAACAAAAAAAAAAGTTTGAATTATCTCCCCTTTCAACAGACTCTTCTAAATTCGAGATGAATTTCATCTGCCCCAACACAGAAGCACTGCAAAACCTTATATATTAAAAAATTGAAAGTTTTGGAAGCTATTTACATCCAATAATTTTATACATTGAGATTAAAACAACATTACCAGAACAAAATTAGTTATAGCTTTATAGCAATTTGGAGCAATTAATAATTTAATGACCAAATGATACCGTAATAATTAAATAGAAATTTAAAAATACTATTTAAAATTTAATAATAATAATTTGGTAAAAATCAAATAAACGGAATAGTTAAAAAAAAAAGTGAATGTATAAAGATTCCCAGGCAACGTCGGGTAGGTATTTGTAATTGTTAATAATATTATGAACAAATAAAATAGATTTTTGTTCTTCTAAGCCGGATGCTATTCTTTATAAATTCCCTAATATATTCAATGTTGTTTTTAAAAATTAGCTCTAAAATATGTTCCTCTGTAAATATCGGTTGGATATAATTACGATTCAAATATCACATATATAATGTAATAACAAAAATATTCTCCCTCTGGTGGGAGCATATTTTTGCTCGCCTGGGAGAATGATATCATGCTAAACGCACATATTCTACATTGACTCCCAAAGGAGGAGGTAATAACTGAGAACAGACAAACCCCCTCCCCCCAAAAAGGAGTTAATGCTTCGGAAGATGATATAATTACAACAGCACAGATACCTACCCCCCTCCCCAAAAAATGGAAAAGATAATTATGGAAGGATGATATCATGATGAACGAACATATACTACACTGCCCCTCAAGAAAAGGAAGCAATACCTGGGAGGATCGCCCCATATAAGATAATATCTGTGAGTATGGTACCATGAAAACAGAACAGATAGTACACCGCATCCCCCACCCCATCCCAATAAAAGAGAAGGTAGTTCCTGGGCAGATGGTCTCATGATACCAGAACGGATATTACATTGTCCCTTTTGCAAAAGGAGGATGTAATACTTTGGAGGATTACCCCACCCTATCAAAAAGGAAGATTGAATTTATAGGAGGACGATATTGTGTATATACAAGAAAATATGACAATTACAAAATATTAATTTATTAGAAGTTGTTAATATAATAAATATGCAAATTAAGAAGACCTAAATGTGTTTGTGGGAGTTTGCAGTTTCCTATATATACCATATTTCAAAATTCTATGTTGTATCATAGAATTCAATAAGCACAATCTGTTTTGATGTTAATATAGTTAGGATAGATGGAAAGATCTATCGCATAAAATAAAACTTAGTTTGAATATACATTCTATCTAATTCTTTAACCCATCAGAAGCTAAAATATAACTCAGAAATGCAAGAAATTAAAAAACGAAAATTTATTTAAACAAACAAAATAATTTTACAAATAAAATTAAGCAAAAATGATGATGAAAATGAAATATTGTCAAAATTATTTGACAGATAAAAATTTTAATTTTTTAATAGGTGAAAATGTTTGCAAGACGTTGTGTCTTGTCTCGTAAAATAAACACACCATATACTTCTCGAATTGCCGGTGTTGACTGTTGGGATGTCTGTCATTTTGTGTGCTCGAAGTTCTGTCAACTGGTGCGTGTTGGGGTTAATATTTGTTTTTAAGACAGGGTAATGAAACTTTATAGACATGCGTAAAAGACTAGTAGTACACCCGAAAACCGCGCCAAGGGAAAAGGAAGGATGGTTAAAAAAAAGTAGAGATTATTAATTCACCTAAAGTCATTTTTTAAGCTTTAAGGTAATTTTAGTCATAGAATTCATGACTTGGATTAAAGTTTAATAATTAAACTTTCGAATAAATTGTCAACTCTAAATAAATACCATATTAACAATTTAGTAAAATATAAATCGTTGCATAGTCTACTTTTTGAATAACCCATTTTTGGGAGAGAAAACGGTATAGTTGAGAGATAGTTCTCTAGAAATGACAATTTATGTATGAAGTGGCTTTTCAAAAGTAAACAATGAAATGCCTAATGTTTAAAATAATTTTTAAAATCCGAATAAAGTGATACTAGCATTGGCAACTACTTTTTTTCTTTTTAAATGTTTATACTCGCTCGCTACTTTTTGTTTATTTACTTTTACAACAAGTATTTTTTTTAAATTTCATTTTAATAACTTATTTTTTTAGATAACTCTGAAACAAACATAAATAATTATTTTACAATTTTAAGTTGAATCAAATAGATTTTCGACATCATACGGAACGCGTTGGATTTTTTCTTTTTCATTTGAAAATAGTTTATGCTAAAAATACGATGTCATGTTGTCTGTCGTATTTCTCTTTTTTTCATTTGAAAATTCAAAATGTTAATGATAAACAAACTGTAAACAAAGATTTCTTCCAACAAGTCAATTAAATGTTTTTATCATATATTTGTTCAATCTGTCCTCTTACTAATATAACATTTTTTGGTAATATTCAATTTTATTCAAATCGGAAAATCTTTTCAACCGTGTTTCCTTGTATATGGTGGCTTACTGTAGTAAAAACACAATACCAAACGGTTACGGTTTAAAAAAAAAAAACGATTCGGTATTCGGTATGGAGACGAAACCGAAAAAACGCGGTTTTTCGGTAAAACCGCCCATCTCTACATCCAGGTGTAAACAAAATGGACATTATTATTATTCACAAATCATGATTAGATTAGATTTAACTGAAATATCGTTGAAATACTACTAGCAGGGTTACTCGGCATTGTCCGGTGACAGGATGAACACATGGAAGAGTTACTGGTCTCTCTACTTTTCTCTTATACTCCTTCTCTCTTACTCCTCTCTAGCAATTGGTTCAATATAACAGAAAGAAAAAGAAAACTGACTGCTGTCTGACCTAATTTCAGTCTTGTTTTTGAAACAACTACAAGTAAGAATGAAAAAAGTAATTTTTTTTTAACCCGTATGCACAAATTTGGTCCCTGGTGACCCAAAGGAATAAACATTATAAATATAATAAATATTACAGTATTTTTACCATAATCTGTCCGGGCTTAGTTTGTATCTGTAGGTGTATATTGTGTAGTTTCTGACTTTTAACTAGAAACACACACACACAATTACAATTTTCCTTTATTGAAAAGCCTTTACAGATTGATTGGACATCTAATTTGCATAAAATATTTTTAATTCTCTTTTAATATGTAACTGTACATTATTATTCTTTGTAATTTTATTGTTTAATTTTTCTTACCAGGAACAGTCTGAGTAAGTGCCGTTCATACCAGCCGATAATGATACGTCCTCGACATTCAGTCCGACAGTGGCCTTGATTCTGTCGGGCTGAGGTATGTTCTGTTCAGTCTTAAGAGGTCAACCCTCCCAGGCTTTATCATCTCTCCTTGAGGAGGGGTTAGTTTATTGCTAATCGCCTGAGGCGCCTCTACCGAGGAATTCCGATGGGGCTGCTCAGGCATTTTTGTAGGCCAGAATACCCTTCACCTCGTGTGCTGGCTTTTCAAAACCTCACCAGACCGTGTCTAACCTCCTGCAGAGGAGGGTAATAAAAAATTTTAAAAAATCACTTTCGGCATATATCAAACTATTATTAAGCTTTATTGACGATTATATTTATTTTTTAGTTAAGGATAAAAATGAATAATAAAAATTACGAGAGGGGGGGGGAGACTGTCAATATTTTTTAATGCTAATTTTTTTTTTTTTTTTTACTTCTTTGAGATACTATCCATTAATTTTCAGCTAGAGTTAAAACAAAAACATGTTTAATGTTTCTAGTGAGGGATAAGTTAGCCATGTTGATTAAACGTAAATTGTCCCCCTTTAACCATTTTTATTTATATTTCATGGGTTTGTATCATTTTATAGAAATAGAGATTTTGTTCGTCTGTCACAATTTTTTTTACATTGCGGAATTTGTCTCATTTCGAAATATCAGAGATCTTAACTCTTTTTAGAAATGGAGAATCTTGCATTAATAATAAATCATAAATTCCCAACAAATAAAACAGATGCCATGACCGGAAATCGAAACCAGTCTGAGGTTCTACCAATTGACCTATTCGGACTTTCTTATAAATATAGCTTAAACATTACCTTAACAGAATGATTATAGCTTTAACGTGACGTCATAGATTTATGATTTACATAATGTTTCAAAACATGAATTCAAACATAAGCGATAATAAAAAAAATAAATAAATGAATGAGGGGGGGAGGACATTATCAATAAAGTTAGAAATTATTTTGATAGTCCAAAGCAATTTTGCTTTAAGTAAGTATTGGCATAAAACAACAATTTAATATTTTAAGTGATCATTTGCTTGCGCATGATAGAATTTGGGCCCGTAGAGCCCATTGATTGTGGTATTTACAAAAAACATAATTTTGTACGTGAAATACAATAATCTGACATTTCACCTCAAAATAAAAGAAACACGCTTACATGGTAGGCACGAGCCTCGGCTGGTATTACACAAAGTGGTCATAAAGGGTTAAGAAGGATGGAAAGACCAAAGAGGGAGAGCACCAACCAGACCTCCACTAGAATGGTGTGGAAAGTACTTGAACCTTGGGGGTTAGGGTTATTGCCATTCCAATTCCAGAGAAGGCCAACGGTCATTGCCAGCAAGAAATAAATGTTAAACGGCTGTTGCGATAATGCAGAATGATTTGCAATGATAATCGAAAGAGGTGGAGATTGCTGGAAACCTGGGAAGACTTGTTACTCAGGTTGCAGGGAACACTACTCGTTATTGCTAGTGAGCAATCACTGATCATGATTCGTGTGAAAATTTAGAGTGAGTAAATAGCAATAATAATTTTATTCTGAAATAAATACCCCCCCACCCCGTGTACTTGGTACGGAATTTCAACCAGAGCGGGTTGAACGGCTTCCTCCAAAGGAGGAAGTTTCATGGGAGCATCAAATTCACAAGCGATCCCCAGTCACATGTATATCCTGTTAGAGGAGATGATGAAGTTAGTTTTTTGCAATTCTTGCAGGGAGGTGTCCACGTGTCCGTACATACAGTGCCTGACCAGTTTCAACGTCACTTCGGTGATCTAGCAGGAACCGGTGTGTCAATATGATTATGTCGTATATAAATAATAAATCACTTAAGTTTGAAATAGCATTTTCGTCATTCCATCACACTTAAGTTTGAAATAGCATTTTCGTCATTCCATCACACATAAGTTTGAAATAGCATTTTCGTAATTCCATCACACTTAAGTTTGAAATAGCATTTTCGTCATTCCATCACACTTAAGTTTGAAATAGCATTTTCGTCATTCCATCACACATAAGTTTGAAATAGCATTTTCGTAATTCCATCACACTTAAGTTTGAAATAGCATTTTCGTCATTCCATCACACTTAAGTTTGAAATAGCATTTTCGTCATTCCATCACACTTAAGTTTGAAATAGCATTTTCGTCATTCCATCACACTTAAGTTTGAAATAGCATTTTCATCATTCCATCACACTTAAGTTTGAAATAGCATTTTCGTCATTCCATCACACTTAAGTTTGAAATAGCATTTTCGTCATTCCATCACACTTAAGTTTGAAATAGCATTTTCGTCATTCCATCACACATAAGTTGGAAATGACATTTTCATCATTCCATCACACATAAGTTTGAAATAGCATTTTCGTAATTCCATCACACTTAAGTTTGAAATAGCATTTTCGTCATTCCATCACACTTAAGTTTGAAATAGCATTTTCATCATTCCATCACACTTAAGTTTGAAATAGCATTTTCGTCATTCCATCACACTTAAGTTTGAAATAGCATTTTCGTCATTCCATCACACTTAAGTTTGAAATAGCATTTTCGTCATTCCATCACACTTAAGTTTGAAATAGCATTTTCATCATTCCATCACACTTAAGTTTGAAATAGCATTTTCGTCATTCCATCACACTTAAGTTTGAAATAGCATTTTCGTCATTCCATCACACATAAGTTTGAAATAGCATTTTCGTCATTCCATCACACTTAAGTTTGAAATAGCATTTTCGTAATTCCATCACACTTAAGTTTGAAATAGCATTTTCGTCATTCCATCACACTTAAGTTGGAAATAGCATTTTCGTCATTCCATCACACTTAAGTTGGAAATAGCATTTTCGTCATTCCATCACACTTAAGTTGGAAATAGCATTTTCGTCATTCCATCACACTTAAGTTGGAAATAGCATTTTCGTCATTCCATCACACTTAAGTTGGAAATAGCATTTTCGTCATTCCATCACACTTAAGTTGGAAATAGCATTTTCGTCATTCCATCACACATAAGTTTGAAATAGCATTTTCGTCATTCCATCACACTTAAGTTTGAAATAGCATTTTCGTAATTCCATCACACTTAAGTTTGAAATAGCATTTTCGTCATTCCATCACACTTAAGTTTGAAATAGCATTTTCGTCATTCCATCACACATAAGTTTGAAATAGCATTTTCGTAATTCCATCACACTTAAGTTTGAAATAGCATTTTCGTCATTCCATCACACTTAAGTTTGAAATAGCATTTTCGTCATTCCATCACACATAAGTTTGAAATAGCATTTTCGTCATTCCATCACACTTAAGTTTGAAATAGCATTTTCGTAATTCCATCACACTTAAGTTTGAAATAGCATTTTCGTCATTCCATCACACTTAAGTTTGAAATAGCATTTTCATCATTCCATCACACTTAAGTTTGAAATAGCATTTTCGTCATTCCATCACACTTAAGTTTGAAATAGCATTTTCGTCATTCCATCACACATAAGTTTGAAATAGCATTTTCGTCATTCCATCACACTTAAGTTTGAAATAGCATTTTCGTCATTCCATCACACTTAAGTTGGAAATAGCATTTTCGTCATTCCATCACACTTAAGTTGGAAATAGCATTTTCGTCATTCCATCACACTTAAGTTTGAAATAGCATTTTCGTCATTCCATCACACTTAAGTTTGAAATAGCATTTTCGTCATTCCATCACACTTAAGTTTGAAATAGCATTTTCGTCATTCCATCACACTTAAGTTTGAAATAGCATTTTCGTCATTCCATCACACTTAAGTTTGAAATAGCATTTTCGTCATTCCATCACACATAAGTTGGAAATAGCATTTTCGTCATTCCATCACACATAAGTTGGAAATAGCATTTTCGTCATTCCATCACACATAAGTTGGAAATAGCATTTTCGTCATTCCATCACACATAAGTTGGAAATAGCATTTTCGTCATTCCATCACACTTAAGTTTGAAATAGCATTTTCGTCATTCCATCACACTTAAGTTTGAAATAGCATTTTCGTCATTCCATCACACATAAGTTGGAAATGACATTTTTGTTATTCAGTCATGATTTAGTTTGAAATATCATTTCTGTCGTTTTTGCATGGAAGATGTCATCGTCCTCTCATGTACAGCACCTGGTATTCCTAAATGGTCACCCATCTGGTACTGACCAGGATCAACTTTGCCTAACTTCGGTGATCTAGCGTTAAACCAGTGTGTCAACGTGATTATGCCATATATAAATACCATAAACCATTAAATTATAAACAGAATGTAACAACATGTAATACTAAATACAAATTTAAAAAATACAAACTTTTTCATAGTAAATAAAAGTATATTAAAATAAACGTTTCAATGATAAAAAAAATAAATATGTAAGTTATGAAAATATAAAAACAAATAAAATAGCAAAACTTAAAAACAGTGAAGAGAATGCAGTTATTGGTTTAAACAATGAAATAATTGTTTAATCTATAAAAACATCTAAAGAGATCAGGCTCACTTGATAATTGCATGCGCATGAAACAGCTATTGTGAGATGATACATTATTAGTAGACAAATAACTTTTAAGCCTGATGAGCGCTTACTGAGCAAAACACAACCATTTCCTTGCAGCTTGCAATAAACATATTTTCATAGATTTACTAAGCTCTACTCACGTATTGAGCACTGTTGAAATAAGTACTGCAACAAATATAAGCACTAAATATATTATGTGATAATATAAGTATAAAATATGATGATATCAACTTAGTGTTAGCATAAAAAAAAGTGAGTACTTCTGGCTATCAATATTGTAATAAAATCTATAAATAGCTTTATTTAAATACAATATAATTTCTTCCACTAGTAGTTTCATTAACTCAGTTGGTACAGCACTAGATGCCAATGACTGGGGTCCTGGTTTAAAATCTTGCAAGATTTAGCTACACTGAGGAGTTGTTGAGACAACAAAACACATCTGTGGATAACTCTCTCTCTCTCTTATATATATATATATATAGTAAGCAATGAAAATACATATGGCAATATGTTTTCATTGCTTACTACCTAGCTCTACTTACGTATCGAGCACTGTTGAAGTAAATACTGAAAACTGATACATAAAAAATTATATCTCCTTATAATATTTTATGTGGATACATGAAGTACTAATATATATATATATATATATATATATATAATGCACAATCATTTGATGCTTTTACCAATATGTAAATTTAAAATCAATAATTTTATAGATGAAAAGGTGTGTGTGAATTAAACTCCTCTGTTAAATATAATTTCCATTATTCAAAATAAAATATAAATGAAAAAGAAAATTATAGCATATATTTAAAGAAATTCAATTCATAAAACAATTTTATACATACACACACATATATATATATATATATATATATATATATATGTGTGTGTAAGTTCAAATATATTGATAAAATGAACTTAAAACCAATATTTTTTCAAAAGTGCTCAATACAAAGTAGAGCTTTACGAATAAAAGCACATAAACGCAGGTTAATTTACATAAGCTGTTCTAATGTGTGTATATATATATATATATATATATATATATATATATATATATATATATGTGTGTGTGAAAGTGGCATGGTGTAGTGGTTATAAGTGCAGACTGTGGGCTCAGCATGCTGTGTTCAAGTTCTGTCTCAAATTCACCATCTATTTCATGTTCACGGAAAGGTATGAATCCATATATCCTCACTCAATCTATAAGTTAAATAGTAGGGTAGACTGAACTCTGAAGATTTGGTTGTGCAACTACTCTAAAATAACACCAGTCTTTCTGTGTTTATTCCAGTATTATTTCCAGTCATCCTGGACTTTTCCTTGTTCAAGCAATGCCAGATCAGGAGGAGTGTGATCGGAGATTGCTTCACTATAAACTCCCCGTGCACCATTGTCTCTAGAAACGAAAAGGAGATCTTTAAAATATATCATGAAATAATAATATATTTTAAGATTAAATATAATCTTAAAACTACAGTATCATTTGGTGCTTACTATCGATACGTTAATGTATATTGAAATCAATAATTATGTAGATCAATAGATGCGCGTGTGTGTGAATAAAATTCTTTTTCCACGGCGAAGGAAAAATGACTTGCTGATGAGAACGACAACTCTGTATTCAAAAGCCATACTAACGTATCATGAGCCGATGCGATAAGGGAAGGCCGATAACTCCTTATGGCTTAAACCTTGAGAAAAAAGTCGAGACTTCCAAACGCGACTGAGAAGAAATAATAAAAAAAAAAAATTAAAAATCTCCGGCTGCTGCTGATATTAATTATATATAATTATATTAATTATACATCTTAGGTGTTATGCTCATTTATTTGATATTATACTTGTAATTAATGTGATTTTTAAGTGTTTAATTGATCTTATGAAATAATTAATCTAAAGGCAATTACTTACCATTTATCTTGTTTTAATAACTTAATTTTTGTCAGTTTTCACAACTAATTCAAGACATCTAATGCTTAGGAATGCAGGTTTTTCACAGAAGCGGACAAAGTTTAAAACTGCTTTGAAAAAATAAATAATTGTGATTTTAATTAATGGAATTTATTGCAGACAGTATATATATATATATATATATATGAGAGAGAGAGAGAGAGAGTTTTTTTTAAGTAAATATTAATTATTTTTACCTACAGACATCGATGTTTCATGCTTACGCAATCTCCAGTGTAGGGGATGTTAATTCACGCCGGTCGGAGGGCAAAAACCCGGTTTTATAAATCGCCACTGATTCGTAGTCGGGTGTCTATATATATATATATATATATATATATATATATATATATATATATATATATATATATATATATGAGACTAAAAGTATACTTTTAGAGAATTGAACCTATAGTGAAATGATGTAAGCTCAATATATGTGATAGAGCAATTATAAAGATAAATGAAGGAAGAGAGATAAAGATGTGCATATTACAAATCGATTGTTCAATGCAAGATGTACTCGATAAAAAAACATATATATATATATATATATATATATATATATATAGTAAGCTATGAAAATATATTTATGCCAATTAAGCTACATAGAGGCTCCTACGTTTCTTCCCCGGGGGGAATCTTCAGGCTAGAATGTATGGAGTTATTTTTGCCATAATTCTAGTAATATATATATATATATATATATATATATATATATATAGAGAGAGAGAGAGAGAGAGAGAGAGAGAGATAGTATTTTATCCATTCCAGGGCTGATTAATAACGAGACATACTTGGAATCTTTGATATGTTCAAGAGACAAGATCCCTAATTAGGTCAAAGCAATCAAACACATTAATTATGTCAAAATAGAGATTACATAACTGAAATTATGGACATAGAAATTCTTTTAATTTTGTGGGGTTAAATTTAAATTAGGAGATCAGTAATAATCAACATAAGAGCTTGCGTTAAAAACCAAAATTTCCAATTAAACCGAGGAAAAAAAAACCCTAAAAATTAAAAACCTTAAAAAGTTCAGTTATTGATATTAAATATATATATATAAGTATATATTCCATTTTGGCTTCTATTTTTGTTTTCTATTTAAATGCTTAATCGATTTTATGATATAATTAGTCTGAAGGAATTTCTTTACCATTTATCTTGGGTGAAAATTACTTCGTATGTCATGAATTATTTTCACAAAAATGAAATTATTTAATGCGGAGGAGTATTTGTATTATTCGGACTACTATTCTCATCTTGGTTGTTCTTCTTTTCGCACCCAAGATGAGAACAGTAGTCCAAATAATTCAAATTATCATTCTTTATCTCAAAAATTCATAAACAAAATTATTTTAGTTGGGAATCAGTTCAAAACAATTTTTTTTTTTAACAAATTCATAATTTGTGATATGTATGCTGTTAAAGAAAGTCAATAATATAAAATTGATATAAACAAGAAGGGGGGGGGGGGCTTCATCTCACGATTATAAATTAATTCTAAAATGGATACTTACTTTATAACCGATGTAACATTTTGAAAAATTACAAACTGACTTCTTGTAAAATGAAAACATTTTAAAACTTTGACTTTTTAAAAGATTTGATAGTATTTATTCTTAGGTTCGTCTTTTTATCATTATGGCAACCTAGGGACTGCCTCACTAGTAATCAGACCCTTCTTTGTCAGAATGAGAAAGGTTTTGGATCGGTCTTAGAAGGTGCACCCTTCCAGGTATTACCTCCTCCTTCAGAGAAGGGGTCTGTAATTTATTGCCGATCGTTTGAGGCTCTCCTACCGGGAATACCAGTAGATCTGATCTCAGTTATTTTTGTACCCGACCAGAATGCCCCCTTGAGGGGAGCTATTTTTCCCCATCTTCCGGCCTTGTGGCATATCTTGCTACAGTGCGGCGCTGGTAGATCTCTCCACATCACAAATAATGAAATCCTTCAAAAAGTAATTCCCAACTTAGTTTTATTTTCTTGAAAATAATTTAGTAACCATCACCTTATCTGATTTGCCTTTTAGCTAGGAGCAAAGTGTAGTATCTGTTCTGATGATACTACACTTCACCTTTTATGTCCTCGCTCACTGAAGGAGAAATCCTTCTAGACTGAGGCAATTTTAATTTTTGTCCCAATGCAGGGTGCCTCTTTTTGGGGAGCTGAATTTTCCTCAGATTAAAAACCGACCTTGCGTTTAACTCTGCCCTCGTGGGGAGGCATGTAAATAGGGGCTTAGAAAAGTAAAATCTTCTCTGTAATTATTTGCATTAATCGCCAACCGCGAAAATGTAGATTTTTGAGATTTAAGATTTAAAAAAAATTCTTTTGATTACTAAAATTAGATTATAAAAGAATATTTACAAAAAATTTGGTGAAATTGTAGCCCTACACCCTATAACCACCTTCCCCTCCCCTTTTTTAAGCAGTTATATGTAAACTGTCTGGAAAATGTGGCGTTAAGAACGAAAAGAAACAACAACAAAAATATTTTAGAATTTAGAGTGAGGGATCAGTTTTGCATATAAATTTAACATAAAATGATCACTCATTTCCGAGCCACCAGTCGGTAATGATTACTCCCTTGAAAACTAAATAGCGTTTTTAAGGACACATAACCAATTTGTTTTCTTTATTAAAAGGAGATAAATTTTGTGCATGCGATGGGTAACAAATCTTGGACATTAACATGTCTTAAATTATTTACTTTACATCACTTAAAAAATAGATATTATTGCGAAAAGATTATTTTACCAAAAAGAAACTAGGAAAAACTCTAAGTAATAGGTTTGTTTATTCAGTGTACATAGACACGAAAGACGATGCTGGGTTATTGGCTAAAACCTGATTTTGAAATCGATGACAAACAAGAATAACATTTTATTGTAATTTTAACTTCAAAGTGCGTGCATTTGATGTTAGGCACAAGGAGGAAAGCAAGAAAGTTCTTTGCCGTTTTTGTAGCATGACGACTTCTTGTTGTGAAATTTTTACAAGAAGGAACCAGGGATTGAAGATGTTTAACTATCAAATTGAAATGTAAAGTGAATTTTAAGATTTTAATATAAAAAAAGATCAAAGAATTACTAAATAAAAAAGAAAAACTTTATTTCTTGTGTAGAATCTAAAATAGATAATTACCTTCCTTACTCTTGATCGGTCCTAAACTCAGAGTCCAGTGTTTAGATTGAAAATCGATCAATGCCACAACCAGAATCATGTTCATCCCAATTGTTCTGTTTGCTATAAACAATATCGTCAGTAAGTAAAGTAAATTCGTATGAGTTAGAACGGTACAACTTTGCTGACCGGTCTGATTCTGTTGTCGGCATACTTGCAGGAGGGACAATGTAATGGTTGCCAACATCTTTTTAAGTGAAAGTGATTCTACGGAACCGACTGGATTCGAACTTGGCACACTCAGGTCGTCAGTCCGTGTCGTTATCCACTTGACCATCATCACCTCCCGTCAATATTTGATGATGATGATGATAATAATAATAAAATATATATTCATGTGGTGGCACCAGCTTCAGCTGATACCACACAAAATGACCGTGAAGGGTCAAGGACGGAAAGACTGAGGAGATAGAGCACCGACCAGACCTCCATTAGAATGGTGCAAAAGTACCGGATCTTTGGGGAGGATTATCATAACTAAAATTCCAGAGACGATAAATGGTCGATGTCAGTGAGAAATCGGTGATAAACAACCGTTGCGATAAGTCAAAATGATTTGCAATGGTTATTGAAAGAGGTGGAGAGTGCTGCAAATCTGAGGAAACTTGTTGTCACTCCAGGGAAACACCACTGGTCATTGTCAGTTAGCAATAACTGAATAATGACTTGTGTAAAATTCTTAGTGAGTAAATAATAATGGTAAAATCACAGTGTACAGTATTCACTCCAACTCATGTGTGCATGTGTGGGGGGGGGGGGTCATCAAATGTAGTTTGGGCGAATTTTGAAAAGCATGAGAAGTTTAAAGGGTGCAGTGTCTCCACAGCCAACAGCCGATGCAGACAGTTTGATCCATGTTTCAGCAATTGTGAGCGTGAAAAAATATTTCGAAAAGTCATAGGAGCTGTGCTGTTTTCTGACTTTGTAGGCATGTCCAGATGTGTTAGACACATGGGGATCAAAAATGTGCTCCGGATTACTGTTGGCAAGATGGTTGATAACTTTGTGGGTGCTTACCAAATCCCTATTTACTTGCCTCTCCACGAAGGCAAAGTTAGACGCAAGGTCAGTTTTTAATGTGGGGAAATCTAGTTCCTCAAAAGGGGGAACTCTGGAATGGGACAAAAATAAAAATTGCCTTAGTCTAAAAAGGATTTCTCCTTCACTGACCGAGGACAAAAAAGAAAAAGTGAAGTATCATAACAGATAATACACTTTGCTCCTAGCCAAAAGGTATCAAAGTCCGTTGCTATGATATATGATTTATAATTGGAAAAGGATTTAGACCTGCATTGGATGGAGAACATGTGAAAAGTTGACTGATAGACGGACAGACAATATTTTTCTTTAATATATATAGAGAGAAGATGGAAGAAAATAGATTATTACCTGAACAACTTAAAACTTAAGGCTTTGATTTTTTTTTTTTTTTTTTTTTTTTTTTTTTTTTTTTTTTTACCTTATTAGTATTTTGTTGTTTAGAACAAAGATGGCGTTCATCTGAAAAATCTTCCGGTGTTTGAAAATCGCAAATGCGGTGGGAGTGCATATTTGGTTGAAGAGATAACTCCTACTTCCTCTTTATATGAATACGAAAATATAGGATTTCGAGACGAATAATTTTTTTTTAAATTTATTCAAAATACAATTTAGTTTAAGGAACATGGCCCAATGTTCTCCATAAATAATTGGCGAAACAGAATTATATATTGAGGTTGTATTAAAAAAAAAGCTATTAAGCATAAATATATGCACGAACAGACTAGCTCTACTTTATGTAGAAGATAGATAGATAGATTACTACCTGAACAACTTATAAACATTGAGACCACCGGAGGCTTTATTTTTCTGTCTGCAATTTATTTTTAAAAGAAAGTTCCTAATACGGAATTCAGTGAAATGCTGTATTTATAATACTCGACCATTGTTCGGGAAAAATATATTGCAAGATTAATGATAGACACAGATATTATAGAATTTTATTGAAAGCCAAGCATTGAAATTGCTCTCGCAGACTGTCTGTGCTGTCCCCTATTAGAAGATATAAAAACATAAAACCGTGTCTCCAAGGATTATACGATTCTTTAGCAATCTATTGTAACTGCACGGCTTCCTCACCAACTCAGACATTTTATCGCGAACAAGAGTTTTCCTAGCCACGACAGAGTTCCATAAAATGCCAATAACAAAATCATTAATTTGAATTTTGCAACACAAATCCGAGCTGAACACAAGTAATCTTAAAGTGCCATGTAAAAATCATCAGGCCTTTTCGAAGAACTTGTGGAAATATTTGGTTCAAGAAACGAGTTTGTCTATCTCTCTCCTCTTAGGCTGTCTTTTCATTTTCCTTGCGGTCATTGTTCGGCCAGAAAAGAGCGGACAGAAAGAAGAAATAAAGTCCGGCTAATGTCCAAGCAAATCATTTCAAATTTTGCCATTTTCATCTGGGTATCCTGAAATTTTTCTCTAGATGTCTATGGTTGGTCCGTTTTATGACATATCAAGGTTCTTCTTTGTAAGACATTCGCAGCAAGAAATCGTCTTATTACCACAGATTAAAAAAACTTTTCCTTCTTCCTCCGTGTGCCTAGCATCAGGCAGAATATCTATGAACAATTTCTTTCCAAGAACTTCCTGTCTATGGAACACATTACCACAGGACTGCTTCCCTGCAGACTACAATATGGTTGTCTTAAAGTCCAATCTCAATAAATACTTGATAAACCGTCCCCATAAGAAATCAGACTTTGTTCATTCCATTCATCATTTCCAACCCTTTTTAAAATATCAATCATTCAACTGACAATCTATCCATCTCATTAACACTTATCCTTGAGTGGATTTTGGCCTTGCTAAGTGGTGACTCATTAATAAAAAATAACAATAAAATACTTCATTTTTTAATAGAATGCCGAAACGCAATACTTATTTTCAGGAAGAGGGATCATATCTTGTCTCCTGCTAAATGAATGAGCTAACTGGCTGAAATAAATATATAAGTTAATTCAGTCAATTTTTTTTCTCTTCATGTCATGCTATTTGTTTTTAGCTAGCCACTGAGTCACAAGTTGGTGTTTGATCAGTATAAGATAAGAACAGCAGCTCGAATAATCAAAATAATATTTGTTATGTACAATTTTGATAACAACAACCAAGATGAGAAAAGCAGAGTTTCAGCCGTTTTGCCCTCTGGCCTTCTTCAGGTGCCCTGTATCAAACTTAGGAACCATAATGGTATTTTGAACCCACATTTTATTGCAGCCCTGGAGGAACACTGTTTGCATTCCATTCTCCAAAACTTCTGACCCTCTTTCAGTTAAATTGTTTGTCCTGATGCCTTTGTTCAGGATTTAACTGGGAACATTGATAACCTGCCCACTAACCAACGTCCTAGTCGTCTCGGCCGAAATGTTGTGAAATTAACAATCAAGATTAGGAAACTAATCTAGAAATACTAAATAATAATGAAAATTTCCCATCCCCAAAATACAAACAAATTTTATTTGTTTTCTATTAAAATTTACCAAGAGTTTTAGAGTTTACTAGATCCTCTTAGTCTAGACCAGTGGTTCCCAACCTTTTTGATAGCCTGCACTCCTAAAATATTTTAATATGTTCTCGCACCCCTTACAGTACATGTAATGATTTATTTAAGAATAAAGTTGAAAGAGACCGACGAAAATTTGTATAATCAATAAGGCGAATCGGCTAGACTCTAGACGATTCGTCTTATATTAAAGTTCTTACTTCCAACCGAGGATGGTTGCTTTCTAGCAACTGAAATATCTCGGTAGAGCTTTTATATGTGTTTGAGTTTATATTTTTGTTAGTTTGTTGATTCGCTTATCCTCAATTCTATTTTTATTTTGCATGAAACATTGTTTCTATTATTCCTCATATATATATAGTCTCGGAAGTTTCTCAACCATTAAAACTATATAAAAAAAAAATAAATAAATAAATAAAAAAATAAAAAAATAAATTAAAAAAAAACTTATAGTCTCAAGTCTTCCAGTGGAAAATCACTCATGTAAGTCAATTTATTTTTTACAGTTATTATATTAGTTAGTTTCTAACACTATTTTAAGGGATCATCAGTTGTTTACCATGAAAAACTGTTTCGGGAATTTAATATATATATATATATATATATATATACAGTCACTCTCATCAGACGACTAATGAGCCTTTGGGTCACGGGTCGTTATGTTCTGTTTTACTGAATGACATCATCCTCTTGTTACTTCATCATTTGTGGCGTCATAAAGAATCTTTTCCTCGTGTATTCAAAATGTTTTAGTGGATGAGATCATCCATGTGTGACACCATCTAGAGACAAACAAACCAACCACAAACAAACAAACAAGATCCACAAAGTTTTAGTAGTATATAGATGAGTATTTGAGTAACAACCTCAGAAATTGGACCATTTTAAAAATAATCAGGTGCATTATTTTTTCAGGGTCGAGTGATTGTTACATTGGAGCATGAATGTGGAGGATGGGAATGAACTTTGTGTGTAACATACAAGGTTGGCGAAGGTGTGTATTTTTTTAGCGGGGGGGGGGGGTGAAAGGTTGCTGAACATGAGTGCCATCTCCCTTAGTTATTGGGCTTCGTATTTTATTGTTTGTTTGCTATGCTACTTTGGGCATCTTCCATTTTAACTATCTCCCCAATTTAACCTTCATAAAACCATTATACAGAACATTTACTCCAGTAATACAATATCCATGTACAGATCAAATTCTGTTAAATGTTTCATCTGATAGTTCCCAAAAAGTAGACTCCTCACACATGGCATTATCCTGTATCTCTACAAAGCCACCATCCGCCCATGCATAGAGTATTCTTGCCACATCTGGGCTGGTGTGTCATCTACTAGTCTCCCTCTTAGACAAGATCCAAAAACGAGTTGACAACTTAATAGGTCTCTCACTATCCACCAAGCTCCAGCCCCTGTCCCATCGCTGCAATGTTGCATCCTTGTGCTTGTTTTACAAATAATTCAATTGATTGTGCTCTGATGAACTGGCTGCTCTGGTGCCCCCTCGATGTAAATACACTAGACCAACTCGATAATCGGCTAAATCCCATCCATTCACTGTGGAGGTCCCCAGATGCCGGAGAGCCTTCTACTCTAATAGCTTCTATCCTCATGCTACCGGCCTCTGGAACTCCCTCCCTGCCCACTGTTTCCGACATGCAGAGGTTTAAAACTAATGTAAACAAACATCTCGCTACACAGCTCCCAACTTAGGATGACACCCAAAACCTACACCCTGATTCTCAGTAGCCCCTTACGTCTACAGTGGTGGCCTGCCTGGTTTGGGGTGAAATATGTTAAAAAAAAAATGCTCTCTTAATTCCTTTATTTTACCATTATTTCTTAATTTAGCTCCTTCCATCAAGTGGCTTCATGCTTTGTCTGGAGCGATTTCTATTAAAAAAAATCATCCATTTCCATTTTACAATGTTTTACACCATTACTGTTCTTAATCCAATCTGTCGACTACTTCTAAAATATGTTACTTTATTAGCAAATATTCAAATGGAAACAAAAAATATAGTATAAAGATTCCCGGGCAATGCCGGGTACGTACAGCTAGTATGAATAAAATGTTATGTTTTTTTTTTAAAAGGCATTTCGGAAATTGGTACCATTATATTTAAGAAAGTCTTATCACTGGTGTTATCTCGAAATATCATTTTTAAAATATAATGACTTCACATCTTGTTATCAGGTTTCAGTTTCAAAATATGCATCTTTCAAGACTTTCTAAAACATAACAATGTACATTTTCGCAATGCATCTTATAAAACATAACATTTAATCATTCCTACTAAAGCTGGTTTAATACTACCTTAAACAAACGGATGAAATGGTGAAATCCATACTACACACCAGACTATATATACAGTAACAACGGACATGGAATATTTGAAGAAGGAAAGGACAAAAATACTGTCCTCATTTCTACTTGAAAAAGAGATGTTATCCTGAAATATCGTTTAAAATATATAACCACTTAAAATCTTGTTATCTTATTTTATTTTCAAAATATGTATTGATATGGCTTTCTAAAATATATATATATATATATATATATATATATATATATATATATATACATATAAATACATACATAAAAAGCAAAATTCTTGTTAAATACAATTTATTTATATTCAGAATGTTACATTAAATAATATATATATATATATAATGATTAGTTTTATTTACACAGACATGTACAAAATCTGCGACACTGGCATGTCGATGTTATCAATCAATAGCTATTATAAACTGAGATCTCATCAGGCAGAGTTAGAATCCGATCTTAACCTTATCTCATATTTCTTTCCAAATATGATCTAAGGTTAAGATCGGATTCTAACTTTGCCTGATGAGATCTCAGTTTATAATAGCTGTTGATCGATAACATCGACATGCCAGTGTCGCAGATTTTGTACATGTCTGTGTAAATAAAAATAATCATATATATATATATATATATATATATATGCATATATATATATATATATATATGCATATATATATATATATGAGAGAGAAAGGAAATGATGGCCCCCACTTAGTGTAAAAAGCATTGAGTACTTTCGGTTATCAGTATTGTAAATAAATACAAATCAATGAATGGTTTCATTTAAAAACGATATAATTTCTCTCATTTTCAGTAGAAGTTTTGTAGTTAGTATAGCACCAGATGCTAACCATTGAATTCCCGGTTTTGAATCTCACTTATTCTAGCCACACTGATGAGTCAGAGACGACGAAACGCATGTCTGTGAATATATATATATATATATATATATATATATATATATACAGTATCTACAATAAGTGAGTACACCCAACGAATTTTTTACTTTTTACTTGCTACAACTTTAATTTTTCGTAGGATTTAAATGAAACTCGATGTGAACATAGCCATGTAGTGGTTTAATAGCTTTATAAACTATGAAGGAACAAATATCTTTTCAATGCAAAAAAAATGAACAAAAACATTTGGAGCAAGTAACAAAAAGTGAGTACACATGAGCATTTTAAACAAATAATCTTATTTTTAATACTTTGTATGGCCTCCATTGTTATCAATAACAGCAGACAACCTCATAGGCATTGCTTCGACTAGTTTATGAGATGTGTTCGCCGGAATTGTGTTCCATTCACACTTGATGACCTCCTTCAGTTCGTTATTATTTCTCGGATTTTTCCCTTCAATTTTCCGTTTCAGATGCTCCCACAAATGCTCTATTGGGTTCAAATCAGATGACATACTCGGCCATGGTAAAGTATTCACCCATTTACTGTCTAAGAACGCCTTCGTAGCCCGAGACGTGTGCTTAGGGTCGTTATCTTGCTGGAAAACTCCACGTCTGCCAACACTTGTTAGACTTGGTAACATTTTTCCTCCAATATCTGGCAATAGAGTTTGGAATCCATTTTTCCTTCGATGAAAGCAAGTCGTCCAACTTCTTTGGCACTCATACACCCCCAAATCATTAAGCTCCCACCCCCATGCTTTACAGTTGGCACGACACATTTATCCTTGTAAGCTTCCCCTTTTCGTCGCCACACACGCTTAACGCCATCTGATCCGAATAGATTTATTTTTGTCTCATCAGACCAAAGGATTTTGTCCCAAAACTGCATGTCTTTGTCTTTATGTTCATTAGCAAATTCATAGCGCTTCTTTTTGTGAGAAGTTTTAAGCAGAGGCTTCCTCCGGGGCATGCAGCCTTTAAACCCATCTTCATGGAGAATGTTGCGCACTGTCTGAGCACTCACAGTTACGTTTAAACTGTGTGAAATTTCTTCTGCGATGCTAGCAGCACTCCGACGTCTGTTTCCCTCTATTAGTTGTTTGATGTGCCTCTTAGTTCGATCAGAAAACTTATTTGGTCGACCGGGACGGCGGCCATTTTTGACGGTTCCAGCTTTTTTGTACCGTTGAACAACTTTGTCTACCGTATTTCGGCTAATATTTACATGATCACTAATTTTCTTTATATGAATGACCACTCTTGAATAAATTAACAATAGTTTCACGAGTTTTTTCATCTAATTCATTGTCATGAGGAGCCATTTCCAAGAATAATATGAAAAAAAACTTTGGTAGCAATAGATCCAAGCAATAGCAGCGGAATGTAAGCAAAAAGCCGGTAAAAAGCCTTAGGTTATCTGTTAGGGTACAATAAAAAGGTGTCAACAGAAAGTTCTACTATTTATAGCTAATTGAGTACATATTTATTCATGATAAGTGACTTTCATAACTGTGTACTCATTTATTTTACTGTGACTTTATTTTACTGTAACTGTTTTTGATCAATGTTTTTGCATTGAAAAGATATTTGTTCCTTCATAGTTTATAAAGCTATTAAACCACTACATGGCTATGTTCACATCGAGTTTCATTTAAATCCTACGAAAAATTAAACTTCTATGAAGTAAAAAGTAAAAAATTTGTTGGGTGTACTCACTTATTGTAGATACTGTATATATTCACATTGCGTTAGCATGAAACATCGATGTCTGTAGGTATTTAAATAATTAATAAATATTTATTTATAAATTTTATTGTATATATATATATATATATATATATATACACACATATATATATATATATATATTATACATGACTACCCGTGACCTACTGGATCACAACCATGACGACTTTAATTAATAAATTCATATACTGTGATACATCTTGAGAAATTCTTCTTGCATCAGTAAATAATAATACATTTTTTTACTTCTTCATCATCCACATTGATAATATAGAAATAAAGCGACCAATTATTTTGCTATCTAATTTACATACATGTTTATGGTGTGTACGAACACACTATGTAAATTAGCTGGAAATATAAAGTCACTCTTTCTGTAAATGCTCACAGAGACATAGAGTGGTTGAATCAACATAGAGTGAGAGAGAAATACATAGATAGCTGAGAAAGGGAGAGAGAGAAAGAGAGGATGTGTTCATTTTTTTTTTTTTCATGGAAATCGCTCCAGACAAGGCATGAAGCCGTTTGATGTAAGGAGCTAACAAGAACGAAAGATGATTATTGCAAAGGCAGGAGCCGCCTATTGGCCTTAGTCTTGAACACACCAAGGCTATAGCTGGGAGGAAAACAGTCAGCAGGAAGAGAGTTCCACAAGCCTGCAGTTTGGGGAAATAAGCTACTGGAATAGGCAGCTATATTACAATGAGATATCAAATTATAAATTACAACTAGTTAGGACAATTAAAATGAAGTTTTTTCAAACACAACGCAATTCACGAGCTGAGGAATATTTTAACATGTACCTTGTGCTATTAAAGCATATAGGGAAAAAGACTTAGAAAAACAAATATTGATTAACTCCTATTTAGTATAATATATATTATATATTTGCACTCTGACTGATATTGTCATGTAAGATTAAAGGTGTCATTGTGTTTCAAAAAGAAAATGGCTGTCCAGCATGAATTCAAATATGCCAGATCTTGATGACAAACCCGATCCGTTGGTAGGAAGCATACCAATTCCATTGGAGAAAATTAGGCGATTAAATAGAGAACAAGAGCGACGAGTCAATTTCCAACCGAAAAACGATAACGTTTGTTAGAGGCCATTTTGTTTTCTTTTCTTGTTCGTCCTTCTTCATTTCTGTCGAGTTTTTTGTATTTTATTGCTTGTTGTTTAATTAAATAGAATTGGGAAATTGAGAAAAATTCGCTAATTACAAAATTAAAGAATTACATTTCAAAAGCTGTGCCGTTCACACACGCACACACAGACAGAGGCAAGCGCATACGCAATTTGTTATTCAGTTACTGGTATTTTACACACACAGTCAAACGTATACGCATGCACTTATTAAATTTAAGGCGTTCATGAACACAGACTGTAATGCGCTGAAATTAAGTTATACACATGCAATGTAATTAATGCTGTAATGATCGGAGAAGAACGTGTGCACACTTGGATGAATTTGTGTACCCAAAGGCAGTTCATGATATGTTTCAATTAGAAGCGCGCGAGCACACGGGTTAGTCGGTGGCAGAGGAAGGGGTAAACTTGCATCTCTACTCCCAAACAAAGTTGGATTTATACACAAATCAACACACAGATAAATTCTTAAAATGAATTGCACAGTTGATTTTAATGGATACACTTGCAGACTATGGAATCAGTGATGTCGGTTCAAATCCTCACAAATTTATTACGATCATTTCTGCATATGGCATAATCACGCTGACTCACCGGTTCCTGTCGGATCACCGAAGTTAAGCAACGTTGAACCTGGCCAGTACTAAATGGGTGACCATTTGGGAATACCAGACGCTGTATGTAGCCTGGAGAGGATGTGGTCACTACCAGGTTCTATCATGCACAGAGAAATGTTAGGACAGATAGAGTATCTGTCTGACTCCTCAAGGACGTCCCCAGATGTTATGGGAAAACAACAATTTCTGCACTAATACTGTTAAATAAGGTATGAACCTAAAATTTCCCCCCAGTCTATGGGTAAAATAGCAACTTGCATTCAATTAATCATATACAATGAATCGTTTACATTATAAATGGTAACATTGCTGCCAGAAACCATATAACAGATTTGAAGTCAAGCCATCAAACCCAACATTGCCCAGGAATAAATCAGGACCCCTGTACACTCCTGCTCCCAGCTTTGAACCCCATATTAATATTCTTAATTTCTGTAATTTTCATTTTTCAAGTTATAAATAAAGATTAGTAGAACATTGTCTTTGTTGTTTATCGATATCTTGTGATGGCATCCACCCTATATCAGTTGAGCCGGCTCTTTTAAATGAATTCACTGCAAGCACGATGGTCCATTGCCAACGTTGAAACAAGTAAGAGCCAGTTTTGATTCCACCAGCGAACAACATAGACACATGGACATGGATAATGAGTTCTTCATCCTACGTCACTGTTCGGAGCCACGTTTTGAATTGGCGGCCACACCACGTCTTACAGCGCTGAATGGGAACCAGATTGATGGCTATTCAGATGAATTTGAAACCTTTTTAATGCCATAACTTTAGCTATGTAAGATTTATATTTATGTAGTGTTTGCCAGAGTAGCATGTTTTTGATTGAATTCAACAATTTAGAGCGACTGATATATCATACTTTTTAAATGGATTCTTTTTTTTTAATGAGCCATCACTTATCAAAACCTGGGGGGGGGGGGCACTCAGGGATAAAGGCTAAAAAGGTTTTTGGTTGGAAGATGAACGACCCCCCCCCCCCTCACGAGAAAATTAGAATCAAATAGGTGGGATGGGCAGAAGATTGTTTAAGAGGAACTTATTATCTAAGAGGATGGCTCATCAAGTATTTGTTTGCATTAGACTTGTTTGCATTGACTACATGTTGTAGTCGGTTGGGAAGCAGCCTTGTGGTATTTTGTTCCACAGATAGGATGTTCTAGGGAATAAACTTTGTTCATGGAAGTTTCATTTGGTTTTTGGTACAGAGAGAGAGAAAGGGAAGTTCATTTATGTGGTTGTAGCTAGGCGAGTTCTTGCTGTGAATGTTTTTCGGGGGGAGGGGGGGGGGTTTGTCGACCACCCACCATGAACATAACAATAGAGTAGAGAGAGGCTAGCAACATCCCTTCTGTGTGAAAGAGGTTGTAGGGAAGACAAGAGATCATTCGCCACTAGGGTTTGAAGTCGGTTTCGTATTGTGTCAAGGCAAGACAGAGTGCTCAGAGCAAAACCTACCATATATGATAGCAGTACTCCATCTTAGGACAGATACGAGTATTATACAGGTAAAGGATTGCATCAGAAGTGAGGTAATTTCTAGAGCGGTAGAAGTGAGGTAATTTCTAGAGCGGTAGAAGTGAGGAAATTTCTAGAGCGGTAGAGGTGAGGAAATTTCTAGAGCGGTAGAAGTGAGGAAATTTCTAGAGCGGTAGAATGATCCACCCATTTTCCCAGCGACCTTAGCAACAGATTTGGTCTGGGGTGAAAGTCAGTCCTTGGAACTTATCAAAAGAAAAGGACTTTCTGAAGGAAAGAATCATTCATTTTAATGAGAATCCGAGCGTTGGTGGTGAAAGAAGAGCAGCTTGGTTTTAGAGGCGTTAAAAGTAATGAGCCACTTTTTCACCCTTCATTTTTATTAACATCTGATTTTAATGAGATTTACATTCTTAGTAACAGACAAAAATGATATCGGTTCGAAAACTTTGATTTTTAAAAATTTTCCTCATTCGCTATTTTCATATAGTCTTAACCAGTTTTTTTTTTTAATTGGAAACACTTATAGTCAGAGTTTTAGTGAGGAAACATTGTAATGTGAGATCCTGCTAGATAGACGTATTACACCACTCATGACCCCCTCTGAACATACCCAGGCACAACTCATAGTTAAGGAAAGTGGATCTATAATTAAGTGGAATAAAATATGTGTTAAATGAAAATGTTGTCGTCATCGTCGTCTTCTATGAGTGTCCAGAAACTTGGTCACAAGAAAACTATCCAGGTCACATCGGCGGCAACCTCCAGCCCAAGAGGCAAACAGCATATATCGGGAATCTAACATTACTTTATATTTCAGACTTATGTTTATTATGATTGTTATATTAACTAGATTTCAGACACTGTACTTTCTGACCTTATACAGGTTCCCTTTTATCAATATTCGTAACTCTCTAGGCATTTCACTCTAGATGAGAAATCTTAAACGCAATAACATGAAAGAGCCGCTGTACAGAGAGTTTTTTTTACCCCTACTGTATAGTCGGTCATCGTCTCATTGACAAAAAACTGCTGCTCGTCTCATTCACACGTGAGTAGTTAGCTCATTGGGTAGTGACGTCTCTCAGAAGTGGTGACAGTCATATAGATGTTGATCTTTTCTCCTCTTTTTTTCTCTTTGTGATTGGAATAATGGAAGTAATTAAAAAGAACAACAAATTAACTCCATTATTTACTCTGGGATTTACTTTTCTTTTTACAGCAAATTATAGTAAGTACATGTTGCATCTTCCCCTTCCAACCTCCATAGTAGTAGTAGTAGTAGTAATAGTAAGTATAAGCATTATAAACAGGCGTTTGTTCACTATGAGACAAACACCCAAAAGAGAGAATCAATCTTGCTTCTCTGCCACATCTATTTCCTGCTATAATGCAACTTTCTGTACACGTAGCTCTAACCTCTAACTTGTCCTCAAATGGAAAATTCCGTTTTATTACTTAATCTAACCTTACATGGAAATTTCAGATTCTAACACACCCACTTTTAATTTTGCTACATTACATGATGAAAGAAAGGTGCAACAGGTCAAATGACTGATAGGGAGATTCTTGTGGTGGTGGGGAGGTAAAGCTTTCCTTCCTTTCCTGGAGAGGAGCTAGAACAGACCTTGTCGACCTTAAAATTGAATGATTGATTGCTTACACTTAGCAAGTAGGTTAACGTTCAATTTTGCTGATGCAAAAGTATGGAAGGAGCCAAGGGACAAAAATGTTATTAAAATTTGAGAAGAAAGTTTCCACGCGATGTTTGAGAAGCCCTGCTATAGATTGAACACCTGGACACTTGGTCAAAAGGTATTTTTAAGTGAATTATATCTAAAGGTTTCGCATTCAATCCGTTGTGAAAGAATGAAAATCAAAAAACGAACTTATAGATAATATGTAAAGACATACAGAATGGATCTCTGAGAACTTAGTGAAGTAAAGTGGGGAAAAAAGCAAAAATCAGAACGCTCTATATTCTAACAAATAGAATTTAACCTACATAAATCAAGACTGTTTTTCCTAGAAAAAAAACAACATAATTTATCATTGGGTGAATTTAATATCAGTTGACTCTCAAAGTTCAGTGAATATAATAAATATTCAACTCAACCAACCCCGACAACTATATATTATTCAACTTCGCTTCTTTAACTCGTAAGTAAATAATTCAAGTAACTAAATCTCTAACTTACAATGAACATTATGAAAAATAAACATTATTCTATGAACAATTAACATTTATGAACTGTTTTAAAAAAACAGAATAATTATCCCCCTCCATTGGACACTTAGTAAATGAACAATTTCATTCGCTATAAACTCCTAACAACTATTTTATGAATGTAATATTTTGTCATATAAAATGTGTTTTATTCTTACTCTTAATGTCTCATTATTCATTAATGTTTTATCAATTGATTCGCACTAAAAAGATCTACGCTAACAACACTCCCTGTCTCAATATATCATCATCAAATTTAATGCAATTTAATAATTCATTTTAGAATAATACATAAACAACGAAATCTAGTTATGGAAATTGTTAAAAAGAAAATAAGGCAAACAGTTATTTTTTCTGTTGAATTTCTGTAATTCTTATATTTTTTTATTTTCTGACGATTGAAACTAAATGGTTTAGTGATTAAATCAAAAATTAAATTAAACTGAATTCAAATTCGAATAGTTTTAAAAAAGAATCGATTAAAAAATGTTTCATCTTCTGTGCCTTTTTTTCTTTTCTTTGTGTGGCATTTCGAACTTAGGAACCTTTTAGTTCAACTCGGGAATGTATATGTAATTTCGAACTTAACCCTTTATTTAATCCACGAGGGTAGATTGTTCTCGTCCCATCAGCCATGATCAGATAGAAGTATTAATCATTATGTTATTCTTAGTTATTATTTAAAATTCCGTACAGGTTCCACGAGTACGACATAAATATTCCCAAGTTTGAAAAGATGCACCTAAAAAAGGTCAAAGGTTACATCAGCCAAAACGCTGTGAAAATGATGACCAAAATTAGAACAGTAGTCCGAAATATCCAAAATGATACAAATAATTTTTTAGACAAACCAACTTTGTATATTGAGGGAAGGGGTGATTGGCATAATAGATACTGAAGTAGACTATGGCATCAGCTAAAACGGGTTCAAATCATGTTGAATGTACCGCATTCGATTACACATTAATACTGTTGAGAAGAAAAGGTATGAATCCACAATCTCTAACCGCATGGAAAAAAAATAATAGCAACTCGAGATATTTGTGGATATTGAAATTCTAGAATATTGCTGATCGGGCAATGCCGAGTAGCCTTGCTGGTCATAAGATAACACCTTGCTTGGTGTTGGTGTGTCAATTAAGTCACTAATCAAATAAATTCATAACTGGCAAACACAGGAGGCAGCGCAAGAGTGGAAGGAAAATGCAATCATAATAAATGGTTTCACTCACCTGATACATGCCGTCAATAGTTTTCTGTCCGTTCACTTGCTCTCCCCCGCCTCCCTGGTGCAGTTCTCTTTTCGATCTCCTTGTTAAACTTCTCGTTAGCTCAGGGTCCGTCGACTGAGCCACATCATCAGGCCAATATCTTGGCTGCTGTGATGGACACATGTAGTTTCCATGCTCGCTGACACATTTGCAAGGTGGGTTCAGTCCCTCTCGGTGGGATGCATTCCTTCGACCATTACAACGGATAATGCATATAGACATGGCAGCTGTAATTGGAACGGACACTGCCACGGCTATTAACACAATAACGATAAATAATTGTTGATGTACCTTCTCGTCAGACTGCGAGTGAATGGTGTTTGAAACCTCGGAAGTCCGGTTTGTTACAGTCAACATCAGAGAGAGGGTGGTGGTTGCAGAGAGAGCCGGGGTGCCGCTATCCTTGACAACAAACCCGAGCTCATATGAACCAGCATCTTCGGGAGAAACAACCCGGGTGAAAGATAAGAGTCCTGTATAATGGTTGGCAGTAAATAGTTGCTTGTCATTGCCCGAAATTATTTCATATTTGAGGAAGGCGTTCTCTCGACTGTCACTGTCGGACGCGCGTAGGACTGTAATGTTATTTGTGTGGCGTGGGTAATAGATAATGTCAAGAGTAAACGGACTTATGCTGGGGAAAGTAAATTTGGGGGCATTATCGTTTTCATCCCTCACTTCAACAGTGATATCTGCGGTGTTGTTCAATGAAGGGACACCGAAGTCCTTAACGAAAACTTTGAAAGTGTACACGTCTTGAAATTCATGGTCCAACATTATAAGCGTTGATATCAAACCATCATTTGTTATTCGGAATGGTAAGAAATGTTTACTATTAGTTAGCAATGAGTAGGACAATTTCCCACCAGGACCAAGATCCGGATCCGTAGCATTAATCGAACCGACAGGAGACTGGGGATCGCGGTTCTCATCGATTGAAAATTTGAAAGTGTCCTTTATGAACTGAGGGCGGACATCATTCACGTCCATCACGTTTAGTGAGAATTCTTTTTCGCTGTGCAGAGGTGGTGATCCGTTGTCCTGGCAGCTGATGGTGATCTCGTAATGGTCCTCAGTCTCCCGATCCACTGGATTGCTAACCGTAATCTTGTATTCTTTCGGACCTAGACTCTGCAGTTGGAATTTGTCGTGTATAAGGGCGCAGGTGACATCGCCATTTTGTCCGAAATCAAGGTCTGTTATCATCACATAAGCTATAATACTGCCGACTCCAACGTCTTCTGAAATAGCCGGTTTGTTATCAGTGGAAAGGATTTTAACGTCTATAATTGGGACGTTGTTCTGCTGGTTGATAACATTAACAAGAACTTTAGCAATCGAACTCAGGGGAGGGTTGCCTTCATCAGTGGCCTTTACAAGCAGTTCAAAAGACTGACTTTTCCCCATGGGTAATGTCTTTAGTATAAAAATTTCTCCTGAACGTTCTTCGATGCTGAAGTGGTTCTTGGAAAGCTCTGATGTCCTTGAACTCAAGTGGTAAGAAATCTGACCGTTCCTTCCAGAATCTAAATCTGTTGCGGACAAACTCACAATAGGCGTGCTTTTATCGTGTTCATTGTTTATGGAGACATTGTAGACATTCTGCGAGAAGACAGGGGTGTTATCATTTACATCGATGACAGAAATGTGAATGTCTAAAATGCTTTGCTTCGGTGGCGAACCTCCATCCGTGGCAATCACTTGGATTGTATAAGAGTCCTCCACTTCTCTGTCAAGCATGTCCTCCAATACAATATTAAGATCTGACAGACCATCAACACTCTTTGAAACTAACAGTGTAAATGGATCATCAATATTCTTCTTCAGCTGGTATGTCACTTGTGAATTCAGGACCCCTGCATCCTTGTCTATGGCATATGGAATCGATTTCTTCACCCCTTTTCGGTAATCTTCTTCGAATGCTATATCAACTTTCTGTTCTGGGAATTCCGGTTGGTGATCATTGACATCTTGAATTATTACTTTGATTTTTAATATCTTCATAAACGTTTTAGCCCGTCGAACAGCAACTTTGACGATCTTATAGCATTCGACGTTGTGCTTGCATAGCACCTCGGAATCCAATGTTTGGGTCGTGTACATTTTTCCTGTCTTTTTAGAGATGCGGAACAACTGAGAACTGTCCGTTACACTCTGATCTAGCTGGGTGAATCGTATTAAGCTGTGAACGTTCGGAGGAATACTGTCAAATACACGTGCATCGTTTGCAACGTCACCGATATAAGTGCCAGGGTTTTTGCCCTCTTCAACGAAATAGGTGAGATCTATACCATAATTTGTGTCTATAAGAGACAACAATATGGCAATCAGCATGTTCAGCCAGCGTCTTTCTTCCATTGCTTCCTGTCTTCTGTTTTATTTGTAATAAACGTGAAGATCCATGCAACGCAGATTAAATCTGAAAAATGAAAACGAACAGCCTTTGTAATAATAGCCACAGTTATTTCTATATTTTTTATCTCTATACAACATAGAAAGGTATTTTATTTTGCTTTTTCTTCTATTTTTTATTTTTTTTTTTTTTTTACATTATTTGAATTTTATTTTTTATTTTTAGAATTTTTTTTTTTTCTCCAACTCAGAATATGGAAAGGAAATAATAAAAATAAGAGACAAAAAAAAAAGACGCACAAAAAAAAAAAAAGCAAGAATTATTTTTTGCTGTTATTTCAAAAATCTTCAATTTAAAATTTTCTCGTTTTTATCTCTCGTAAAAAGAAAAGAAAATAGTTGAAAGGAAGGAAAGAATACAAAACCAATGAAAAAACGTAAAAGTCTAAAACAAATTTCTCTGGGGAGATACAACATGACATCTACTGATTTTGAATAAAATATAGTTATTTTGTCAATTTTTCTCTTTACATTTATGTTTATATTTTAATATATATACATATATATATATATATATATACGTATACATATATGTTTGTTTGAGTGTGTATATTGTTTGCTATGTGCCACGTGTGTATTTATATGTTTTTCATGAAACTGAGCATACGCTCGTATTATTATATGAGTATATGTTTAAGTTTAATGCAGGTGTTTGTATATATGTAGAAATAATCATAAACAACAGAAATATTTAGCATGCATATTATAAGTGTGCATTACACACACATAGGTAAACACTGACAAATCAACAATCGCATGTATTCTTAGTGAGGTTTCCTATGAAAATGCTATTTCCAATTTTAGACCGATGGACAGATCCACTTCTAGAGATGTGTGAATGTATGTATCTAAAAATGCTATGTAAAACTTAAGCATGGCAGGCCAATGAAAAAAAAATACTATTTTAAAATTGAACATGACAGACTAAAGAAAATGCAATTTTAAAACTGAACATGACAGACCAAAGAAAATGCAATTTTAAAACTGAGCATGACAGGACAAAGAAAATGCTATTTCAAATTTGAGCACGATGGACCAAAGAAAATGCTATTTCAAACTTGAACATGACAGACCAAAGAAAATACTATTTCAAACTTGAGTATGACAGACCAAAGAAAATGCTATTTCAAACTTGAACATGACAGACCAAAGAAAATGCTATTTCAACTTGAATATGACAGACAAAAGAAAAGATAATATTAAGACTGAACATGACAGACCAAAGAAAATGCTATTTTAAACTTGAACATGACAGACCAAAGAAAATACTATTTCAAACTTGAGTATAACAGACCAAAGAAAATGGTATTTCAAACTTGAACATGACAGACCAAAGAAAATGGTATTTCAAACTTGAATATGACAGACCAAAGAAAATGGTATTTCAAACTTGAATATGACAGACCAAAGAAAATGGTATTTTAAACTTGAATATGACAGACCAAAGAAATATTTCAAACTGAAGCGTGATAAACCGACTGAAAATGCTTCTCAGAGAAATGTGAGGATGCATCAAAAAGCGAGGCATTTAGAGTTATTCTATATACCTGGATATTTGTGTAAAGTGAACATATGTATTTATGCATTTACATATACATCATGTCTTTATTTTATATGTATATATATATATTATAAAAAGATATATATCATAAAGTTATTAATTTAATACTTATAACTATATAACAAAGTAAAGTTAGTTTGTTTATTGATTTCGACCTATAACATCAATGTTTGATTCTGATCCATCATTTTTTTTTGTACAACGTTAGTACATGTTTTTAGCAAGAAAAAAGTTTAATTCGTTTGAGAAATTATTTTATCCAACTAGAATAGTTTTCAAATTGATGTCATCTTAACAAAAAAAAGAAAGTAAGTCTATATTCGTCAATATAGAGTTACTTCCCTTTGTTTGGTCGACTTAATTCTTCTCAAAGAGGACACCATCTTGTTTACATTTCAGTGACATAAATTATTAATGAAAGTAAAAATAATCCCGGGCAATGTCGGGTAAGGACAGCTAGCATATAATAAAAATATATGTTTATGCATATATCTCTCTATATATAAAGTAAGGTACAATCGTGTACAATATATCATATATATAAAACTCAACTTCTCAGAATAGGAACAGAACCACACCAAGACAACAGATCTTGCAGGTATAAAGGGCTTAGTATCCTTTCAGATAAAGCTTTATAACAATAATACTTTAAATAAGATAAGCCCCTTTTAATTATTACTATACATATCTCTCTCTATATATATATACATTAGCGGAACCCGTGTAAATTACAAATAATTATGTTTTCAATACTAATTATCTTGTTCCTAACCTATACATGTTTGAATAAAATATGATAAGATTTGACTTGTATATTTGTTTAAAAAAATGAACAATACATGAAACAATTTACAAAACTTCTTTATATTTCTAGTGAAGGTAATATTTCGACGACTAAACCTTACTTTGTAAATGCTTTAGATTAAATTAAATTTGGCTCCAATTCATGAATAGCATACAAAGATTCGGAAGGTCATGCTTTTGATGTAAGCGTGACACACAAAATAACACACACAAACGCTATTGTATTAATATGTGTCTTCCCGGTCGTCCCCTCCCTCTCTACCCCCCCCCTTCGATGTAGAAAAAAAACCCTTAGTGGTTGGTTGGGATCGAACTATAAACCAGTCGGGCTGACGTCAAAAACCGACTTCAAAATCCTACGTCGCTAACCGTTGCACCAAAGAGAAATACTTTAAATATTACGAAAATTAGGTGACTTGAATGCTTTTCCAAATCTAGGTGCACCACGCATGCGCAGAGCTTTTGATGTAAGCGTGACACACGAACACACGCTATCATATTAATATATAGAATATATATATATATATATATATATATGGAACTATTACTACTTTTCATCACACTCTGAAGATGCTAGGTGTCTAGCGAAATTATTAGCCAAAAGATCAAAGGAAAAAGAAAAAAAAATCTGTTCTGATTTTTATTTTATTAATAAATATCGCATCTAAACATGCTTTTATAGGCTTTTCGCCTCATTTATTATTATATTTATATATATATATATATATATATATATATATGGTGCATAACGTATCTGAGAACAGATTTACATACACAAAAATGACTGTTAGAAACAGATAAAAATATCTTTATACTCAAAAACGTTTTCAATGATGAGAATAAATATATCGTTTATAATGTTATTCATTAAATTCTCTTTCAGCTTCCATAATGGCTTTTATGTAAGGTGTAAATCGCTTACATGCTAAAATCGGTTGGTCCTTGTTCATATTGGACAGTACGCGAACTATGGAGACTTTTACAGATTAGTTATGGTTAATCTGCCCCCCCCCCACACACACACCTAAAAAAAGTTTGTACCACTGTAAATGATCGTGAAGGGTTAAAGAAGATGAAAAAACCAAGAAGGGAGATCACCATCCAGACCTCCACTGGCAGGATGCGGCGAGTACTGGAACCTTTGGGAAGCTTATTGCCACTCAGATTCCAGAGAAGACCAACGGTCGTCGGTAAGCAAGAGATCAATGATAAAAAGTTGTTGCAATAACGCAGAATGATTTGCAGTTGTTATTAAAAGACTTGTCACTCAGACTCTAGGAACTACCATTTGTTTTTGTCATTTTTTTTTTAATGTAAATCGCTCGAGACAAGGCATGAAGCCACTTGATATAAAGAGCTAAAAAAAAAAAATACTACTTCAAGGTCAAAACTGACCAACGATAAGTGTTACATGGATAGATTCTGACCCAGAAAACAGCAATGCTTCCCCCTTTGTCAGAAGCATTATAAGAGAAGTAGAGTTACAATGCTGCCAAAAGTAAAGCCACGGTCCACTTTCTACTCCCCAAACCCAAGGTCCCCGTTCTACTCTCTGAACCCAAGGTCCCCGTACTACTCTGCGAACCCAAGGTCCCGTTACTACTGTCCGAACCCAAGGTCCACTTTCTACTCCCCAAACCCAAGCTCCACTTTCTACTCCCTGAACCCAAGGTCCCCGTTCTACTCTCTGAACCCAAGACCCCGTTACTACTCTCCGAACCCAAGGTCCACTTTCTACTCTCCGAACCAGTAACTAAATAAAATATAATAGTAGCGATAATAATAACGCATAATTTAACTTATCTCAACACTCTACTGCAGTTTCATGGCAATACATTAATCAAATGAGCTTTGGATAGCTCAAAAGTAGTTCTGATGAAAGTATTGCGATAAAACTGCAGTAAAATACTGAGATAAATTAAATTAGATATCCATAATTTATATCAAAATGTGTGTTTGTCTGTTACAGATTTTATTTATCGGAATAATATTTTATTTTATTAGATTTTATCAGTATTGAGATATATATATGTATATATATATATATATATATAAAGTTTATTAGTAATCTCTACATAAGTACATGTACATACATATATATATACAAATTCCCGAAACAGTTTTTTATGGTAAACAACTGATGATCCCTTAAAATAGTGTTAGAAACAAACTAATATAATAACTGTAAAAAATAAATTGACTTACATGAGTGATTTTCCACTGAAAGACTGGGGACTATAAGTTTTTTTTGTTTTTTTTAAAATATAGTTTTAATGGTTGAGAAACTTCCGAGACTAATATATATATATATATATATATATATATATATATAAAATCCGAAACGATATCGTCTGTAGGTATAAAAAAACACTTTAATATTTAAAAATATTTATAGTTAATGTCCCTTTAAGATTTAATAGTCTTAATAGTAGAGCCCTGTTTGGAGTTATGAGATTGTTGTCACTAACGATTATGCAAAGTTCAACTCAAGCGTTGAACACTTTCGACAACAAGACGCTTGTCCCCGGGTAAGTGTACGTTAATTTCAATTACTGTCTGTGGTGATTTCTCACGGTCGCGTGGGCATAGGTGTTAGGCTCGTGATTCTAGGCTGAATCTACGAACTGCGTTCGATCCCATGCGACCGCCTACAACCGCCACTCCTGCACTGATGAGGGTAAAGAATCCGAAACGATATCGTCTGTAGATATAAAAAAAGGATATATATATATATATATATATATATTGTGTGTATTTAGGCAGCATTTTCTCATTTATAAAAACATTGTTTAATTATACCTTTTTTATTTTTATTTTTTTTCTGAAAACGTTCGTGACACTTATGGAACATTTATTAATTTTTTAAAATTTTAATACAAAAAAGATCAGAAAAATTGAAAAAGTAAAAAAAGGTATAATTAAACAAACGAATTCTGTTATTTTTTAACAAGTTTGCATATATATATATATTGATTTTTATAAAAATCGAACAATGTTTTTAAATATGGTGTCATGTGAATAAGTTTGTCTAGAATAAAAAGCAGTCTTCCACTTATATTTTCCCTTCCAAATTTGTTATGTTAAGTATTTCCATCCTACCCTCACAGATATATATATATATATATATATATATATATATATATGTAAACTTATGCATACATAATATTCTAGAGATATATTTTTCCTTATTTTTAATCTGACGCTTTTGTCACTGGTTGTTATCATAAACTTCACAAGGTGCATTAATATCGTGCCGTTTCTGAAGAAGATATGCTAATTTTTCTATCTGTCGAGGGATATGAATTTTTGCATCAATTCTTGAGATTTGCAATCTTTTTTGATAAGAGAAAGTTTCATTTTTTTCCTCATACATATAAATAAAAATTCATTTTTGTTTATTTATTTTTTTAAAGATGTGTCCAAGAATGTTGATGGAAGGCTCTGTCCGTCAGTCAGTCTGTCATGCTTTAGTTTGAAATAACAGTTTTGTCGCTCACTTACGCTTAAATTTAACATTTCTGTTGATCTGTCACACTCGAGTTTAAAATAGCATTAAGGATGTGTCCATGCATTTTTATAAGAGGCTTTGTCCGTACGTCAACCACGCTTAGCATTTTTATTGGTCTGTTACACTTCAGTGAAAATAGTATTTTCAGATGTGTGCGTGTATCTCTATAAGGGCCTGTGTTGCTTCGTGCATAACGCTTCGATTTTAAATGAAATTTTCTCCACTAAAAGCGCTCATTGATTGTCGTATCTTAAGAATAGCTGCCCTTTTTTTGTTGGTGGCTGACTATAGTTTTCATCATTACTATTTTTGTATAGGTTTTCTCCAACATATTTCATATTTTGTCCGCAAAGACTCGTTGCACAGTTGATATAGTACTAAGTAAAATTCAGTTCTAAGTGACAGTCATCGGAAGGTTGGAGTTTCAATCCTCGGTGCAGGCGATACGAAGAACTGCGAATTACTAAAGACATCTTCCCAGTCATGGCAGATAGAACGAGAGCATGCTACCCTTGTAGGTTTAATAAAGAGTTCCGTTCGAAATTCCGTCCAGATTCCCGAGTTCGACAGAAAGATTTCCGAGTTCGAAAAGATACACTTGAAGAAGGCCGGAGGCTCAAGATGAAAACAGTAGTCCGAATAATGCAAATTATACAAACATATTTTATAGTTACATAAACAAATATCAAACAGAGTTTTGTTTTTACTCTTCCGATATCAGGTTAAAAAAAATTATTACAACACTGTAAATGTAAATGTTGTCTATTTTCCTTCTGTTTCTTCATATATTTTGCGAGCACATTATACAAACTATACTATATATAGTGTGACAGTGGCTAAGTGGTTAACGATGTGGACTGAGGACCTGGGTGTGCTGGGTTCGAATCCAGTTCATTCCACAGAAATACTTTCATCAAAACCCACACCTGACCTTGTGTCTAACCTCCTGGAGGTAAACAAGTAGTAGTTTATAATGAAGCAAAGGTTGTTCAATACCCAACCTACTTTCCTTTGACCTCGTAAAGATTTCATAAGAAAATCTTTCTTTCTCCTTTGCTCATACATACAAGGTTGGTCTCAAAAGTGATGTGCTATGTAAGATATGGGCGAAAGGGGGATTATTAGTTTGTGTTAACATCTAATATGGCATAATAAGAGTAATCTTAAGTTTCTGCAACCATTGCATTTTTTCACATCTTTCTTTATCTGCACCTTTTCTTTTTTGGGTTGTTCAGCTGTGAGCACTGAAGAACAAACTATGAATCCCAAAATAAAAAGAATATCATCATACTTGAGGAACCTCCCTATTCACCTGAGCTATCTCCATGTGACTTTTTTCTTTTCTCCGAACTGAATACAAACTAGCAAATATATACACTTGTTGAGCGCAAACATTTGTATAGTTTTTGCAGAAGTGTTTAAGGTTATTTTAATCACAAAAAGTTGTTATTTTACTCTTATTAAAACAAATTTGATAGAATTTTCCCAATTTAAAAAAAAATTGTTTTAAGAAATCCCTATCAAATCCAATTATGCCTAGGTTTTGAAAGATTTTGTCAAAATAATTAGTTTTTTTAAATGACAGCAAACTTCAGAAAGAGTTTGAAAATTAAGACCAATTACAATGTTAATATCTATAAAATAACTAGAAAAAATATGACCCGTTGAGTCATTCATTGAGCTCGGATTAAATTGCTTTAATCAGAACAAAGTGAGTTTGTAAAGCCAGTTAAATTTTTTTTAAGTTTGAAGACAAAATCTAAAATTAGTTCTTTTCTGCTCGTTACCCCCCCCCCCTCGTCCCTCTCTCTCTCTTCAACTATATGTTAAATAGTATTACTACTCGCGGTCATATTCCTTTTTGTTCATAATGGACTATTCTAATCTTTTGAATATTTCCTTTCTTTGTTACCTTTCAACTGTTAATAAACAGAGAGAGGGTGATGGGAACAAGAATGGTAGATACCATATGAAATAAGCGTGAGGGGTCAAACACAATACACTATGAAAGGGTGAGGGTGATAGATAGAAACTTAGTAAGAGATGGGTGACTTGGTAAGTTAATTGCAAATTACGACTAATTAGAACAATTAAAATGGAAGTTTTTTTCAAACATAAATCAATCCCAAATCTGGGGAATATTTTAGCATATATTTTGCGTGATTAAAATATATAGGAAAAATAGCCTCCGGGAAACAAACTTTGATTAACTCAGCTTTAGTATAATAATAGATATTAGCTATGTTCCTGTGCTAGTATGACCGGTATCACCAGTTACTCTGTTTGAAACCACTGAGTCACCCAGATGCAAATTAATTTAATATTTATCTGAACTCGCTAAAGTTTATCTTTTTAGTTTTATTTTCAAACTAATATTTCAGGGAGTTAACATTAGTTTATTATTTTTAAAATTTCATTTTTAATCATTTCGTGAAACAGACTAAATAAACCGTTCAAAAATTGTAAACACCACAAGTAAAATGTCTAATCTTTCTTCCATAAAATATAGCTACATCAACAACAGGCAAAGGTATTATTATCAATAAGATTAACAAAAAAAAAGAAATAACAATTCGGACACATGAAAAGAAAATAATGATAATGTGTAATTTACACGAGTTCAGCTTATTAATATTAACTTATTAAAATGCTTACTTTAATAAATATCAAGGGTATTATTTACTGAAGTCAACAGAACAAAAAAAGGGGTAAAAAACAAACAAATATGCAACAAATAAATGTTACCAAATGCAAGATTAGTTACTCTTCTACCTACCTTGATAAGATTATTTGTGTTTTGTTTTATTATAAAGCGTTTTTTTCTTTGTTAATGACAAACAGTTAGAAGGAAAAAAGAAGATGATGCCGATGAGGCCTGCACGAGGACCCTTAATAATCGCTCAATAATCGAAAATTAAACCAAATACTAGTGGAAACACATTGGATAAATTTCACCAATTGTGCGAAAATGTAATTGGTAACATTTAATGGGTGTGTTTCTGCCAGTATTTTGTTTAATTTTCGATTCTTGAGCGATTAGCTAGGGTCCTCGTGAGGGCCTTATCGGCGCCATTTATTTTTTGTCCAAACAGAACAGAGTGAACACTGTTTGTTTTGAACAAAAAAAACGCTTATTTTAAGTTAAAACACAAATAAACTTATCCACGTAGGAAGAAGAGTAAACTCATCTTGCCTTTGGTAACATTTGTTGCATATTTGTTTTTTTACCCTTTTTTTTTGTTTTGTTAACTTCATAAATAATACCCAATATCTATATATGAAAAACTGAATACATTAATTATACCATAATAAATAAAATGAAACAAATAAAATTCGATAAATATAACTGAATATAATGACCACCAAAACCAAATAAAATTTTGCAACAAGGGAAATTTTGCGCAATGTAGATCAAAGGAAGTGTCAAGCCAAGAATCACCTCCACGTTGCCCATTCCTTCCAATCTTAGACACAAACGTCCAAAACATTACTTAACAACCTATCGTTTAGTTATGTAGTGAGCTACTTCCGATGTGGGGGGTCTTGTATTCAATTAAAGGAAGACTGGATTACCGGTGGAGCTGGTATGATGTTGAAACACCTGAAACAAGCCAAGAAACCAGTAAATCACTGATGACTCATCTCGAAGCACCTTTAAAACGTATTTCTTGAGCATGGATTTTTAAGTCATGATCCTTTTTAATAACATTAGGTAAAAGGTTCACGTAGATATCTGAGGGTGCAAAAACCTACATTGTTTTAATTGGATGTGAATGGCTTCCACGATTTTCAATGTTTTGATACATGTAGATATGCTAAGAAGTTTTGTATAGCAAATTAGAAACTGTCTAATATTATTGTAGTTCTTGCATGCATAACCCAATATCTATTATTATACTAAGCTGAGTGAATCATACTTTATTTCTATATACTTTAAATACACAAAATATATGCGAAAATATTCCTTAGTTCTGGGATTGAATTATGTTTGAAAAGAAAATTCATCTTAATTCTTCTAATTAATCAGAAAATATGTTTTATGCTGATGAATTAATGCTTTCCTGTGAAACAATAGAAGGTCTACATGTTAAGTTAAAGACTATGGAAACTATGGAAAGTAAAGGTCTGAGAGGAAATGCTACGAAAACCAAAGTGATGATTAGTAGTTGTAGAGTTAAAAAGCCCACCGAGAGAGAGAGAGAGAGGGGGGGGGGGGTTCTCTTGCTCAGTTTTTGGAAAGGAGGTTGGGAACAACTCAATTCTTGTGGTATTTTGAAATATTGGGTATATACAGGAAGTGCAGTTGAATTACAGGTAGATTGAGAGATGATAACCAGTTTGTGTGCAAGAACTTAGATGTAGAGAAAGTATATTTGGATGGCGAAGCTATGGATTCTGTTTAGAAGTTTTGTTACCTTGATGATATCATTGCAGCCAAGAGAGGAACTAGTTCTGGTGTGATTGCAAGAATTAGGAGTGGATGAAATATGTTTAGAGAAATTTGTCATTAAAAACTGTTAGGGTGCCGTACCTATATGACGAACAGTTGGACTCGTCCATTCCTAATAAAAGACTGGAAGCATTTAGGCTTCTCGTAGTAATTGGAATCAACTCCAGTCTAAACTGGCAGTCAGGACTGATATACCATTTCTCTTGTTCTCTGTACATATCTTTTCTTCAATATATATTCTTCACCTAACCCTGTGTTCCGTGTCTTCCTTTCGGCCCCTAAACAGGGTCACAACACTAACCAGCAGAGGTTTACCACCGTCAATCAAGAGAAGAGTTTATCAGACATGTATACGCAGGATGATGATGTATGGAAGTAAAATCTGGCCAGTGAGGGTTGAAGACATGTGTTGCATGGAGAGAAATTATATGAGAATGATGCATTGGATGTGTAATGTAAGTCTTAAAAACATGATTAGATCTGATGACCTCAGAGGGAAATTAAATCTGGACAGTATAAAGAGGTGTGTGCACAACAGGAGACTTCGTTAGTATGGTCACATTGAAAGAATAGATGATAGTTTTGGGGTTAGTAGATGTAGAACAGTTGAGGTAGCAGGATCAGTTGTGAGGGGAAGGCCAATAAAAACATGGGAGGAAGTGATAAGGATTGATGTGGGAGAAAGAGGGATAAATAAAACCTGGCCAGAGATAGATTAGTTTGAAAGTCAATTTCTAAAAGCATGTGAAACAGACGTTAAACCGAACATGAATATGCTGAGTCGTATTTTGTAATTAACTTAAGGCAACCATCTCTCACTTAACTGTCCATGTATTTTTCTATCACTAAATGAACCATTCTCTAATTACTTTTCATATCTCTGAATTTAGAAAAAAAGTGACTCTTTTTTTCAACGTTATTTCTTAATTGCTTTACCTTGCCATCTAATGTACATAGTGTGTTCGTACACACCGTAAAAAGTACGTAAATTAGATAGCAAAATAATAGGTCACTTTACTTCGATATTATCCATAATGGAAAAAAAAAGAGACTTATTATTTTAGTTATGCAAGAAGAATGTCTTAAGAGATATGTCCCAATTTATGGATTTCTAATAAAGTAAAGTCAAATACATAGTTGTAGTGACCCAATGGGTGGCAGATACGTCTTATAATATATATATATATATAAGTGATTGGAAAGTAACACCCTATACTTTTAATTTATACTTGTAAGTTTTTACTGAAATATAATTGTTACAAGAAATGAATTGGGGGAGTAAGTGTTATAAATTTTGCGTTATTTTTTCCTTTAGTCCTTACATTCTACAAGCGATGTTTTTGACAATGGGGGGAAAAATGCTGTTTTCTGGGTCGGTTGCTATTTTCAATACTCTTATAGTATTCATCACTATTCATCTGTCAATCTATCCATCTTGTTGACCCTAATCTTCGAGTGAATGTTTAGCCTTGGTTAATGTTGACTCATTAGTAAAAAAAAAAAAATTTTTTTTAATCCTTGTGAAATCAGTTGATGCGGTTTCCAGGCAGCTTTAGAAGTTGGTGGCGATTGCTGGCACCCATATGGAATTTTGAATAAAACCCCATACGATACACTTTCTTATTATATTTATTTCTTGTAAAAATTATATTTCAGTAATAGATTACAAGCTCTTAATAATAGGGAGTTACTTTCCAATCACCCAGTATTTATATATGCTTGTGTCTGATTGAACGCATATGCTGACTCGTTATGCATAACATTTTCTAAACCTTTGCTTTTTCCTGCGGCTTGTTTCACTTGAAATTATTACTAAAGGAGATTAAGAAGCCTCATAGTATTTTCAATAAGGTCTGTTTCTTATAGCTATGCTTAATATTCTAGAAATATTAAGCACTGCAGATTTAAAGTGGGTTTTCTGATTTACTTTTTGTACATTATTGTGTGTGTGTGTGTTCATATATCTTCTGCTCTATAATAAAGACCAACGTGTATTTACTTGTATAGTTTTATATAAATAAATATATATCCGTTCATTATACACAAAGGTTATCGAGTAAAAAAAAACGTGTTTTTGTTTTCTAGCCTCTGGACGAAACCAATTCGAGTGGTAAGGGGAAGCGAGAAAGCAAATGGCAAGTCAGCCAACCCCCACCATCTGAAATGAATTAGAAAAGAAATCCTCCACTCGAAATAAGTCAAAAGTTGGTGTTTTTGTCTTTAGGTCATCAGATATGATAATTTATAGGTAAACAATTAAATTACTGACGTAATTTTAAGATTTTATAGGAATATTAGTGCAAATACTGATGAAGCATGTTTTTTTCCTTCTCACTATTTTTGACAGAAGGTTTACACTAATACAGAGAGAGAGAGAGAGAAGTTCGATACAGGCTCAGCAGCACATGGTGCCTGCACCCACTATCTCCAGCAATTATATATATATATATATATAAAAAATAAAAATAAATGAATAATTAATGGTAATAATAGTAATAGGAATATATAATAAATGAATAAATAATAGCAAAAAATAAGAATTAATAAAATAAATAAATAAACAATAAAACTAAACACACATACGATACACACACCCTCTTTTTTTTCTTTCTTTCATTCACCCTTAACGATACCTATAAAACATTAACTCAAGTCTTCTTATTTTTAAAATAAAACCTAACCCTGAAGACGACTATGAAAGTCGAAAGCGCTCGAAAAAAAAAAAAAAAAAAAAAAAATCCCCGAATTAAGAACAATCGGAAAAGTACTATACGGATTGCCACCTGAAACCAGAAGAATAGCTCGCCGTTTGAGAACCTCACAAAGATTTGACATCTGACGAAGAATCGAAAACGTTCGTGAAACCTATGGAACATTTATTAATTTGTTTGATTTTAATACAAAAAAGACCATCAGAAAAATTGAAAAAATAAAAACGGTATAATTAAACAGACCAATTCTGTTATTTTTAACAATGTTTGCATAAATATATATATATATATATATATATATATATATATATATATAATCCAGGTAAAACATCCACAGGGTAGTAATCCAAAGAATTTCAACCGGGTTTATAAAAAGTGCTCAATATCATATAGAGCTTTTATATATGATTATTTTTATTCACACACACATGTACAAAATCTGCGACACTAGCATGTCGATGTTATCGATCAACAGCTATTATAAACTGAAATCTCATCAGGGAGAGTTAGAATCCGATCTTAACCTTAGATCATATTTTGAAAGGTTCTTTCAAAATATGATCTAAGGTTAAGATCGGATTTTAACTCTGCCTGATGAGATCTCAGTTTATAATAGTTGTTGATCGATATGCCAGTGTCGCAGATTTTGTACATGTCTGTGTAAATAAAAATAATCATATATATATATATATATATATATTCACTAGAAGAATACCTGTCCAGGATGGGTAAATAAATTCCCAGAACAGAATATTTTTTCACCACATTTATGTCGCTTTACAAAGATTAAATGCAAGATATAATGATACTAAACCTTATGTCGAGAATCCTTATTCTAATTTTGATCAAAATTCATTACATGAGTTTGATTCTAGAAAATGTCTCAAATTTAAGGTGTACAAAGAAATTGAAATTCAGACAATCTTGTTTTTTGGAGTCTAACGACTATGGATCAGATTCAATGCAAATCTGAAATATTTAAATTTCAAATGGGAGTTGTGCCCATATTATGCCCCCTAAAACCCTTTAAAATACTCCAAAGAAACGGAAAAGTCGAGAATGATTGTTCTGCCGGTCATACGATTCAAAACCCTCAGACCCAACTCAATATTTTAACTTTCACCTGAATGATTTTAGTGCTACTTTGATATGCATATAAATGCAAGACCCACAGAAACATCTATATATGGTAAGGGAGATCGCCGGTGGCCATTATTGATAATGTATAGTCTTTTGTAAAAGAATAAAGCACTCTCGGCTGTGAAAATGTTTACTATAATCATTAAGCTTGTACTGACAGCATAATCGGTAAGCCGTTTGTCAAAGCAGTTTGCTTCCGATTCCAGCTTGAACTTGCTTATCTAGCCACACTGAAGAGTTATGATACAGTCAAACAGACTGTGGATGACAATATCCATATCTATGTATTATACATGATAAACACGCAAATATGTTTACGTGTGTGTTGAATAGAAAACAAAATTTCACATTTTCTCCAATCGTAGCGGATTTTTAATGAAGATCATTAGCCGAAATCATTGAAATAAATGACATCATTAATTTTGTGGCAGCTTATATTTCAAATGACTCATTCCAAGTTTTGTCCACTCGAAGAAATGTAACATAGAAGTGTTTTCAAAGATTCGCAGTCGAACAGCTTATTCTGTGTTAATCAACTGTTGGTTCCCTAAGGATTATTTCATATATATGTTAATCACACAAAATATATGCAAAAATATACTTTAGTTTTGGGATTGAGGTATGTTTGAAAAAAAAAAATTCTACTTTAACCCGTCTAATAAGCCGTAATTTGTAATTAACTGAACAAATTACCTATATCTTAGCTATGTATTTATATCGTGGTTGTGACCCAACGGGTCTCAGGCATTCTAGTATGATATATAAATCACTTTCATGCTGCAAACCTTCTTTTCTACATGCTCTATTAAATAAGACAGACAAGAATCTATTTAGACTCTTGTCGTATTTCTTGTAGCTTCACAAGTAATGAAGCAAAAAAATTACGATACAAATCAGTCGAGCAGTGGCTTTGTCGCTGTTGGTCTTATGTATTGCTTTGTCGCTGTTGGTCTTATGTATGGCTTTGTCGCTGTTGGTCTTATGTATGGCTTTGTCACTGTTGGTCTTATGTATGGCTTTGTCGCTGTTGGTCTTATGTATGGCTTTATCGCTGTTGGTCTTATGTATGGCTTTGTCGCTGTTGGTCTTATGTATGGCTTTGTCGCTGTTGGTCTTATGTATGGCTTTGTCGCTGTTGGTCTTATGTATGGCTTTGTCGCTGTTGGTCTTATGTATGGCTTTGTCGCTGTTGGTCTTATGTATGGCTTTGTCGCTGTTGGTCTTATGTATGGCTTTGTCGCTGTTGGTCTTATGTATGGCTTTGTCGCTGTTGGTCTTATGTATGGCTTTGTCGCTGTTGATCATATGTATGGCTTTGTCGCTGTTGGTCTTATGTATGGCTTTGTCGCTGTTGGTCTTATGTATGGCTTTGTCGCTGTTGGTCTTATGTATGGCTTTGTCGCTGTTGGTCTTATGTATGGCTTTGTCGCTGTTGGTCTTATGTATGGCTTTGTCGCTGTTGGTCTTATGTATGGTTTTGTCGCTGTTGGTCTTATGTATGGCTTTGTTCAGTCTTGAGCGGTACACCCTACGAAGCTTTACTTCTCTGAGATTAAAGTAAGTTTATTGCTAATTGCCCGAGCCGCTCTTACCAGGAAATGCAAATGGGGCTGCTCAGGCATTTGTTGTAGGCCAGAGTGCACTTATCCTAGTGTGCTTGCTTTTCAAACCCACACCCGAGTTTGTGTCTAACCTCCCGGCAAGGAGATAAATTATATGAAACAAATTCCCAATTAATATTTTAATGGTTTTATTTTCATTTGCCCAAAATATTTGAAGACAATGTATATCACCGATTGAGCAAACAAATAATGTCAAATTTAATCAAAGAGAAGTTGCAAAAACTGCAAGTTTACAAATTAGTTTGTCGCACTAACAATGACATTAAACCCATCATTTCATATAGAAAATAAAAAGAATTCAGTTTCCTAATATACTAAGCACGTTCATGCGATCGGCGTATCACTGGCTAACTAATTTGAATATTAATTAAAAAAAATAACATTTTATTACATCACTATTAGTTTTTTTCTAATTCAATGACCGTTTCATTTTATTATTAAACAAGGTACTATTAAGGGATATTTTTCAGATCATGGAAAGAAAATTAGCATTTTAGGTAAAATGAGGCAGAAAGATATTTTTGGGGATTGCGATACTGTTTAACATTCTAAACTATAAACAAAGCCCCCACCCCCGAAAAGAACGCATACACACAGCGGCAAAACAAACGAGTCAATGGATATTTCCCACATTAATTTTACTACAAAATTAAATTCCACCATAATGCATTTCAATTCATTTGTACATTAATCAGACGTTTAATTATTTTGTTATATTGTAAATTAAAACTGAAGTCACTTAAGTGCCAAACACATACACAAACCCTGTGGCAAAGAAACCAAATCAGTAAATACCCCCCCCCTTCAAGTAATCTTTAAAAAAATTTTATCCAGGATAAAGGCTTAACATTTTGTTAAAAGAGTTGTTCCGGTCCTTTCTGGTTAATTTAGTTTTGGGGCTTGCAATTCTTGGTTTCATCAATTTTCCATGGGCAACGCCGGCACACAGGTCCTGCTAGTTCATATTATAGAGTTCATAGTGTCGGACACATTTGATAACTAAAAATGAGACTCAAACAGAATTCAAATATGTGCCTAAGAATGGGGACCGCTTTAAGCCAGATTCGTCTTAAGCACTTGACTACCAAGAATCTTATAGATAGCGAAGATCGAAATAGTATCTCAGTAATCACTTTCTCTGTTTACGGATGGTCTTTAATTTTGTTTCTCCTCATATTGTATCCACAACATGTACAGTGATTTAAATGAATAAAACAAATATTAGATTGCAAATCCAACATTATATTTTTAGAATAAAAGCAATGTTTGTTCACATTACATTTGAATTTTTGCACGAAGGTACAGTCGAGAAAACAGGAAACAGGAAGGGAATTCCAAAGTTAAGTAGGCCAAAGAAAGAAGCTATTTAAGTAGAAAGATTTCCGGCATCTGGGGACCTCTACAGTGAAGGGGTGAGATTTTGCGGATTGACGGGTTGGTTGGTTCCTGTATGTTTGTTTGTTCACTAATTTCTAGAGTTTCAGAGATAGACGCCCTATAATCATACATACTATTGTATTGAGCACTATTGGAAGAGCATGGAGAGTACTGAAATCGGGTACAGCAAAAAGTGATCCATGCAAAATTGCAATCTAAACATTTTAATAAAATCAACACGAAGAATGAAATAAATTTAGTAATGAGAAATGCATTTCATTTTCCCATCATTGATTTGTAGCTTCGATTGATATTCTAGAAAAATGTGACCCGTTGGGGCATCCATTAAGCTCGAGTGAGATTGTTTGAATCAGAAAATGATAGATTAAAAACCCAGTTAAATTTAAAAAAATAAAAAGACAAAATCAAAAGTTAGTCTTTCTGTTCTCTCTATCTCCTCTTTCTCTCTTTCTTTTTCTCTCCAGTTCGGAGTTAAAAAGTATTAATAAATGTGGCGATGTTAGGGTTAACCCTAACCTATCGTTTATAATAGACTATTCCAATCTCCTATTTTCGATTTAGTTTTAATACCTTTGTTAATAAACAGAAAGAGCCGGAAGCATGAGCGATAAGACGAAGGGGGGGGGGGTAAAAAACATACAGGGTGAGAGTGATGGATAGAAACTTGATAAGAGATGGGTGGCATGAGTAAATTTCAAAATACAGCTAATTAGAACAATTAAAATGGATTTTTTTCAAACATAACTCAATCCCAAAACTAAGGAATATTTTAACATGTATTTTGTTTGATTACAATTTATAGTAAAAAAAAAAAAAAAAGCCTTAGGGAAATAAACGTTGATTAACCTGGCTTTCGTATAGTAATAGATAAATGCTAGAGACCGATGCCGGGGGGGGGAAAATAAACAAATAAAGTGAAGATAACAAAATTAAGGCGTGCTTACTCCGAGATTATATGATAATTCAAAGTGCTCAAGATAAATAACAGAGCCGAATTATAATGAAACATATTCGACCTTGACCTATATTTAAAATGCCTGCCGATAATGTGAGATTTGAAACTGCGTTTACGTTTTTTTAACTTTCTTGTTGCATTATATATATCTGCCTTCCACCCATACTTTGATATAAATATGCTAAATAAATAAACTTTGAAAGAAAAAGTCTTTTGTGGTGATGAATGATCTCCTGAACGGAATTTTTTGGTAAGCCTTCAAAAAATCACATATAAATGCTCTGTACCCTGTAATCGAGTATCATCGAGCTTATTTTTATTGGCCTAATCCCGGTCTTCACTGAATAAACTATCTTCTAAGTGAAAAATCTCAATATATATATATATATAAGGATAACATAAAAAATCATGGAATCAGAACAGAGCCGAACGAAGACAGCAGATCCTGCACGCAGGAAGTGCTCCGTATTCTTTCAGGTAGAGCTTTATAACAATAATAAGTAATAAAAAGGGGATTATCTTAACATTTTTACTGCAGTTTCCTTGTAGATCCGACTGTCAGAAGTATATTGTGTCATACGTCTGTATATATTTTAATTAATTCAAACATATACAGACGTACCATCCCTGTTTGACAGGTGATGAGATCAGGATATCACATATGCTATTACATGTTGTATGTTAAAAATGGAATACTAAGACTCTCTGGAAAGTTAGATAACTCTTCAAAAAAACTAAGTGACTATTTAAAAAGTTGGAGTGACATCTTGGAATCCAGGAATTTGATATAAATTATGAATAGTGCAACAAGTAAGGAATGTCCTCTGGGTGATTGTAGTGCGGAGGGAGAATAAATCACCCGTCAGACTGATTTAAATGAAACAACTTGCATTTGTAACCGGCTTCAATGTGTGATTACGACAGAAAAATTAAACAGCTTGTAAAACATATCCATAAGGCATGATGGTATGAACAATTTAATTCGCCTATCGGAGAATGTGAATCCAATGATGGGATTACACCCACAGTGTTCAGGATCCCATTGCTGATAAACACCGCCCTGGCGAAGTTTTATGCAAGCTAAGAATTTGGTGGTCTCACAATGAAACATAAGCAAAGAAATACCATTTTCTGTGCTTGTGTGACATCATATGGTGATTGTTTTAACATGTGATATCATCAGAAACCAACATAAATGTGTTTCACTAAGACAGTATGAAACTGCAAGGATGAACAAACATGTTTTTTTAATATTCTGTCCGATGCCAAAGCTGCTGTTGGTGCCAGTGCTTGGTTGATGGCTGATGAGGGCAGTGCTATCACACGAATGTTAAAAAAAAAATTAAAAACACAGACGACACTCTCTTCGAGACTCTTCTCTCTAGGCTTGGTATACGGGAAATAACTGATGTCCTTAAGCTGGGCAGGATGAGATGGCTTGGCCATGTTGAGCAAAGCTCCAGCTGGATGCTCTGGGTCAGAAACATGTCCATCGCATCAAGTCGGCAGGCTGGAAGACCGAGGCTTTATTGGCATGAGCTGTGTAAACGTGACCGTGCAGCCGTGGGGATTACAAACTTAGATCCTCACGACCGCCGAGCCTGTAATGGAAGACTCCAATCAAGACTGAAATGCAGGCCCTCTCCCTCTTATAGACGAATCAAAGGTCTGTTATAAAATAAATCAGATGAAGAAGACGATGACGCCTCTGTGTAGCTTAATTGCCATGAATATGTTTTTGTACTACTACTAAGCTCTACTCACATACTGAGCACTGTCGAAGTAAATACTGAAAGTCTATACACAATATATTATATCATTTTATAATATTAATTGTGTATACATAATATATATATATATATATACTCGAAAAATATGAACGTTGGGTCACTCATTCAGCTCAGGTTAGATTGTGAAAATCAAGAAAAAGTGAGTTTGCAAAGTCAGTTAAATTTAAAAGAAATGAATAGACAAAATCCTAAATTAGTCTTTCTATATCTTCTCCTTTCCCTCTTTATCCCTCCAGCTATGGATTAAATAGTAGTAATACTTGTGGTGATATTTCCTATTGTTTATAATGGACTATACCAATCTTTTTTCTATAGTTAGTTTATTATCTTTGTTAATAAACCGAGACAAAGAGAGAGAGTGACGGAAACGAGAGAGATAGAGACTGCATAAAATAAGAGAAAGGGGTCAAACTACATTCAGTGATAGAGGAGAAGAGTTATAGACAAAAACTTAGTAATAGATGGATCACTTGGTGAGTTAACTGCAAATTACGGCTAATTAGAACGATTAAAATAGTTGTTCTTGCAAAAATAACTCACTCCAAAAACCAAGGACTATTTTAACATATAATTTGTGTGATTAAACTATATAAGAAAAAAAGCTTAGGGAAACAAACGTGGATTAACTCACTATTATTTGTATAACACTCAAGATGAGAACAGTAATCCGTACTGTTCTCATCTTGAGTGTTATTCTCACAACGTTTCAGCCGATGTAACCTCCGACCTTCTTCAGGTGTATCTTGTCGAAATCATTAATCTTTTTGTCAAACTCGGGAATCTGTACGGAATTTCGAACGGAACCCTTTATTTAATCAACGAGGGTACCATGCTCTCGTTCTGTCAGCCATGACCAGGTAGAAGTCTTAAGTAATTCGCAATTGTATTCTTAGTATCGCCCGCATTGAGGATTGAACCTTCAACCTCCAGAAGAGTGTCACTTAGAACTGAATTTTACTTAATACTTTATCCAAATAAAACAACTTATCTTCATCTAAAAAACTCAGAAACAACTCTGTGTTATTATAATAATAGATATAGTATACGGTACCGTCTTTCTGTCTACATTTACGCCTCTGTCTTTCAATATTTTCAACTGTGTGTGTGTGTGTGTGTATGTTTGTTATTTAATCACTTTCTTTCAGTGTATATGTTTATGTCTGTCTATCAATATATCCATGTGTGTGAACATGAAATCAATAAAAATGGTAAAAAATTGTATCTGGAATTTGATTGAGCATTCAACCAAACAACAGATTTCATTTCATGATGAAATAGTGAATTATAGCCACACACGCACACACACACACACTCACGCACAACTTAACACAAGTGTTTTTCTACATTGAAATCGAACAAGTATATGTGTGAGGATATCAGGTGCACACATTACACACACATGCAGACACACACGCACAAGAGAAAAGTGTTTCTGTACATTTAAATTGAAACAAAATATCTTTGTTAGGATATCAGATGCATATATGTTAATCTCGGCACCATCAGCGTTTATCTGAAAACATGACCAGCTAACGAGTGGAGAGGAGGTGGACACCATTAAAACAGATAAAAAACAGAAACCAGATCATATATATATATATATATATATATATATATATATATATATATATATATATATATATATGGGAAAGGAAAGATGAAGGTAATCCGGCGTAATGGAAAATGAAAACGGAAAAACCAAAAAGGATGTTTTTTTTATGTGTTCATCAACGTTTCGTTTTTATTTGTAAGACTTCTTCAGGATGATAATATTAAGAAAAATGTCATACAAGTACGTGAACATATTGAGTTGACATGATGGGTTGATGAGAAGACGTAGTAACCATATATATATAAGGTTAGTGGAAGAGCACTATATATATATATATATATATATATATATATGTATATATATATATATACTAGAAAAACATGTGACCCGTTGGATCACCCCTTGAGCTCAGATAAGTTTTTTTTAATCCAGTAAAAAAAAGTGTGTTTGTAAAGCCAGTTAAATTAAAAATAAATAGAAAAACAAAATCTAAAATTAGTCTTTCTGTTCACTATATCTACTTCTCTTTATTTCTCTCGCCAGTCACAGGTTGAGTATTATTAATATGTGTGATGACATCCCCTATCATTTATAATGGACTTTTCCGATCTTCTGCTTTATAGTTAGTTGTATTACCTTCGACTGTTAATAAACAGAGAGTGAGAAAGGGAGGGAGAGAGAGTGGATAGTTACTGAATTAAATAAAAGTGCGGGGGGGGGGGGGGTCAAACTACAGAGAGTGAGAGAGGGTGAGAGTAATAGACTGAAACTTAGTAAGAAATGGATGACTTGGTTAGCAAATTGCAAATTAGGACTAATTATAACAATTAAAATTAACTTTCTTTTTAAACATAACTCAATCCTAAAAGCAAGGAATATTTTAACATGTATTTTGTGTGATTAAAATTTATTAGAAAAAGGCCTTCGGGGAAACAAACGTTAGCTTTGGTACAATACTAAACCTTATGTCTATAATCTTTATTCCAATTTTGATCAAAATCCCTTACATGATTTTGATTCTAGAAAATGTCTTATATTTAAGGCATAAACTTAATAGGTCTTAAGAAATTAAAATTTAGGGAATTTGCGCTTATTTGATGTCTAACGACTATGGATTAAATTCAATGCAAATATGAAATATTTGAATTTTCAAATGGAAGTTATTCCCCCATCCCCTAAGAACCCTTAAAATACTCCAAAGAAACTGCAATTTGGGGAACATTTATCAATTGATGTGTATTAAATATTTGTTAAAATTTCATAAAATCAGAGGTATCTGGATTTTCACGAAGGGGTTATATCATTTTTTACCTCCTTTGCATAAAACTAAATTAAACTAAATATAACCCACATTTAGACCCCTTACGCCTAGCAGTTGTGTTCCAAAGTTCATAATGATCGGTTAATTAGTTAAGGAGTGAATCCTGTACATACAAATATATAAACATATACTTAACTTTATATATATATATTTCAGACACACATGTATACTCTGTATGCATCAAACATACTATGTATTGACCCAAAATTATATATATAATATTTATAAATAAATATTAAATTATTAATACCTACAGACGCTAGCGTTTCAAGCTTATTGCTCTCATCAGTGCAGGAAAGTAGCAATTTCAGACGGTCGGGAGGCGCAAACCCGGTTCACAGAGTCAGCCTAGAATCTGCAAGCAGTCGCCATATCCACTTGGCCAACTGAAACTGTCACGTAATAAAGGGAAATTAAGATCTATATGTAGCTAGAAGTGAGCACCGATAGAAGACTAGTCGAGAGTGTTCGATGAACGTATTCGGAACTTTGCATTAGAGCTTTTTGACAGTCTATTTTTAACATCCCCGAGAGTGCTCAACTTTAATTTCTTAAAGGGGCTTAGTGTAATTTTTATAAATAAATATTAAATTATTAATACCTACAGATGCTAGCGTTTCAAGCTTATTGCTCTCATCAGTGCAGGAAAGTAACAATTTCAGACGGTCGGAAGGCGCGAACCTGGTTCACAGTTTTAAATTAATTTATAAACCAATTTGTTGTATACAGATTTTTTATAATTAATTTACAAATTAATTTTTGCGTGCACAAAAGTTAGACATGGACGCGCGTTTCTGGCTATAAGCCGTCATCATATGTATATGTATGTATTCATGTACTTTTGTATATCAGATACATTACATACACACACTTGGAAACACATAACATAGATACACAAGTGTATCTATGTTTATATATATATATGTGTGTGTGTGTGTGTAATATTGAGGAAAATGAAGTTCAATAGAAATGCTAATAAAGAATTTCGTATTCAATCTCGATATATATGAAGAGGCTGGAGAGCTGACAGGAATACAAAGCAAGTACTTGGGAATACAAAAGCTGCTCTCAATGTGTTTGTAGTGGGAGCGAAGTCAGTCGTTACAACTGGTGAAGAAATTCAAATCTAGCATGCTACTGACATATTGTAATGAGTTTGGGAGAGCCGAGGGCAAGCGGCACGAGCGGGAGAGCCAAGGGCGCGCGACAATGATACTTGAAAACCTCAAAAGGCCTACTGGCACAAGGACAATGAAATGTTAAATAACCACTCCCCACTTCCTCCTTAGTAACAAACATGCTGCACACTTGCAAAGATACTGTTTTTGCGTTCCATTATAAAGATAGCGAGGGGTGCATGGCAGGGAACGAACGGGACGTGGGGAGGGACTGACGACGGAAAAACATCTTTTTCCCTCTGCGGGAATATCAGTATGTCATTGTTGACCTACCGCTGAGAATATGCAGATCAAAGATGTAATTAACAAATAAGACGGATGCTTTTAGCGTGTAGGCGGATAACAAACATGGCATTCCTTTGTGAGACGTCTAAAACATCCCTCATTAAATATTTCCGCATGATCAGAGCTCTTTATGTCCAGCATCCCCAGTCCTCGTTGCCGATGAATGATAGCATTTGAAAAGGGCAGTCACCTTTTAACCTGTCCCTGTGCGGCAGTTAAGCCGATACTGCCCTCTAGGCTAATTAGTCGTTGGCTTTTCTGATTGACTGCGTTCACCAAAGTTTCGTGTAATGGAATACTTATTGAACAGCCAAGTGTTCCTATTCTCGTGTATATGGCCGCCAAAATGTAGCGAGCCGAGCCAAAGCTATTCGAGCCGGTCCGTTCGTGGTGTTTCACCCTGACCATGTATATTTCACTCGTGTCTGGATCTAACCGTTTGCAATGTTTTTCTTGGCTTTCCCCTTCTTCCTCCCTATTATTAGTCGCAGTGTTATTTCGCTGTGTACAATCGGTGATTAAATTCTGGAACTCTGGTATCGGCTTACTTACGGTATCCGCCACGTTAATTATTGAATAGTGCTCTTAATTCAAATAGGAAATGGCCCAAAGGTCTGCGAGAAGTATCAAATAACCTGAATAATACTGCCAGTGTCATGGCCGCTATATTTCAGGGAGGCATAGTTTCATGCTTTAACACGTCCCTATATCTTATATGGACACAGGTTTTCAATTTAGCTTATTATTTATACTAATCAACCATAATAATATGCATTATGTCTTTGTTTATGTATATATATATATATATATATATATATATATATATATATATATATATATATACAGGGTGGGCCAAAATAAGAGTCCTATCTTTAAATTTGAATAACTTGAATTTGAATAACTTCCACAAAATAAAAGGTAAACTCACCAAACTTTATGTGTGTGTAGACTGACCCTTCCGAGATTTTTTGAAATAAACAAAACAAATTTTAGCCGAAAAACACTTCTTAAAACTTACAAAAACTAAAGTATTGTTTTTTACACTGTTTTGAGTTTTTTAAGCAAAAATAATGTTTTCTAAATGAGGGTGCGTTCCTTAGGGCTAATACGGCTCATGCTTGCTTCGGAAGGGGTCCTTTACTTATTCTAAAAAAAATTTTTTTTTAAATCAATAAATAAAAAAGTTATGAATTTTTAAAAATAGGACCCTTATTTTTGCCCACCCTATATATATATATATATAGTAATCCAGGTAAAGTAAACATCCACAGGATAAAAATCCAAAGAATTTAAACTGGGCTTATAAAGAGTGTTCAATATCAAATAGAGTTTTCCAAATACAACCTATGGGAAGGATCAGATTTTCATTCTACCTGATGAGATCTCAGTTTCTAACAGCTGTTGATTGATACCATCGACATGCCAGTGTCGCAGATTATGTGCATGTCTGTATTAATAAAAAATAATCACATAGTATAACATTAAGGGAATAATCCAGTATATAACACCAAGAGCAGCTGATTTTAAGTACAGGGTGACTTTAAAAGAATGTACACATGAAATAGTTAATAAAATTCAGAATCTTTTCTGCAATCTAACAATGTTTTGTACAACTTCAGTCTATGTCTGACTTGTCCATTAAGTTTTAATCATGAATGTCCAACAGTCTTAGTTTTATTTCCATATAGGGGACACTTTGGTGATCATCTCATTAGTAGGAGGCATGATCCTGAATGGGATTGACACTCACCTGACCTTAATCTCCCTCCTCTCTCAGATTTTTATCTGTGGTGTTATCTCAAAGATAATATCTATCAAAACAATCCCCAGACTATTTCTGAATTGAAGAAGGCCATCTCGGCCAAAATCAAGGTAGTGTCAAAAGAGGAGTGTTCCGGACTGTTGAACATTCATGACTGAAACTTGGTGGACAAGTCAGACATAGACTGAAGTTTATTTGTGCCAAATATGGTTGGATTGCAGAAAAAAATGTGGATTTTCTTAACGATTTCATAGTGAATTCAATCATTTCATTCTTTGGTCAAAACGTCCGCATACCATTTCATCGGAACAAAATTCTATGATTTTACATGTCCATATATTTTTTTTTCTTGACCAAATTAGATAGACAATATTTTATCAATTTATTTTATTATTTTTTTACTCTTTGGATTTTCATATCAATCTGTATTCTTGTACCTTCATTTGTACGTACGGTATCACCTACAACACCGATTTAAAAAAAAAAAATAAGTCAACCGATCGTCAAAAGTGAAAGGCAAAACAGTAATTATTAATTCTGGAGTAAAAAATTTTGATTTTACCAATTTTAAAATGAATTGTTCCAAAATCGAATATAACGTCATAAATAGAATTGTCATTATTGTTGACTTAAATAGTTTTTAAAATTCTTTGCATTATTTTAATTTTAATATAATTGTTACAGTTTTACATAAATTTTTAAAAAGTGACATTCGTTTTATTTATTTAAACAATATTAAACTTACAATGGCAATTATTTTTACAGAAGAAGAAAGATTTTTTTCTTAATATTCTGAAGCTTAAATAGAAAATCTATAAAAGTATTAATTAGTTATCGATAATGATAATCATATCAATCAAATAAAGCCACTTTAATCTGCATGTTTTGTGATAAAAATGCTTTTTCAAACTTAAGCAAAACAGACCGTCCGACAGACAGAGCTTCTTATAGAGATGCTTGGACACAACTAAAATAAAATTCATCATTTCAATCTACATATTTACTAATTAAAATGATTGAATCTGATTGGATGAGCTGCTGTCTTGGAAGATAGAAGTTAATCTTTGTCAGCCATATTTTTTATTTCCATTATGTAGTGAGCCATAGAGTCACAACTATTTTCTTTCCAGCATTATCAGCTGGGTTGCCTGTATGAAGAGGTCTGATGTTGCAAGACATGGAATGCTTAATGATCTGAGGCTGACAACATCACTGACAATGTGGGCTAGAACATCTGAACAATGTATTTTACAACATACAGAATTAATTATTTACCATTTGTGTCGTCATATGATACACAAATCAAATGAAGCCTAAAGAGCCAATATTTCCAAAGCAACACTTTGCGCGAAGACAGTCTCGTTAAGAGGGAAGACTTTGACCTGTTGGTCACTCCTGGAGAAGTAGGTCATAACTTGTGAGTGACACCCTCCTATGGAATCAATTATGCGGCAAAAGATCGGTTGGCAGACCTTATCACACCTACATTGACCAACTTGTAGAAGACTCTGGATGCCATATGGAGGACCTGCCGACAGAGATCTGACAAAAATGGTTGAACGTAGTCCATCCACTTAAAGTCTTAAGGCCCATCTGTCACTAAAACCGACAGACACCTAAGTGACTTTCCTCTGCCGTTCTGCTGGAATATATATAAGTATCACTTGAGCCACTCCAGAGAGACCACTCGAGGCTATCAGCTGTTAATGTATGGACATAAAAAAACGACTGACCATGAGGTCTATCATCTGGTATGAACATTAATTTTGGAAAATCTCAAGTGGGTCATAATCACAGCATGGAAACTCGTATCTGAAGGGATCTTAACTTTTCAAGACTTAAGTAGTTTGATTTATCAGCATGAACCCCTATTTAAGGAGCAATAACTTTTACAAGTGGGGAAATCAAATCTTAGGTCTTGTGAGTGACAACCGGCTATGTAATCCATTATTCAGCAAAACATCGATTAGAAGACCTCATCACACACACCTACATTGACCAGGTTGTGGAAGACTCTGGATGCCATATGGAGGACCTGCTTGGATGGATCATGTATTATGGAGAACAGGACCCACTCTCTCTACAAGGAAAGTGATGAATGTACAAATGCACAGTAGTGACAGAAATCTAACTCTGGTCGCAATTTTTTTTTCTTTACCTAGATTAGTTGCCTAACGAAAGGCTTAAATTCTTATTTACTTGCCTCCCTACTAGGGGAGAGTTAGACACAAAGTCGGTTTTTAATGTGGGGAAAATCCAGCTCCCCAAAAAGGGTCACTCCGAATTGGGACAAAAAATTAAAATTGCCTCAATCTAGAAGGATTTCTCCTTCATTGACCGAAGACAGAAAAGATGAAGTGTGGTATCAGAACAGATACTACACTTTCAAGTCTACCCTACTATTTAATTCATAGATTGAGAAAGGATATATGGATTCATACCTTCCAAAGTCTTGGCATGAACTGGCATTACCATACCCCCCTACCCTGGAGGCTTCCTTAATTTTATTTTGGATCTCCTTACTTGAAATGTAAAAGTCATCATCATCATATTCGCTTTAACGTCCATTTTACATGCTGATGACTTTTAAAATAACCTATCTCTGACCAAGTCTTTATTTATCCCTCAGGTACTTTTTATCACTTCCTCCCATGTTTTCCTAGTTCTCCCCTGTGAAATGAACCTGCTACCTCTACTGTTTTACATCTACTGCCCCAAGAAAGCGTGGGAAAAGTTTTTTTATAGTCACAGTGTATTTAAAAATAACAAAAACCGTTAGGCCCAATTTGGCCCAAACTTCATAAAACCATGATTCTTTTGAAACTCGTTTTGATGCTAAATTTGTATCCCTTATAAAATATAGAATTTATTTAATAAATTCTAAAGATTTCATTAAAATTGGATAAGTCTCTGATTTTTTCGCGATTAAAAAGTTAACACATTGGTTTGCTTAGATATCATGAGTAATAGTCATGAGTCACTAACAGTTGCAACGTTTTCCAAATTCGTTTGAGTTTAATATTTGCATATTTGCTTAGTGTCATAAGTTCAGAGTTTTGCCAACTGATTAGAATTTCAATATTCTAGAAAATGGTAATTCATAACTACTGAGAATCATATCAATAGCATCTTCGTGTGTATGTACATATATATATATATATATATTGTATGTATGTTTATGTGTATATATTTATATATATATATATATATATATATATATATATATATTGTATGTATGTTTATGTGTATATATTTAGATATATATATATATATATATATATATATACACACACACATATATACAAATATATATATATATAATTAAACACATATACACAGATGGATATGTATATATATATATAAAATTAAATACATATATACACGGATAGATATGTATATACAAATATATAAGTAAACAGATATATACACAGATGGATATGTATATATATATATAAAATTAAATACATATATACACGGATAGATATGTATATACAAATATATATGTAAGTAAACAGATATATACACAGATAGATATGCATATACAAATATATATAATTAAACAGATATATACACAGATAGATATGTATATACAAATATATATAATTAAACAGATATATACACAGATAGATATGTATATACAAATATATATATACATATATATAATTGAACAGATATATACACAGATAGATATAAATATATATATATATATATAATTAAACAGATATATACGCAGATGGATATGTATATATACAAATATATATATAATTAAACAGATATATACACAGATAGATATGTATATATACAAATATATATGCTTAAACATATATACACAGATACATATGTGTATATATATATATATATATATTCACACACAAATATGCATATTCACATAAATATATATTCATATTAATATTTTTATTTATGCAAACATGTACAAAAGCTACACATCCATGAAGATGTTTCGATCATTAGCTCTAAAAAGCTACGATCTCATCCGGCTATCAAAACATGTCCGTTTTTTAATTGTTCGATATTTAATATATATATATATATATATATATATATATATATATATATATATATATATAAACACACACATATAAAGTGACTCTTTTCAGTCTTGAGAGGTAATGGATAATGGCTGTAAGAGTGTTTGCATATCGAGTCTATAGCAAAGCAAGTGTTGCATAATCCCAACTGCACATCACCTGCACCGGCATTGCTTGAGTCCAGTGGCAAATAGAAGTCCCAAGACGACTGTAAAAAATACCGGGATAAGCAGAAAAAGACTGGTATTTTCAGAGTTTTCTTTCCCTTGGAATAGTTGCACCACTAAGGTTTGAAAGTCTTGTCTACCCCAAAGAAGTATACATGGAATCATACCTTTCCTAAAAGTATAAGTAAGATAATGCAGTTCCACTGGCAGAACTCGAACTCAGCAAGCCAAGCTCACAATCCGTGCCTATAACTATTACACACGCACACATTCTCTCTCTCATATATATATATAGGGAAGAGAGAGAAAGGAAGAGAGAGAGAGAGATACATATATGTATAGACAAACACATAAGTATGTATGTATATGTATGTATATATATATATATATATATATACATGTATAATATATATTTCCACAAGTAGACAAAGTTCATTTTCCTGTCTTTTTCTGCATACAGATTTTATCTGAATGTTTTCATTGCCTTTCCATCAAAGTGAAAGAAGGGGGGGGGGCTTTTATCCCACTTTTTTTTTCTTAAAAAAAAAATAAATAAAAAATAACAAAAAGAAGAAAACACATTCTAAATGGGCTGAAATTTGTATATATTAAATTAAGTTTTCAATAACTTATCTCGAAGAATAATAAATCAGGAATGTTTAAGAAGCAATAAATAACTGCTGACAGTTTTTGTATCTCGGCCCACGAGATAATTGGCATTATGTGCTGTAAATATTCATTAGCAGTTTGCAAAGGGGGGGGGGGCAAAATAAAACAGTAAACGGTTTTCACAAGAAAGAAAATAGATATCTACAATGTTTCTATGTTACAACTCAGATATATATATCTAAGAGGTTTATGTGGTTTGCTTGAAAAAAAAATAAATATATATATATATATGCGCACACACACATTAACACTTGATAATACATTTACACATTATAGATACACTCATATATATTTGCAAATTAACATTTTTATAGATATTTTTCTCATAATAGTGATATTTTTCTCATCTGAGTACATTTAGCCGTTTCTCAGCAGCAAACATAATAATCTGTTGTTTTGAAAAGGGGAGTGTTACTCCCGAAATATCAACATATATATTTTTCATCCTTCCGAACTCTATACAACAGTAAGTGAAAGATATATAGAAAATTGAAAAATAAATAAGTTTTATTGAAGAAGAATATCACTTTTATTGTCTGTCTTAACTTATTTTTGTTCATTTTCTCTTTCACCATTCAAAATCCTATCGTATTCAGCCATATATATATATATATATATATTAAAGTTCAAAATCGATTTTATAAAAACGGTTTTCATACGATGATTACTAAAACCGAAACCGATTTGCCAAAATCGATTTTAATATTTGTAGTTTCCGTTTTCCCTGAAACGTTTCTCTATTGTTTTCTCGAACTCAGTCAGCCTTTATCTAGCTGAGCGTTGTCTGTTTCATTGAAACAAATCGCAACATATCAATTTCTTATTTTGGTTGCACTGTAATCACAAAATTATTTTTCTGTCCCGGTGATTGGTCTTTTATACGTAAACATTTTATCTACAATAAGTCAAATATCCGTAACCTACAGCGGTGTAAAAATTTAAATATCATAGAATCGATTGCTCTATGTTGAAAACGGGACACAAATGAAAATAATTTCCTAATTCTTTCAACAATAAAAAAATAAATTTTATAATTACCCATGTTTTTTTTTCTATAGTTGCATTTTTAATTTAAGTCTATTCCTATTTGTGCACTGTTTTTTAACATGGAATATGCGGTGTTGTGAATATTTAAAATACAGATCATATTTTAAAATGTTACAGCCTTCCACAGTCGGTGTTAAAAACGGTGCACAAATGAAATAGTTTTTTTTAAAACTCCTAACTCCGAAATATTAGGGCCGGTTCCATTAGGGATTAGTTTACTATAAGCTTGAATGACGCAATAACCCCCACCTCCTGCCAGAAACTTTGAACAGAATACATTTTTTTTTTTAATTTTCTGAAAAAAATCTAAAACTCTGACGTCTAATCAATATCAATTCACTAAAAGAGAAAATAAATTGGAAGGAGATGATCACTGTTCTAAGTCTGTCGAACCAGTTTTAACTGGTTTTGAGAATCATTAACACTTAAACCCGGTTTTGAGTAGTATAGGTTCATTTTACATCCAGTTTATATATATATATATATATATATATATATATATATATATATATATATATACACACATTGGCCGGATGTTAAGGTAAAGTTTTTTTTAATGTTGCTTTCTAAATTTATTGGAAGTAAATAGTTTCCAAAAGTTTTAATATTTTAATAAATGAGGAATAGCAAATAATTTTCAGGATATGAGGAATAGCAAATAATTTTCAAGATATGAGGAATAGCAAATACTTTTCAGGATATGAGGAATAGCATATAATTTTCAGGATATGAGGAATAGCAAATAATTTTCCAGATATGAGAAATAGCAAATAATTTTCCAGATATGAGGAATAGCAAATAATTTTCCAGATATGAGGAATAGCAAATAATTTTCAAGATATGAGGAATAGCAAATAATTTTCAAGATATGAGGAATAGCAAATAATTTTCAAGATATGAGGAACAGCAAATAATTTTCAAGATATGAGAAATAGCGAAAAAAAATTTTAAATATTAAAGCAAGAAAAAGTGACTTGCACAAAGTAATACTTAGAAATTACAAACTTGTTTACAAAGAAACCGAAATGCATTGTGATGGATTTTACTTTTTAAAAGAACTTATTGTTTTTTCGTCTAAGTAATAGAACTTGGTTAGATTATGGTTAAATTGTGTTTAAATAATAAAAAAAGTCGAAAAGTGTGAGTTATTTTTTTATTGCTCATTCTGTAATTCTGGTATTCTGGTAAGCGAGATTAACAAATGCAGCTATTGGTCAAAATGTATGACAATTTATGTGGATTATCAAATGCAGCTATTGGTCAAAATGTATGACAATTTATGTGGATTATCAAATGCAGCTATTGGTCAAAATGTATGACAATTTATGTGGATTATCAAATGCAGCTATTGGTCAAAATGTATGACAATTTATGTGGATTATCACATGCAGCTATTGGTCAAAATGTATGACAATTTATGTGGATTATCAAATGCAGCTATTGGTCAAAATGTATGACAATTTATGTGGATTATCAAATGCAGCTATTGGTCAAAATGTATGACAATTTATGTGGATTATCAAATGCAGCTATTGGTCAAAATGTATGACAATTTATGTGGATTATCAAATGCAGCTATTGGTCAAAATGTATGACAATTTATGTGGATTATCAAATGCAGCTATTGGTCAAAATGTATGACAATTTATGTGGATTATCAAATGCAGCTATTGGTCAAAATGTATGACAATTTATGTGGATTATCAAATGCAGCTATTGGTCAAAATGTATGACAATTTATGTGGATTATCAAATGCAGCTATTGGTCAAAATGTATGACAATTTATGTGGATTATCAAATGCAGCTATTGGTCAAAATGTATGACAATTTATGTGGATTATCAAATGCAGCTATTGGTCAAAATGTATGACAATTTATGTGGATTATCAAATGCAGCTATTGGTCAAAATGTATGACAATTTATGTGGATTATCAAATGCAGCTATTGGTCAAAATGTATGACAATTTATGTGGATTATCAAATGCAGCTATTGGTCAAAATGTATGACAATTTATGTGGATTATCAAATGCAGCTATTGGTCAAAATGTATGACAATTTATGTGGATTATCAAATGCAGCTATTGGTCAAAATGTATGACAATTTATGTGGATTATCAAATGCAGCTATTGGTCAAAATGTATGACAATTTATGTGGATTATCAAATGCAGCTATTGGTCAAAATGTATGAAAATTCATGTGGATTATCAAATGCAGCTATTGGTCAAAATGTATGAAAATTCATGTGGATTATCAAATGCAGCTATTGGTCAAAATATATGAAAATTCATGTGGATTATCAAATGCAGCTATTGGTCAAAATGTATGACAATTTATGTGGATTATCAAATGCAGCTATTGGTCAAAATGTATGACAATTCATGTGGATTATCAAATGCAGCTATTGGTCAAAATGTATGACAATTTATGTGGATTATCAAATGCAGCTATTGGTCAAAATGTATGAAAATTCATGTGGATTATCAAATGCAGCTATTGGTCAAAATGTATGACAATTTATGTGGATTATCAAATGCAGCTATTGGTCAAAATGTATGACAATTCATGTGGATTATCAAATGCAGCTATTGGTCAAAATGTATGACAATTTATGTGGATTATCAAATGCAGCTATTGGTCAAAATGTATGACAATTTATGTGGATTATCAAATGCAGCTATTGGTCAAAATGTATGACAATTTATGTGGATTATCAAATGCAGCTATTGGTCAAAATGTATGACAATTTATGTGGATTATCAAATGCAGCTATTGGTCAAAATGTATGACAATTTATGTGGATTATCAAATGCAGCTATTGGTCAAAATGTATGACAATTTATGTGGATTATCAAATGCAGCTATTGGTCAAAATGTATGACAATTTATGTGGATTATCAAATGCAGCTATTGGTCAAAATGTATGACAATTTATGTGGATTATCAAATGCAGCTATTGGTCAAAATGTATGACAATTTATGTGGATTATCAAATGCAGCTATTGGTCAAAATGTATGACAATTTATGTGGATTATCAAATGCAGCTATTGGTCAAAATGTATGACAATTTATGTGGATTATCAAATGCAGCTATTGGTCAAAATGTATGACAATTTATGTGGATTATCAAATGCAGCTATTGGTCAAAATGTATGACAATTTATGTGGATTATCAAATGCAGCTATTGGTCAAAATGTATGACAATTTATGTGGATTATCAAATGCAGCTATTGGTCAAAATGTATGACAATTTATGTGGATTATCAAATGCAGCTATTGGTCAAAATGTATGACAATTTATGTGGATTATCAAATGCAGCTATTGGTCAAAATGTATGACAATTTATGTGGATTATCAAATGCAGCTATTGGTCAAAATGTATGACAATTTATGTGGATTATCAAATGCAGCTATTGGTCAAAATGTATGACAATTTATGTGGATTATCAAATGCAGCTATTGGTCAAAATGTATGACAATTTATGTGGATTATCAAATGCAGCTATTGGTCAAAATGTATGACAATTTATGTGGATTATCAAATGCAGCTATTGGTCAAAATGTATGAAAATTCATGTGGATTATCAAATGCAGCTATTGGTCAAAATGTATGACAATTTATGTGGATTATCAAATGCAGCTATTGGTCAAAATGTATGACAATTCATGTGGATTATCAAATGCAGCTATTGGTCAAAATGTATGACAATTTATGTGGATTATCAAATGCAGCTATTGGTCAAAATGTGACAATTCATGTGGATTATCAAATGCAGCTATTGGTCAAAATGTATGAAAATTCATGTGGATTATCAAATGCAGCTATTGGTCAAAATGTATGACAATTTATGTGGATTATCAAATGCAGCTATTGGTCAAAATGTATGACAATTCATGTGGATTATAAAATGCAGCTATTGGTCAAAATGTATGACAATTTATGTGGATTATCAAATGCAGCTATTGGTCAAAATGTGACAATTCATGTGGATTATCAAATGCAGCTATTGGTCAAAATGTATGACAATTTATGTGGATTATCAAATGCAGCTATTGGTCAAAATGTATGACAATTTATGTGGATTATCAAATGCAGCTATTGGTCAAAATGTATGAAAATTCATGTGGATTATCAAATGCAGCTATTGGTCAAAATGTATGACAATTTATGTGGATTATCAAATGCAGCTATTGGTCAAAATGTATGACAATTCATGTGGATTATCAAATGCAGCTATTGGTCAAAATGTATGACAATTTATGTGGATTATCAAATGCAGCTATTGGTCAAAATGTGACAATTCATGTGGATTATCAAATGCAGCTATTGGTCAAAATGTATGAAAATTTATGTGGATTATCAAATGCAGCTATTGGTCAAAATGTATGACAATTTATGTGGATTATCAAATGCAGCTATTGGTCAAAATGTATGACAATTCATGTGGATTATAAAATGCAGCTATTGGTCAAAATGTATGACAATTTATGTGGATTATCAAATGCAGCTATTGGTCAAAATGTATGACAATTTATGTGGATTATCAAATGCAGCTATTGGTCAAAATGTATGACAATTTATGTGGATTATCAAATTCGGCTATTGGTCAAAATGTATGACAATTTATGTGGATTATCAAATGCAGCTATTGGTCAAAATGTATGACAATTCATGTGGATTATCAAATGCAGCTATTGGTCAAAATGTATGACAATTTATGTGGATTATCAAATGCAGCTATTGGTCAAAATGTATGAAAACTTATGTGGATTATCAAATGCAGCTATTGGTCAAAATGTATGAAAATTTATGTGGATTATCAAATGCAGCTGAATAAATAGATTTTAACTCAATATCCGTTTAGGTAGAGCTTTATAACACTAATCAAGGATAACACGTGTGGTTTATCTTAACATGTTACTGCAGTTTCATGGTTCATTCAATCCTCGGAAGTGTCTTAATAAATGTGTTGAACGTTTTTATTCATTTGATTACAAATGAAACAATATCGAAAATATAAACATGTTACTGCAGTTTCATGGTTCATTCAATCCTCGAAAGTGTCTTAATAAATGTGCTGAACGTTTTTATTCATTTGATTACAAATGAAACAATATCGAAAATATAAAACAAATATTTAATTTATTTATGACTAGCGAAATAAAAATGGATGTTTAATGTGAGTCTTAAAGACAGGCTTAGATCTGATAACCTCAGAGGAAGAAAATGTGGACAGTATAGAGTGATGTGTGCAGAAACAAGAGACTTTGATAGTATGGCCACGTTGAAAGAATGATTGAGAGTTCTTGGGTTAGCAGATGTAGAACAGTTGAGGTAGCAGGTTCCGTTCATAAGAGAAGGCCAAGGAAAACATGGGAAGAAGTGATAAGGATGGACTTGAGAGAAAGAGGATAGATAAAGATCTAACGAGAGATAGGTTAGTTTGGTAGTCAATTTCTTAAAGCCGTCCAACACATGCCATCATGTAAAACGGACGTTAAACCAAATATGATGAAACATATACAACACATAAACAACAAGCATAAACTCTTATCTTTGAAGGAATGCCTTAATACATATGGGCGTGCAACGTAACTTACGTGCAACGTAACTTACGTGCAACGTAACTTACGTGCAACGTAACTTACGTGCAACGTAACTTACGTGCAACGTAACTTACGTGCAACGTTACTTACGTGCAACGTAACTTACGTGCAACGTTACTTACGTGCAACGTAACTTACGTGCAACGTAACTTACGTGCAACGTAACTTACGTGCAACGTTACTGACGTGCAACGTAACTTACGTGCAACGTTACTGACTTACAAACAAGAACTAATAGACAGACTTTTCCCTTTTACTTATCCCACTTTTTAATTGATAAATATTCACACATGAATCACAAATATGGAATGGATATATATTTTTATTTCAATGCCAATCCATGTTTTTTCGAGTACGACCGAGCTAGTGGGTAAATGTTCCTCTTCAGTCAGTTCGTAGGTGTCACTGAATGGGATAAAACATCTCAGCTGGCTTGCACAACATCGTACAGACGTTTTAGAGATGCAAATGAAAGCCAACACACCAGGTTTCTGTTTGGAGTTTTTTCTTCTCCTGGAATAGTTGCCCTTTGTGATACTCTAGTTAAGTCACTACTCTCTCTCTCTCTCTCTCTCTCATATCTATTAATAATGATTCAAATGGTGAACGAAGCAGCATGTTAAACATGGTCCAACAGACTATATTCACATTACTTGTGAAAGCACCGGTATTATGGCTATTTCAATCATTTTATATATATATATATATATATATATATATATATATATATATATATACACACACACATATTAATGCAGGCCTCGTTGAAGACTATGCAACTTTCTCTCTTTGTAATTCTTCTTGTTAATTTCTCGACGCGGTTAGCAAGTTTTCTGGTGTTAATTTAAATATCGTGGCTCCGAGTATTAAATGCTATTTTATTAATGTTGGGTTGCACACACAGACTTAAAATCTTCAACTCCCTATACATTAAAAAACTGCAACCCAACATTAATAAAATAGCATTTAATACTGACACTAACGCCCTATCCGTATTTAATAAAAAATTTTAAAAAATTTTAAATAAAAAACTATAAAAAGGCTGAGAGCCAAAGACTAACGATAAGGCAACCTCTTGATGACGATCGAGAGATCGAAAGCGCTAGAGAGATGATCGATGAAACAACACTCGGAGCCACAATGTTTAAATTAAGACACGAAAACAGAGAGAACTTTCCATAGTTTCCAACGAGGCCTGCATTAATAATGATTTTCTGCCTAAATAGACACATTATATTTATATATATAAAATGCTCTTGCAATAGTAATTGAGCACTCTGATAAATATATTATACAGTATTTACTATAGATATAGGTAGAGTTTGAGTTTCCATTCAATAGAAATGAACTTCTGACGATCGGGTTTACCTGCAGTAAAGTTTTAAGGTAAATCGCTTTTTAATATTTAATATTGCTATACGTATGTGTATCGTTAAACCTTTAAAATATTTAAAATTCCCTTTTTTCTACCATTACATACACCTTATTTCTTTCTTTTCCCTTTTCAATTGATAAATGCCGCTATCCATCTAAATTAACCGCTATAAATATATATATATGTAAACACTTCAAAGCCAATAAGTATCCGTAATAGTCATGCATACACAAGAATCTTCACTGACATATGCCACAAATATTGTTCAGCTATATTCATGTTTGTGGATCTAAACATCTTATTTGCTTATATATATATATAGATATATATATATATATATATATTATTTACCTGCTCTCCAAGAGGTTAGACACAAAAGTGTTTCTGTGGAACGAACTGGATTCGAACCCGGCACACCCAGGTCCTCAGTCCGTGTCGTTAACCACTTAGCCACCATGCCACAGAAATATATATATATATATATATATATATATATATATATATACACACACACACATCAAGCAACATGTGTGCAACTGTTTACCTACCATCATCTAATGTGAAAGTTGCAATTTTCCTCACACGTACATGTAAATATTGATACAAAACACTATGTATCGTGGAATATATATATATATATATATATATATAACAATATAAAAGATCGATCTGAATAGGAATCGATTTCCCAAGTAAAGCTCAATATTCAATACTTAAAAATTTCAATAGAGCTATCAATAAATAAATTATTAAATCTATGATTTAATGACAATTTCGGAACAAATTGTTCTGAAATTGTAATTAAATTATAGAATGATATAACTTTGATTTGATACTATATATATATATATATATATATATATATATATGATAATTTTTATTTACACAGACATGTACAAAATCTGCGACACTGGCATGTCGATGTTATCGATCAACAGTTACTATAAACTGAGATCTCATCAGGCAGAGTTAGAATTCGATCTTAACCTCAGATCATATTTGGAGAGAACCATGTCTGTGTAAATAAAAATTATCATATATAAAGCTCTATTTTGATATTGAGCACTCTTTATAAACCCGGTTGAAATTCTTTGGATTACCACCCTATGGATGTTTTTACCTGGATTATTACCATTATTATATATATAATAATGGTAATAATACAATAGACTGCACTCTTATATTTGTTCCTTTGTTTTTATTGTAAATTCCTAAATATATTTGTATAGGAGATAAAATTATATATTCATGTGTGCGTATACCATGTATATTTATACTTTAAGTAATATTTACTTATAGATACATATGTGAAATCTGAAAATGTGTGTATACTTAATACATTCGTTAAACTTATGTTAAAATAAATATTGAAAACAAAATATTTCAGAGATTCATGAAATCTGGAATATTTTTTTATAAAAAATCTCCGAAAAAAATTGCGACGGATAAATTTAAAAATAGTTCTAAAAGTACTAAAAAGTTACTAATATTTATTTCAATTGTTTGATTAACGATTCTTTTTTAAAAAAATAATTACTTAAACAAAATATGTAATATAAAAAGTTGTTAATTAACAATAAACATCCATCAAAATCAGTTTTATAATAAAAGAAAGTAATGTGAAAAACATTTTTTTTAATTTTAATTTTTTAAAAACATTTTTTGTAATTTTAAAAAACATTTTTTGTAATTTTAAATTTGTAAAAACATTTTTTGTAATTTTAATCTTTTAAAAACATTTTTTGTAATTTTAATCTTTTAAAAACATTTTTTGTAATTTTAATTTTTGAAAAACATTTTTTGTAATTTTAAATTTGTAAAAACAAATTCACGTTATGAATTAATGTCATGTCTAAATTAAATATATTTTTATATTTTATGATTGAAAAAATGTTTTGCTTTTTTTCATAATTTTAGATAAGCACTTTTGAATCAACTGGTGTTATAACATTTAAAGATTTTCACTCAAACACTTTAGTTTGTTACCCACACTTTAGATAAATCATGCAATCATCTTTTTTAAATGATTATTTTTAATTTGAATTTCAGATTAAAAAATTAATTCTTGTATTATTTGGATTATTCACACTTCTATTCTCATCTTAGTTGTTATTTTAGCAACGTTTCGGCCGATATAACTCCCTACCTTCTTCAGGTGAATCTTTTCAAACTTTATGTCGAACTCGAGAACCTATACGAAATTTCGAACTGAATCTTTTAATTAATCCACAAGGGTAGATTGTTCTCATTCCGTCAGTCATTGGTCGGTAGAAGGGTTAATTATTATCGCCTGTAGTAAGGATTGAACCTTCAACCTCCAGAAGACTAACATTTAGCAGTGATTGTTAATCAACGCCTTTATCTGTTGTGCCACGTATTGGATTCCCGAGTTCGAAAAAAATGCACATGAAGGTCGAAGGTTACATCGGCAGAAACGTTGTGAAAATAACAACCGAAATGAGAATCGTAATCCGAACATTCCAAATAATACAAATTATCAATCCTCATCTAAAATAATTTCGAAAAATGAAAAGTAATTGAATTATTAACTTTTTATAAAATTTAGAAACATTTTTTTTTATGCAAGAAAACAGAAAAATTCAGTTACACAAAATAATTAGTCAAATATTTTTCATAATTTTGTTGTATTAATTATATAAAAAAAAACAACAACAACAACCATACTATCAAACTGAGAAATAAAATGTAAGAATAAGTCATAAATACATTTCCTCATAAGTATTTGTATTCTTTCCACGACAGCTACATGTGTCACCATGTATTCATTACATGTGTCACCATGTATTCATTACATGTGTCAACA
>OY744525.1:21290342-21375342 GCA_963556195.1 Sepiola atlantica
CATATATATATATACACACACACATATATATCATATATATATACACACACACATATATATCATATATATATATATACACACACATATATATCATATATATATATACACACACATATATATCATATATATAGACACACACGCACATATATATATAATGTATATATTATATATATACACACACAATTCATACTATATATATATATACACACATACATATAAAGATATATATATATATATATATAGATAGATATATATAAGGATATATATATAAAGATATATATATATATATATAAAGATATATATATATATATATAAACATATATATATATATATATAAAGATATATATATATATATAAAGATATATATATATATATAAATATATATATATATAAAGATATATATATATATATAAATATATATATATATATAAATATATATATATATATAAATATATATATATATAAAGATATATATATATATAAATATATATATATATAAAGATATATATATATATAAAGATATATATATATATAAATATATATATATATAAAGATATATATATATATATATAAATATATATATATATATAAATATATATAAAGATATATATATATATATAAAAATATATATAAAGAGATATATATATATATATAAATATATATAAAGATATATATATACATATATAAAAATATATATAAAGATATATATATATATATAAAAATATATATAAAGAGATATATATATATATATAAATATATATAAAGATATATATATATATATATATAAATATATATAAAGATATATATATATATATATAAAAATATATATAAAGATATATATATATATATAAAAATATATATAAAGATATATATATAAAAATATATATATAAAGATATATATATAAAGATATATATATATATATAAAGATATATATATAAAGATATATATATAAAGATATATATATATATAAAAATATATATATAAAGATATATATATAAAGATATATATATATATGAAAATATATATATAAAGATATATATATATATAAAAATATATATATATATATACACATATATATAAAGCTATATATATACACATATATATAAAGCTATATATATACACATATATATAAAGCTATATATATACACATATATATAAAGATATATATATACACACATATATAAAGATATATATATACACACATATATAAAGATATATATATACACACATATAAAGATATATATATACACATATAAAGATATATATAAAGATATATAAAAATATATATATATAAAGATATATAAATATATACACCCATATATAAAGATATACAAAGATATACACACATATATAAAAACATATCTACATAAAGATATATACATATACCAACAAGGGTATATAAACATAGATACTTATATAAACATACATTATTCATATATAAACACACATACACATGTATATGTATACTTCATATATATATATATATATACGAATATATTTATTTATATACCTATGCATACATACAACCACTTCATATACATATATTTATATGCTTATGTATATCTATATAAACATATATACACTGACATACATAGATGCATGCACATATATATGTGCATTGTTAAAATCAGAACAAAGCCAAATCAAGACATCAGATACTGCACACAGAAACGGCTCAATATTCTCTCAGATAAAACTTATTAAAAATGATGTTATAAAAGCAGCTTTTTGATAGGCAACATTGTTTTATACATGCATATAAACACACGCACATTATATATATATATATATATATATATATATATATATATATATATATGTATATATATGTATGTATATATATATATATATATATATATACATATATTAACATAACATGTGTTTAATATCTCTTCATAACATTTATATTCTTTCACCTTGTATTTGTGCAAATATTTCATTTTGTTTTTCTTATTTTCTAGACACACACAAATATATAATTCCTCTCAGGTTTTGTTCATACTAGTTAATCCAGTGAATCATTACTGGGTTTATATATTAGTGTTAAATAATAGAATTGTATATTTATTTGATATAGATTTTTATTTATACACACATTTTTGGCTACACATTTGCAAACATATTTCAGTTCTAGCTGGAAATTAGATGTACTTCGTCAGACCAAGTTCTTAGTATGGAAGCAGAGATGAAAATCATTTGAAGCATTTTTATCTCTGCCTTCGTACTAAAAAGTTGACCTGACGAAGCAAAAAATCTGTGTTTAATATATATATATATATATATATACAAACATATTAAACAGTATAAAATTAGATTCCAGTGACCATGTCTTTATTCAATCTTAAAGAGATTCAGTTATTTATACATAATCTATCCTTACGGATTTTATTTTTCAATAATTTGGTAGAATTCTCTAGGAATATTGTTAGAATGGATATCTTTATGAAAAATGCACATATTTTTGCTAATTCTGTCATTGTGTGGAATATGGTGTCGACTCATAAAAGCAAAGAGTGACTTATTTTCTTAATGAAACTGCATATATGAATGCTTTAATAATGAGAGTTTTCTTTTTTCTTTCATGATGTTTTGTGCACAATTTCGGCCTCTCCTTCTCATTAGTCACATTCATTGAAAATCCAAGATATATAACTCTGTACTTTGTTTGTCTGAGTGATGATGAAAAGGACCGTAAAGAACTGGATTCATTTAAGAATGAATAAAAACATGGTCAGTGGAATCTAATTTTCTATTGTTTATTTATACATGCTCTGGAGTTAAAAATTAATACCTATTGAGCTTAAACCTTGAAAGTTTGACATTATATATATATATATGGGAGAGAGAGAGAGATTCGCACTAGAACACACACATGCACTCAAATACACAGAGTGAATTCAGTTTTAAACTTATTAGAATTCAGTCAGTATTTCAATGAAGATAATTTGATATTAAGTTTATCTTATGTACCCCCCCCCCCCCGTCCTCTTCTAAACCAATTCTTCTTTTATTTCTCCTCTTTTCTATTTTAAATTCAAGGAAGAAATTTAAACTAAGTTTCTGATTGGCGGGTAATTTTTTGGCACTGGTCTCCGTGTTTGACATCTGCATTTTCACTCATGGCTGCACAACTTTAAGGATAAGTTTTGATATATAAATAATCCCCTAAGTCAGAAAACAAAAATTAATAAAAAGAAAGAAAAAAAAATAAGGTAAAAGAAAAAAAAAAACTAGCTTGTCTACTTGAGTACATATACATATATAGTTCTTTTACCATTTTTTGTTTGAAAATATAAAATCAGGAATTCAAAACATTCAAGACAATGGTTAATCTCCGCAAGAAATCGATTCTATGTTTGCCTACTCTGAATACGAACAAATTTGTTCTTTCTAGAATACGACTAATCTTGTGTGATGATTTTTCTTTATACAAGAATCAATATATTCCACATCATATTAAAAAGTTGTTTTTTTATTATCAGGTTTTTTTTTCTTCTCGTTTACCTCCCTTTTTAGTATCTTTCTTTTTCTTTTTTTTTTTTTTTACTGTTGTTGCTTTGTTTATTTGTTGTTTCGATTTTATTTCTTTTAAGGCTTTTTTTTCTCCCTTTTTTGTTTCTATCCCTTTATTACACCACTTTCAAAAAAAAAAAAGTTTTACAATTTTTTATAAAAAGTCAATATCGCTGTAAAAATCCTATGAAAGAACCGAATGAAAAAGATTTAATGTGTTGTATGGCATCAAATTATCTAGTATTGAAAGATGCATTAATATTTGGTTTAGCTTTATTGTGTGCACACACACACACACATATATATATATATATATATATATATATACATACACACAAAAGATAAAATATTTATAATTTGTTTTTAGTTGACAAGGACATTATTATTTTAATAGAGGAATTAATCAGAATTTTCGGTTGCCTTCGAACATCGTCAGTGATGAAGCTGAAATATATTATGCTGTCACACACACACACAAACATCATATATACACACACACATCATATATATACACACACACACATCATATATACACACACACACAATATATATATATATATATATATATATATATATAGTATTCTACAGACAAACTGTTTCCTTGTATCACAGCTCTTGTGTGGTTAGACAGGCAAGTACTTCAAGCCAGTATTAAAACAACCATTTTTACAGTCGGCGATTCTAACCATTAGGCTACCGGCACAGGCCACGAGTAAGTGAAATCTTAATGTTTATATAAACACTATCAATGAGTGCTCCATTCGTTTTTATTAAAAGCTTTGCATTATATACATATACACACACATATATATATATATATATATATACACACACACACACACGTATGTTATATTTTTTTTATCCAATAAACATTCTGCAGAAAGGTTTCCCTGACAACCTCTCATATCCTTCTTCTCATCACAGTCAGTTCCAGATGTCAAGTCAAAAATAACGTATGAACTGAAATGAAATCAAATCAAATTTCCGCTCAGGACAACATTTCTTTCTTTCCTTAGCTTTATTTATTTTTTTTAAAGATCTTTTTATCTTTTTGATCTTATTTTATATCGGGGGGGGGGGGGAGTATATCTCATTTTGCCTCGTCCCCTTTTTACTTCCATCTCTTTCCCCTTCGCCCCTCCCCCTCCGAATTCATTTATTCCATTTATCCATTTTTATATCTCCTCATTTTCTCTTCAACGTTGTCTCTTGCAAATTCTCTATGTCATTCTCTAAGGCTTCAAGTTTCTCGAAAACTCATTGTCTGTTTATTTATTTTATTTTTATGGCGGGGGGGGGGGGGGGGGTTATGATTTCGAGTATAACTTCCGAAATATGTAAAATCTACAAATAAGGATTTGCAACTTACACACAAATCAATATGTCACTCTTTCAACATAAAAAAAAGAAGAAAAAAAAAAAGAATTTATGTATATATTTATTTCCGTTTTATATACACACATGTGCACCCAACTTCTACACCGAACCATTGATGTTTTCACACACTTGTTCATATATATATTAAATGTATTGATATCATACCTCCCCCCCCCCCCCAAAAAAAAAAAAAATAATATAATTCAATAAGAAGTTTGTATTCATTAGTATTTCATCTGATAGTTATCAATACATTTTTGTAAACCTATGTAAAAATAAACAAAATTCCTGGTAACATCCTAGATCGAAATATGACCGCATTTGGAGCCATTAAATTTCATACATAAAATATGCTGTTGACTCGTTAGATGAGTATAACCATCGATGACACAAGCCAGTCCAGTTGTTATGAGAGCATCAATATGCATGTATATGGAAGTGGCATGGTGCAATGGCTATAGGTATGCAGTGTTGGCTCGATGTGCAAAGATCGAGTTCTGTCGGGGCTACTGCATCACTTTGACTAATACCTTTGGAAAAGTTATGAATCCATATATCCTCCATCCAGTTATAGATTAAATTGTAGGTTAAACTAGACTCTCAAGCCTTGGTTGTGCTAGGAGAAGGAAAACTCTGAAATAACACCAGTCTTTCTCTGCTTATCTCGGCATTATTTTCAGCCGTCCTGAACCTCTTGCCACTAAACTCAAACAATGCCAGTTCAGGAGAAGTGTAGTTGGTGATTTTGCAACCGTTGCTTCACTATAGACTCCCCGCATAGGAACCCTTACATAGGGTATCCATTGTCTTTCGAGACTGAAAAAAGGGCTATATATATATATATATATATATATTGAATCGTGGTATTTGTCCAGTGTCGGGCATTCCGCCTTCCACTGAAAGTTGAAATTTATGGGGTATACAAATTCATATGTCATATAAACTCACAAGATTCACATCTTCTCCTAAAATACCAAACATTCAGAAAAGTCGAGTTTGACACAAGGTCATTAACCGTCAAAATGAAAATAAAAATATCGCCAATGCCCATATAAATAATTGAATCGCTTTGCTATAACTTGCAGAAAAGAAAAACAGAACATTTGGCATGGATCCTGGATTGGATAGGATAAAGAGGGCGGTTGCGTCTTTGAAAACGTGTTATATAATGACGGACATAACTTGTGGGATTATAAAAACTTTTATGAGAGTGTTAGATAATGGCCCTGGAGAGATGGACGCATCTGTGGAAGTCAAACCCGACTTCCACAGATGCGTCCATCTCTCCATGTCAGCATGTATATCCCAGTTAGGAGAGATAACATACGGCGCCTAGTATTTCCAAATGGTCACCCATCTTGTACTGGCCAGGCTAAATGTCGCTTAACTTCAGTGATCTAAGGAGAACTGATGTGTCAACGTGATTATGTCGTGCACACACCTTTATACAAACATATATATACACACATTTATACATATATATATATATATATATATATATATATATATATATATATATATACACACACACAGATTTGTGTGCCTTAGAAAAGATTAATTTCCCTTCTCCATTTTCCATTATTTTAACCCCCCACCCCCTCCTCCCTGAGAACCGGTTCTGTCCTCCAAGATTGTCTCTTATTTAGATTTCTTTTTTTAGTTTTTCAATTTAATCCTTCAGCAAAAAGATTATTTTCTTGAATTGGATATTGCGGATGGAAAAATATCTAATGTGTTGTATCATATCAAATTATCAAAAATTAACCACATAAAGAAAAGGATGAAAAAAGAAAAACTGAAGAAATGATAATAAGATAGAACAAAAAAACATAAAAGAAACATAAAAGAAACATAAATGCTAACATTAAATTTTATGTCGTTTTAAACCCGTTTTTTTTTTTTAATGTTTTTTTTTTTTTTCAGAATGTATTAGCAAAGCATTGATCCTGGCAATCTTCTTATGATATCAACAATGAAGGAAATGAAGACCCGGTAAAAAGAAACAGTTTGGCCTCTCATCAAAGATGCATTCTTCTTTAAAAACAAAAAGAAAAGAAACATTTTAGACAACAAATGAAAACCAAAATAAAAGGAATGTTCAACAACAATTATATTATCTCAAAGTTTATTCAAAATGAAACTTGTTTTTTTTTGAAGGGGGATCATTATTCGCGTTATTATAACGATATTTTTTCTTTTTATTTATTTGGTCATCAGTGTTTCATTTTCTTTCATTCTTCACTATCATTATAAGTTTTGCATGTAGAATTTTCATAACATTAAAACCAATTTGTATTTTCTTGCTTGTTTGATAACCTTACATTTATCCACTCTGGTTCTGGATAAAGATCTCATTAAATTGATCATCCAACAATAAAAAAAAACAAAAAAATAAAAATTTTTGTAAACCGAATAACAATTCTTTTAAAAAAAAAATGCTTATTTTATTTGAAATAACTGGAAAAAAAAAAACATCTTTAAAAATGTATCTTTTCACCCCTCCCCCCCCTTGCTCCCCTAAAAAAAATTGATTCCAATTTGATATGATTGTTTGTAAATGGTCACAAATTCAATGAAAAATGGTTCTAATTTGTTTTGTTTTTAAATATAAAAAATTCATCTTTTAAAAATTTTTATTTATTTAAAAATGACGTGAAAAATGTTCAGAATATCATAGATACCACACTTTTCATAAATGCTGTACCTTTTAGGGTCAGATACTTGTATAAGATGCATCGTTTTAATTTGATCATTCTTCATTGTTTTTGTCTTTTGGGTTGTTTTTTTTTTTCTCAAAGCACCACCCACATATTCACACACCTATCCAAGATAATCTAAATATTGTACTTGTGATACGGGGGGAGCGTGTTTGTGTCCAGGGGCAGAAAACCCCCTACCCACTGGTTGTTGGCAGAACTGTGAACGTGCGCCTGAAACGCTATTGTCCACTAGAGCGGGTTTCAGATCAATCCACTGACTACAATCAGGGATGTGGCCAATGTTGGGTTTGTGTAGAGGCCTGGAAATATTATTTGTATCCCCAGGGTAGAAGCATGATTGTTGTTGTTTGGGTTTCTTGTGTGAGCTCTGACCAGTCTGGGATGAAAGGGGCTTAGAATTGTGGGAAGAGGTAAAATCTGAAAAAGATATACATAAAGCAATTAAGTTTATGAGATTTGCTGGTATCATAAGCAACAGAAACGGTTTTCTTCACACGAAAATGTTTTTAGATTGTTGGCGGTTCTTTACAATTACAACCACAAACACATGAAAAAAGTGCCTCATCATTGAAAAAAATAAAATCGTTGCCATGGATACTCCAATAATCATAAACTATTTAAAAATATCAATGCATTTTGATAACAACAAGTAGTTTTGATTTGATGTTTATTTAATAAATTATTGCATTACTGACTTCAGCCATGCTGTATACAAAAGGAATGGGCAAGAGAAGCACACACACTTTTTAACTTAATAAGTAGACATTCCATTGTTTCATAGACAAGAACTAAATCCTAAACATAAAGCATCTCTTCCGGACAACCCGTACGAAACTTCTAAGACATAAATTTAAAAAGTTAGAGATCCCCTACAAAAAAAAAAAAAAATTGGTTCACGAAGCACTCAAACATCAGAAGGGTAGAGTGACAAGTTATTGTGATGTTTGAGTTCTTCATGAACTAAAGATTTTGGAGTTCTTTAACGTTTTTTTAAATTTGTGCCTTAGAAGTGTGTTCAGGGAGTTTCGTATGACTTGTCTGGAAGAAATACTTTATGCTGATGATTTAGTGCGTGCCCGTGGAACAATGTACGTTCGACTTGTTAAGTTCAAAATTTGGAGGGATACTATGGAAAATAAAGGTCTGAGAGTGAATGTTACCAAGATTGAAGTGCTGATCAGTGTTGGAAAGCCCACAGAAAGAGCAAAGTTCCCTTACTTAGTTTGTGGAAAGGGAGTTGGGAGAAACTCAATTTTTTGTGGTATTTGTAAGCATTGGGTATACAAAAAAGTGCAATGGAATTACTGGTAGGTTGAGAGATAATAACCAGTTTGTGTGGCAAGAAGTGTGAGACAATGGAGATGGATGAGAACTCAGATGTAGGGAAAGTTTATTTGGATGGCGAAGCTATCGAGATCATCCATAAGTCTTGTTTCCTTGGTAAAAAGTAAATTCGTATGAATCAGAATGGTACAACTTTGTTGACCGGTTTGATTCTGTTGTTGCCATTCTTGCAGGAGGGACCATGTGAAGGTTGCCAACATCCCTAAGTGAAAGTGGTATTATGGAATCGATTGGATTCGAACTTGGCACACACAGGTTAGCAGTCAGCGTCGTTATCCACTTAACCACCGTCACCTTTCTTTGGTGATACTATTGGAGTATAAGAGTGGATGCAGTAAATTCAGGGAACTTCTGCCATTACTAACCAGCAGAGCATTACGGCTGTTAACGAAAGAAAAGGTCTATCAGGCATATATGCTCAGTGTGATGATGTATGAAAGTGAAACCTGGCTAGTTAAGGATATGTGTTGCATGGAGAGAAATGATACGATGAATGTATAATGTGAGTCTTAAAAACAGGCTTAGATCTGATGAACTCCGAAGAAGATTACATCATGACAGTATAGGAAGAAGTGTGCAGAACAGGAGACTTTGATGGTTTGGTCACATCGAAAGAATGGCTGAGAGTGATTTGGTTAGTAGATGTAGAACAGTTGAGTTGGTAAGGAAAGGCAAAGGAAAACATTTGAGGAAGTGATAAGGATGGTTTTGAGAGAAAGAGGGCTAGATAAAGACCTGTCCAGAGATAGGTTTGGGATCAATTTTTAAAAGCCATCCAACATATGCGAGCATGTAAAAAAGACGATGATGATAGCATTATGGGTTTGAGGTTTAGTCCTATACAACAGCTGTACAAGAAGAAACGGTCACTATCTTGATGATTGCTTTGTGAATCTTTATTATTATTATCATCGTTCGTCTTCTTGTCAAACGCTGAGGTTAAACGTTTCATGAATGACTTCCAACTTCTCCTGTCTTTTGCTATCTCACTTTTGTGACACACCAGGATCAGGATTTGAAATTACATAATATTGGAAACGAGGTAATGACCATAAAAACCAAAACAAATCAGAGTTTAAGATTATTCATTAAAATATTTTGTATTAATGAGTCAACACTTATCACGGTTAAAAGCCACTCGAGGATAAATGTTAATTCAAAGTATTTTTTACCTCCTCTCCAGGAGGCCAGATACAAAGTCAGGTTTGGAAAGCCAGCGCACTAGGATCAGGGCGCGCTCTGGCCAACAAAAATTGCCTGAGCAGCCCCGTCTGCATTCCCCAGTAGGGGCGCCTCAAGCAATTAGCAATAAACCAACCCCTTCTCAAAGAGAAGGTAAAGCCTGGGAGGGTGGATATTCTGACACTGAACAGAACCACACTTTAGCTCGACAGGTGCCAGGTAAATTCAATGAATAGATTGTCAGTTGAATGATGACGAATATTATGAGAGGATTGTAAATAATGAATGGAATTAACAAAATTTGATGACTTATGAAGATTGTTTATGATGAATTTTTATTGACATTTGATTTGAAGACGGCCATGTTGTACCCCTCAGGGAAGCAAAATTGTGACAACTTGGGAAGTTCATGGAAAGAAAATCTGTTCATGGAAATTCCGTTTTATATTCGGCACACAGAGGAAGAAAAGTTCTTTGCAGTGGTGGTAGCTTGACGTGTTCTTGTTGTGATAGTTTTACAAGGACAAACCAGAGATTGAAGCTCAGTCAAGCCCCTTTCATGGGAATAATGATAGAGTAGAGAAAGACTAGCAACACCTCTTCTGTGAGAAAGAGGCTGCAGAGAACAAAATAGATCCCCCCTTCCCCCATTAGATTGCCAAGTTGATTTTGAACTCTGTCAAGGCAAGAAAAAGTGCCCCGAACCGCACCTCCCCAGATGTGGCAGTAGTACTTCATCTTAGGGCTCTTATATAGCTAGAGGATTGCATCTTGGGGGGGGGGGGGTCAGGTACTTTTTGGAGCAGTGGAATGATCCAATCACTTTTACAGCAACTTTAGCAAATTTGATAGAAGTTTTCCGTTTTAGATCTGGAGTGAAAGTCAGTCGTAGGAGCTTATCAAACCAAGAGGTTTCCTCAATTAGAGAGTCATTCATTTCAACTGGAGAAAAACAAGGATCCGAGCGTTGGTGGTGAAAGGAGAGAGGCTTTATTTTAGAGGTTTTTCACAGTCACCAGACACTTTTTACCCATTTCACCACGTGCTCCACGTCGAAAGAAAGAGAATCAGCAAGAATTATTTCTATCTTAATAAAGTAGAGAGTTTGGGCAATAAAATTGACTAAATGAATTTTAACATTTGTGAAAAATAGCTCCACGAAGCTAATGTCAAAACAGCGAGAGTCTTTGTGCCGTTGCAGTCTATAAGAGAGACAAATAACATGGTTGAAACTCGTCATGTAACGAGCAAAATCTAGTTAATGACTATTGAAGCAACCACATCAAAAATTGAACCATTTACAAAACAATAGGTCGCTTTTTTCATTGTGAGGTGATAGTCACGAAGCAGCGGACTGTTTTTATCAGATCGGTTCATTTGATGTGTCTGCTTGACATAGATATAAAAAAAACAAAAAACAAATAGAACCAAAGGAGAATTAAAAAAACGAACAGATTTGCAGCCATGTGTGTGTGTGTGTGTGCGAAAGAATTAGATCACATATTTAGTATCAATAATCAGCAATTTTCGTTTGACTTTCACATTGGAGATCCAAAAACCTGATTCCACGTAAAAATTAGAAATCCTTTTACTTTGTGAAAACTGAACGTGTTGAAAACGGGTGCTTTGTTTATTGGTCCTTTCCAGTTGTAAAATTGAATGATGTAAATGATTAAAAGAGAGAGGGAGAAAGAAGAGAGAGAGAGAGAGGTGAAGAAATAGAGAGGGGAGGAAAGAAAGTGAAAAGAGAGGAGAACAGAAAAAGAGAGAGAAAGTGAGATACAGAGAACATCTATTATGACATCACAATGTATTCTGAAATCCTTTTACTTTGTGAAAACTGGACGTGTCGAAAAACGGGTGTTTTGTCTATTGGTTCTTTCCAGTTGTAAAATTGAATGATATAAATGATTAAAAGAAAGAGAGAGAAAGAAGAGAGGAGGAAAGAAGAGAGAGGGTGAAAAAAGAGAGAGGGTGAAAAAAGAGAGAGGGTGAAAAAAGAGAGAGGGTGAAAAAAGAGAGAGGGTGAAAAAAGAGAGAGGGTGAAAAAAGAGAGAGGGTGAAAAAAGAGAGAGGGTGAAAAAAGAGAGAGGGTGAAAAAAGAGAGAGGGTGAAAAAAGAGAGAGGGTGAAAAAAGAGAGAGGGTGAAAAAAGAGAGAGGGTGAAAAAAGAGAGAGGGAGAAAAAAGAGAGAGGGAGAAAGGATAGAAGGGGAGAAAGGATAGAAGGGGAGAAAGGATAGAAGGGGAGAAAGGATAGAAGGGGAGAAAGGATAGAAGGGGAGAAAGGATATAAGGGGAGAAAGGATATAAGGGGAGAAAGGATATAAGGGGAGAAAGAATATAAGGGGAGAAAGAATATAAGGGGAGAAAGAATATAAGGGGAGAAAGAATATAAGGGGAGAAAGAAGAGAGAGGGAGAGAAGAGAGAGGGAGAAAGAAGAGAGAGAGAGAAAGAAGAGAGAGAGAGAAGTGAATAGAGAGGAGGGATAGAAAATAAAAAGAGTGAAAAGAGAAGGGAACAGAAAAAGAGAGAATTTGAGATACAGAGAACATCTATATGACATCACAATGTATTCTGAAATCCTTTGATTTTGTGAAAATTGGACATGTCAAAACGTCAGTGTTTTGTCTATTGGTTCTGTTATAGTTGTAAAGGTTTTGTTAATTATGAAAACCATGTAAAAATATTCTAAATAAGAATGTTTTTTAAATAGTTATACAATTTCTTGAAATCGAATACATGTTTTATAAAGTATCAATAAATTAATCTACTTTTAAAAATATTACTAATCGGTTCAGGGCACTACATGTATAAACTAATGTTCAATGTACCAACGTTGACCTACGTCTAGTATAAATTTAAATTGTTGTCACATCAAGAAAAATTTTTTTTTTTTTTTTTTAAATAAAAATAGGAAATAAAACGTATTCCTGAACATATGTTCTCAATTGACTACTTTTCAAAGAAATACATCAGAAAAATTTGGAAAAGGAAACGTTCAAGTGACATTAAAGAGTTCCACTCTAAGAAAACCAGAAAAGTTGAAGAGCTTAAGCGTGAACACGAATTCCTTTTGCTTACATAAGACCGGTTTAAGGGTTTTAATGCAAATAGCCTCTAACAGAGAGAGGTTAAAAGAATATTTAACATTAAATAAGTAATTTCTGGTAAGAATTAATGTTTTTTTTTTTAATCAAAGTTGAGTATTATGGTTCATTTGTGCTTCTAAACCAAAAATAAACAGTCTTTCGCAGAAAAGCTTTGTTTTCGTTAACTTTTCATGTGCTCTAAATTAAGGGAATACACTGATTCAAATCGTTCGATTATATAGAACTTCAATTGCAAAACATTAAAACCAATAAGTCAATTCCTTATGATATATTGTGACTTACCCCCATTTCTGCTTAAATCAAGTTTTAAAAAATGTTCATATATATTGAAAAGTTGCATCGTAGAACGGCGTTACCGAACACTTTTATTCTTACTAATTTTAACATTCACATTTAGAGAAAGAAAGAGAGAAAACAACTTTTTAAAGAAAGACATTGTCCATCTCCTGAAAATAAAAATGAGATTCTACCGTTTTTAAAGAGCGGTTCTTAAGACGGCTATCTGCTCCGGAAGTGGGTGATTATAACCGCCTGGTGGCCTGGAAGTGGGTATTCATTTTAAATTAAATTTATATGCGAAAGTGATCACCCACTTTAAAGTCTATATTTGATGACATAGAACCGCCTTCCCATTTAGATGTACATTATTAGATTACAATGAATATATTGGTTCTGAACGATGTATAAGCCAACATTAGCATCTCAGATACCTTCTTTTTTTTTCATGTAGACAATCCTGGGGGATATTTTTGAGCCATTTTAAGAAAGAAAAGGGCGTCAGTCTTTCGTGATATCAACTACAGCATCGCATCTTAATTAAAAGAAAGCTTGAATTGAAAATAAATGTAAAAAATAAAATAAATCCTTTTCCATTGATATCAGTCGTTTACAAAAAAAACAAAAAAAACGTTTTCCTCTGAGGCAATCATGTGAATAGGTGTTTTATTTTTACTAACTTTGATGATTTTAAGTTTGAAAAAACAGTTTTGCTCGATCGTGTCTAGTTTATTTAGATGCGTCCATAATCTCTGTGAGAGACTTTGTTCGTTGGTCAGTCTGTCGTGCTTCAGTTGGCAATATCACTCGCTGTCTCACACATAAATTCGAAATAGCATTTTCATCACTAAATGCACAGATTAAATAAATGCATCTTAAGAATATGCGTTCTCGTTCAATTATTTAGATGTGGTAAATTCAAATTTCCAAAAAGTTTAGCTCTTTCACATCTAGATTTTTTCATTCGCCCCCCCCCCACCCCCTCCGTTTTACTATAATATATATCGGTGCATGTAATTCAACCCAAGAAATACATTTTTTAACCTCTGACGAGCCTTAGAGAAATGCACAATTTGCAAATTAACCCACTGCATTTTCTCAACTTAGGCAAAACGGTTGCAAAGTACTAAAAATAAAAATGCTTTTAAAAAGGTAGGAATTTATTCAATATATATATATATATATATATATATATACTTCTAAAATTCTGTGAATCTTGCTTGTATTGATTTACTCCTCTCCAGGAGTTAGGCACAAGGCCAGTTTTTATCTTACTCCCACAAGTAAGATGTGACCCAAAGTCGGGTAAGGAAAGTGGGGTTTAAAAATTGCCTGGGCAGTCCCGTCGGCATTACCCGGTAGGGGCGCCTCAGGCAGTAAGCAATAAACTTACTCCTCCCCAAAGAGTGGAGGTGAAGCCTGGGAGGGTGGACCTCCTAGAACTGCACAGGACAAACCCATAGACCGACGTAAATCAAGCCCCGAAGGCCAAGACAATACCAGTCTATGGGGTGCAGTATCCATCGGAACAGATACTACACTTTGATCTTAGCCAAAAGGCCATCTTGCTTGTAACCTGCACACTTTATGTTATTATCAAGAAGGAAATATATATATTTACTTGAAAATGGATGACATTATAAAGGATGAAGCTCTGGTTGCTGTTACCTCTTTATCAGCAAATATAAATTTGAGAAATCATATATCTAATAAGTATAACAATATTTAAAAAATTCATGTGACACAAAAACGAACACAACATAGATACAGAGCAGTGACATTACAAAATATTTTTTTTTTTTTAAATATGTGAATAACTGTTTTTTTTTGTTTTTTTTACTAATTCTCTAGATCTCGTTCATTAAAAATAAACAAAAAAAATCAAATTCACCAAGTCCTGAAAAAATATACCCACCCACTTGAGCTCATTAGCAAAGTGATTAAGGTGATATCTGCAATATGGTGGTCCCTCTTTGAAGGCAGATGTTCGGATTCTATACACATCTCATTTACCTGAGATTTTCTATGTTTATTCTAACCCAATAGTTAAAACAACAAAAAAAAAAACGGGTATTGTCAACCAACAAAAAAAAACAGCATGGTACATAATATATTGTCAGAAATAAATTCCAATGTTTACTTTATATATATATATACTAGAAGAATACCCGTTACAGTATGTGTCGAATTAATTCCCTGAACAGAACAGTTTTGCACCACTTTTATGTCCCCTTAAGAAGATTAACATCAGAATATAATGATACTAAACTTTGTCTAAAATCTGTATTCTAATTTTGCATTCTAGAAAATATCTAAAATTTAAGGCCCAAGCTTAAGGGGTCTTAAGAAACTGAAATTCAGGTAATCTTGCTTGATTTATATCTAATGACTATCGATCAAATTCACTGCAGATCTCATATATTTGTATTTTCTAATGGAGTTATGTGACCATATTATGCTCCTAAAAGACTTTGAAATACTCCAAAAGAAACTAACTAAATATTAATGTCTAATACCTATTGTTAAAATTTCAGAAAAACTGGAGATATCTGAATTTTAACAAAGGGCTTCTACCCCCTTTTTACCCAGTTTTCATCAAACTAAATATAGCCCACATTTGGACCCCTTACACCTAACAGCTGTGTTCCAAAATTCGTAATGATCGGTTAATTAGTTTAGAAGTGGATCCTGCACATACAAACACACCTAACTTTGTAAAGATAGAAATATAAATTATTACGAGTGGAAGAAGATTTCTTAGTTCGAACTTGTAAAATATCAAGAGTCAAATGTTTGCACTACCGAGTTTTGCATATGTGCTAATTTGCAACAAGCAAATTAGCACATATGCAAAACTTTTGACTAACTCCAGTGAATTTCTGATTGCACCAAGATAACTTGATGAAACATGACAAATTTAAATGCATGTTTTTGACAGTTTTTTTTTTGTATAGAATTAAATGGAGTAAATCTAACATATAAAGTTATCTTGTGAGATTTTAAAAGTTAGACATGAATAGCATTTAAGCTGACATATCAAACTTTGATTCTAACTAGCCAATTTTTATTTGTTATTATTGTCCTATGTTATTGGCACTATAATAACTTACTTTGCTTGTGTTTATTAAAAAAATTATTTAATGAAGAGCATCAATTGTTAGGATGTATCAAAAGTAATTTTGTTTCTAGAGACGTGACTGCATTTTGAAGCCTTTTTTTCAATTTTTTTTATAAGTACAAAATAATTCGAATAATCGGATCGTTTCTTAACGATTTTTTGGGGTGAAGGGGAGGTGGGGGTTAAAGAGCAAACTCTTGCTGACCTTCACCTTTTCCATTTTAGTTTGTTTATCATCCTTTCCCTTCCTTCATACTTTCTTTGGTAATATTATTCGAAAGTATTTAATAATAACTCCAATGGGCAACATACAGATATAAAAAGGGGTTATAACTAAGTTAATAATGCAATAGGTAGTTACATGTTGGGTAACTGGCTTGTAATGTATACAGGGAATGGCCTACATACAAATATAAAAGGGTGTATTACTGTAAATGAACAATGCAATAGGTAGTTACAAGTTGGGTAACTGGCTTGTAATGTATACGGGGAATGGCCCACATACAAATATAAAAGGGTGTATTACTGTAAGTCAACAATGCAATAAGTAGTTACAAGTTGGGTAACTGGCTTGTAATGTATACGGGGAATGGCCCACATACAAATATAAAAGGGTGTATTACTGTAAATGAACAATGCAATAGGTAGTTACAAGTTGGGTAACTGGCTTGTAATGTATATGGGGAATGGCCCACATACAAATATAAAAGGGTGTATTACTGTAAGTGAACAATGCAATAGGTAGTTACAAGTTGGGTAACTGACTTGTAATGTATACGGGGAATGGCCCACATACAAATATAAAAGGGTGTATTACTGTAAGTGAACAATGCAATAGGTAGTTACAAGTTGGGTAACTGGCTTGTAAACTATAAGGGTAAACACTCCGGCTATACGCGTGCTACTGTTGTATACTTTTGCTTACTCACATGTTACTTTTCTCTAAATTCTAATGTGTATTATTTATATGTACTTAATTCTTGATATATATATATTAATATATATATATATATATATATATATTAATAAAGATAGATGAACGAAGAGTGATAAACATGTACGAATGTCCAGATTTATTTCAAACTTCGATTGTCCAATGCAAGGTATATTCTGTAATAAAATTATGTTTATTATTCTTTCCTTAAGCCAAGGCTTTTCAAAGATCGAGATCTTATCACCAGAGGAATTATACAGATAGATAAGTTGGCAGTATGAAAGCCAAAATTCAACATTTGAAAAATATATAAATATATATATATATATATATATATTAGTTTTATTGTCTGTCTATTGATTCATACTCGAGTAATTCTTAACTTCACCCTCTGGCCTGCTAATTAATGAATTCATTTTGTTGTAAAAGGCAGACAATTGATGCTTACTGCTATTTTGAAACAATGCATTCTGACCATATTTTTACTTTGCCAAATGATATGTATATAAAAAAAAAAAAATTATTAAAAAAAGACGGCCTAAATTTAAAAAAAAAAACCAAAAATAAATGTCTTCGAACCGCGTGCTAAAAGATACCCCCCTCTTCCCCGTCAAATTCCATTCTCAAATAGGTGGCCCTCTCATGCGGTCATTCGTAGGATAGTCAGGCTAGAATCGTTATTATTGATATGCTACTCGGAATAGTTCATTGTATAAGAAAAGGGATGTCAGAAATTTCTCTGCAACATTTTTTTTTTTTTTTTTTTTTTTTTTTTTACAATCTTATTTCTTTTGAGAATCCAAAAATTAACCTTAAATAAACCCGAATGGTTTTATACACCATCAAACAAAATAAGCTCACCAAACGAGTTGTGGCATTTCAGTGCAGAGCATGTTACCCATAGCCGCTGTTGGGTCAACGAAAAGAAGAAATATTTGATTGATTTCATTCTAGGGAAATGAGTATTTCATGAAGAAGCAAGTCAATCCCGATTATAAACACTCATGTGCCATGTCAATTATTTCACTGTTACCAAATCTTGTGATTCAGAGTCTGATTGAAATCGCATTGGTGAAGTCGATCGCAGAATAATGACTGGGTCAATGATCCTCAGATTTATTCTTGCTATCTATTATTTTCAATTAATAACCTCCAATCGCAGTGTATCAAAACATGTTTGTATATTTTGAAAATCAAAACTAATTACAGATACGGATAATTATATGGATGCACACACATATGCACAATCGTTACATTATATATATATATATATATATATATATATATATATAAGTATCAATAGTCTCTTATAAAAGTAATTATGATATCGAAAGATAATTAGATGTGTTCACTTCTAGTATTTGTAAACATTCATATGAGGCAAGATGAAATAATTGCTTACAACAAAGTGTGAGTGTATGTACATATATGATATTTTAAAGTATGACTGTATCTACATTCCTTAATGTTCATAGGTATATATACCTACATACAATTTAAATAGATGCATATACGCATTTGTTTGTGTACCTCTCTCACTCATATATATATATATATATATATATATGGAGAGAGAGAGAGAAATTATTAAAATGTTGAATTAAATTAACGATAATTGAATTGTCTTTTTATTCTTTTTCAAACATTCATTTCCAATATAACAGCCGGTTACTACCCTAACTACGTTTTCATCGCAACAAAAAATGATTTATCTTTTGTGTTTTTTATTTTGTGTATAAATTTTTAAAAGTTAAATGTTGACGATAATATTTACAATTACATTGTCGTTTTTTTTTAATCCTCCGATGAAAAGAGTTTGTCTTTAAAAATCCATGGATTAAGGATATGAAACTCCATGCTTTAAACGTCTGATGTTTTCATAAATATTGTATCTATACAATTTTGTATTCTCATCTTTCATCTCTAGTATATATATTTCTCCCTTTTGTTTCATTTTACTTTAGTCAAAGTTCTCAGAAATCAAGGGTCCCCTTCCGGGGGCTAACACTTGATATCTATATGAGATACATAGATATTCGAATATTCCATTACAGTTTTTATTTACCTGTCAATCATTGAGTTAGTAAAGAAGTGAAGAACATTAATTTTCCTCTCCCCAATTGACCAGTTAACTATGTTATAGTATATCTTTCTATTGGTCTTACTGAAATCCAGGACAAGAATTCATCTAGTCTGGTGGAGTATCAAGCTAAGTGTTGTTGCTTGAGGTAACATCACTAGGAGAAGGCACACCATTCCTCGTATGAACAAGTGTATAGTTGTGTCAAGGGGATCGTATTTGAGCTGCGAATACTATGTTATATTGAATATTTGGTTATGGTTTACTTGTAGGGGTAAGTATCCTTATGTCAGGTTGTCCTGACAAACCCTTGTACAGAGACCAAAGACACTCGAGGATAGTTTCTAGTAGGTAATTCAATTTTCTTATCAATACTTGTTATATATATATTTATCTACACGTAAATGAAGGAAGAGAGATAAAGATGTGCGGATGACAAATCTATTTCATCTTCGATTGTTCAATACAAGGTGTACTTTCTTCCTTTATTTATCTTTACAATTGCTCTATCACGCATATTGAGCTTAAATCATTTCACTATAGGTTCAATTCTCTAAAAGTATACTTTTAGTCTAATATTTTATATATATATATATATATATATATATATATGCTTATTTTTTATATATATATATGCTTATTTTTTATATATATATATGCTTATTTTTCATATATATATGCTTATTTTATATATATATATGCTTATTTTATATATATATATATATATATATATATATATATATGCTTATTTTATATATATATATATATGCTTATTTTTTATATATATATGCTTATTTTTTATTATATATATATATGTTTATTTTATATATATATATATGCTTATTTTATATATATATATATGCTTATTTTATATATATATATATGCTTATTTTATATATATATGCTTATTTTATATATATATATGCTTATTTTATATATATATATGCTTATTTTATATATATATGCTTATTTTATATATATATGCTTATTTTATATATATATATGCTTATTTTATATATATATGCTTATTTTATATATATATGCTTATTTTATATATATATATGCTTATTTTATATATATATGCTTATTTTATATATATATGCTTATTTTATATATATATATGCTTATTTTATATATATATGCTTATTTTATATATATATGCTTATTTTATATATATATATGCTTATTTTATATATATATATGCTTATTTTATATATATATGCTTATTTTATATATATATATGCTTATTTTATATATATATGCTTATTTTATATATATATGCTTATTTTATATATATATATGCTTATTTTATATATATATGCTTATTTTATATATATATATGCTTATTTTATATATATATATGCTTATTTTATATATATATGCTTATTTTATATATATATGCTTATTTTATATATATATGCTTATTTTATATATATATATGCTTATTTTATATATATATGCTTATTTTATATATATATATGCTTATTTTATATATATATGCTTATTTTATATATATATGCTTATTTTATATATATATATGCTTATTTTATATATATATGCTTATTTTATATATATATGCTTATTTTATATATATATATGCTTATTTTATATATATATGCTTATTTTATATATATATGCTTATTTTATATATATATATGCTTATTTTATATATATATGCTTATTTTATATATATATGCTTATTTTATATATATATATGCTTATTTTATATATATATATGCTTATTTTATATATATATGCTTATTTTATATATATATATGCTTATTTTATATATATATGCTTATTTTATATATATATGCTTATTTTATATATATATATGCTTATTTTATATATATATGCTTATTTTATATATATATGCTTATTTTATATATATATATGCTTATTTTATATATATATATGCTTATTTTATATATATATATGCTTATTTTATATATATATGCTTATTTTATATATATATGCTTATTTTATATATATATATGCTTATTTTATATATATATGCTTATTTTATATATATATGCTTATTTTATATATATATGCTTATTTTTTATATATATATATATATGCTTATTTTATGTATATATATGCTTATTTTATGTATATATATATATATGCTTATTTTATGTATATATATATATGCTTATTTTATGTATGTATATATATATGCTTATTTTATGTATGTATATATATATGCTTATATATACTCATTTTATGTATATATATATATATGCTTATATATACTTATTTTATGTATATATATATGCTTATATATACTTATTTTATGTATATATATATATGCTTATATATACTTATTTTATGTATATATATATATGCTTATATATACTTATTTTATGTATATATATATATATATATATATATATATATATATATATGTGTGTGTGAGCATGTATTTCCCTGTACTTTTGCATAAGTATATATATATATATATATATATATATATATATATATATATATATATATGCACACACGTTTATTGAAAATGGCAGGTAAATTCTGTTCTTAAAACCATTAAATCTCAATTAGGTATATTAACTTAGTAGGCAAGTGGTTGGCTCTGACTACAATGCTGTAGAATTTCCCTCGTTAAATGAGCCCAACACCCCCCCCCCAACTCATTGAAGGGCAATTAACCTCATCAAGACAACTGACAACTGCTTAATTCTATCAGCGCACACCAGAAGCATTCACGCAGCAGCTGCAACCAACGTTACCTGCTTGCACCATCCAAACCAGAGCGCTGACCACAAGAGACCAACGTCTTAGACAAACACTGCATTAAATGCGATATTCTTAAACTCTAACATAGTTGATCATGATGGAGATGAGCTCAAATGATTCATTTATTTATTTATTTAATATGTCTCTTTCAGCATCTCTTATTTCAAGCAATAATCTCAGTTCTACGGTACATGATAAAAAACTTTCACACACACATTATATATATATATAGTCTCGGAAGTTTCTCAACCATTAAAACTATATAAAAAAAAAAATTAAAAAAATATATATATATAAAAAAAAAACTTATAGTCTCAAGTCTTCCAGTGGAAAATCACTCATGTAAGTCAATTTATTTTTTACAGTTATTATATTAGTTAGTTTCTAACACTATTTTAAGGGATCATCAGTTGTTTACCATGAAAAACTGTTTCGGGATATAAAGTGTTTGGCAATAGACGGCTAGTGTTTACCGGTACGTTTTATATTATTTTGTCGCTACCCTGAGCGGTTTTTTTTTTTAAGAATATGCAGACGACCGCATTTTTTTTATAGTTTGCCCTTAATCGGACGTGTCATCAATTTTTGTATATATATATTTTTTAATTAATTAATTTATAAACTAACTTTTATATATATGTATATATATTTCTTTAATTAATTCATAAATAAAAGGAAGATGCAAAAATTAGTTTATAAATTAATTATTTATAAAACAATATATATATATATATTAAAATATAAGATATATAAATAAATATATAACCTGTTCTACCACAGCTGCAAATAAATTCCCTTTCTTCCCCCGAGTGCTTAACATCGAACGGAATTCTCATGAACAGTATTTCTTTCCAAGAACTTCCCCTCTGTGAAATGCGTTACTACAGGATTACTTCCCTGTGGGCTACAAGATAATTTTCAAATCCAATGTAAACACATACTTGCCATAAACCTTCAAGTTTTATTCATCCCATTCAAATTTTTAATCCTTCATCATTAAATTATTATCTATTCATCGCATTAATCCTCATCCTCGAGTGATTTTTAGGTTTGATAAGTGGTGAATCATTATTAAAAAAAAAATCTAAAAGATGGAATATGGTAAAAAAAATTTTTTTTAAATTGAAAAACTTTACACCTGATACTTTTCATTTTTTCCGAATTTCATCAAAAGGTAAAGTGAAAAGATTGTATAAAAAAAAAGAAGGAGTTTTATAGTCTGGGTAAGACCAGTTCGTGGCTGGGGGAGGGGAAGCCTTGTAACTCTTGTTTTTCTCTTGGGTTATGTGAATAATCTGAAGAAACATGAAATAACAACCACCTAAGATATTTCCCAAGGTGAAGCAACTTCTGTGATTTGTAATAAGGTCTGTAGATCCAACTTATAAAACACGTGATTGTACACCACACAGATGCCATAAGTATGATGTTTTTCTACTACCTTTGCTACAGGCCATGTAGATCTGTAGTTGGTCTGAAAAGCCACTTACGAAGTCACGGATGAAGAAGGGATTGCAGTAAAGAAGTGTGATCAGAATGCAATCTGTGAAAATGCAGCGGATTAGCATGTATAGGTATATATATATATATGTGTGTGTGTGTGTATGTGTGAATATGTGCGTGTGTGTATGTGTGAATATGTGCATGTATATATGTGAGTATGTGGATCTCTCGCTGATTTACCGAGTTGTTGACAACGGCAGTGTGGGCAAGGACGTGTGATTTTGAGTTTGAAATATAACTTGTGTTCCGGGGTTCGAGTTCGGCGAACGCTGTGAATAATTATTCTTTACACTGACGATTCCCATAAGGATGAAACATATATGTATGTAGATAAAAACAAATATTCATAATTAATTATATATGTGTGTATGTATATATGTGTATCTATAAATATATATATATGTGTGTGTGTGTGTGTGTGCTGAGACTCATTCATAAAATTCACAGGTTGGTGTCTAAGGAAACGGTTCAACCATCAAGACAGGTGTCCCCTTCAGCCTTAGCAGGCTTTTAGAAGAAGGAAAACGGAGATAACATCTGTGAATATTTGTTTCCAATGATGTAGACTTTTTTGTAGTATTTTCATGTGACATTAGCAAATAGTCAAGCAATACTAATGCGCAAACACGAGTTTACAGCCACCATAATCATATAACAAGAATGAAACAATCTATCAACATCCAAACAGAACCGAATTAAGAAAGCAAATCTTGGACAAACACAGGACTCAATATCATTTTGGATAGAGTTAAAATCAATAATGAATGATAATAAATTTTACTTAGCTTAACACGTTACTGCAGTTTCATGGCATTACCGATCCTCAAAAGTGTAACTGACTGATTTCTAACGTCTTGTATTAGGAATCAATCAGGTACACTTCTAAAGATAGGTAATGCCACGAAACTGCAGTAAAGTATTAAGTTAAGTACAACTTCTGGCCTAACTTCTGAACCCAATTTGCTGCAGTACTAGCACTATTTACACATCCGACTGTGCAGACGTTTCCCCAGTCAACTTTGATAAAGAGTTTTTGCCTCGAAATATTAGGATTGCATCGCTTTACACTCTGTAAGTTGAGGAAGAAATAGTGATAAAAAAAGTTATTACCAACAGATGCCAGAATACCATATATTATCTTTCTATCATTTTCCCCCCTTTTCAGTTTTTTTCCGGTGGCCACACTTCCTACCCACATTGTTACAGCCTAAAATATAAAAATCCCTTTACACACTATACACAATGCTTGAAAAAAAAAAAAACTGTAAGTCACTCTTTGTAGATATCGTGTTTTCACATTAAGTAATCCAATATTTATTGATTTTCCGTAATACAAACAAAACCATCAGGCACAAATCAGTTTGTCAGATGAATAACATTCAGCCAATCAGCTACCTTGATTTGTCCGTCTTAAACCTTTATGTTATTTCTGTCAATTAACAATAACTAGTCAAGTGCTGTTTGACTAGGATCTCCTTTAATAGTATGCATAAGAATATTTTCATAATATAACTTATTTTATTGTTTTTATAAATTGTGGTTCATGCGTCACCGGTTACATTTTTATTATAAAAAAGATGAAAAATTGATAATAGCGACCGAATTAATCATGAAAAGAAACAAAAAAACAATAGTGAATCAGTTAGTATGTGAAATAAAAAAAACAAAACGATCAAGTCAATTATTACCAATATCGAGGATCATTCACGAATGCAAAATTTTTTTTTTTTTTATTCTTTAACGATTCACAAAGATGTAAAAATGTTAGTGAATAGTGGAATACAGAAAAAGCAAGACAAGTGCAATAAGAAAACAAAAAACAAATGCAGTAATAGCTTCACTTTAAGCTTTATTGAATTATGAAACCGATATGGCAATTAGGTCAGAGCTTTTAATTTATAGTTCAATCGTCATGACGAAAGCGGGGAGGGGGGAGAGGGGAGAGTAACTCTGGTTTCCTTCATCACAGTAAGTGTTTTACCCTTGCTCATCATCATCGCATTCGGTTTAACATCTGTTTTACATGCTGCCATGTGTTGGACGGCTTTTAGAAATTAACTTAAAAACTAACCTATCTCTAGCCAGGTCTTTATTTATCCCTCTTTCTCTCAAATCCATCCTTATCGCTTTTCCCGTTTTACTTAACATTCTACTTCCAACTGATCCTGCTTCCTTAATTGTTCCACATACCCAAGCACTCTCATCCATTCTTTTAATGTGAATAAACCAATAGTCTACTGCTTTGCACACATTACTCTACACTGACCTCAGAGGAAGATTAAACCTGATCTTTCTCTGAGGTCATCAGATCTAAGCATGTTTTATATCATTTCCATCTATACAACACATATCCTTAACCCTCATTTGCTCAGTTTCACTTTCATACATCATCACACTGCGTACACACGCCTGATAGACACTTCCCTTGCTGGAGCTCTAAAAAAAAAAAAAAGAAAAAAAGAAACCCTAAAATCTAAAGATAATGAATATGACTCCAGTTCTGATCATGTTTGGATTCTTGGGAATCGTTTCAAAGATACTAACCAGGATGATTCAGTATAGTTCAGGTGGATAGCGCTACTGAAATAAATTAGAATACGAGAGAGACAATCCTGAAGGTATTGTATATACTTGTTGTCACTTTACATCCAGTGAAAGTCAACAATAACTACTTGAGTGAAAGGCAAAAATAATAATTGAAGCTAATCGCCTTTTAGGACTATAACTTTAATATTCTAATAATATGTACGATAAAAAATTCAAAACACATTTTGGAGGACATGCATCACATTTTTAAAGGTTGGGAGAAAAATAAGCAAATTCTTCTTTTAAAATGTAAAACAGTCAAAAATAATGTCTAAAAAATATATGTAAAATCAATGAATATACAACTTAATGATAAAAAAAATATTATTCAATAAAGTTTACTTCACACGCAAAAAAATAATTTTTTTCCATAATATTTTACCTTGTGACTGCACGTTGCTAATCTTTCTCTACTCTATTGCTATTTTTATGGTAGGTGCTCGACTGAGCACCAATATGGGGTTCCCCATCTGTAAAACATTCACAGCAAAAACTCGTCTAGCTACAACTACTGTTCTTCCTCTGTGCACCTAAAACTAAATGGAACTTACATGATCAAAATTTATTTGACACAATACCATGGGGCTGCTTCCCATCTGACTACAACATGGTCATTTTGAAGTCCAATGTTAAAAAATTCTTGTTGAGCCGTCTCCTTAAATAATCAAATCTGCCCATTTCACTTATTGTTTCAAATCCTCTCAAGATGTTGTTCATCGCCAACTGACAATCTCATTAACCCTTATCCTCAACTGGCATTTGGGTCTTGATAAGCAGTAGTTCATTAGTAAAAAGAAAAAAATTCAATAATTGATAATAACTGCATACCATATTTTCATGTATACAGTACAACTTGAATATGACCTGTGTTTTAGAAGCTATATACATGGGAATATATTACATCCTTATGTATAATGACTCCCTAGTACAGCTATTCCCACATAATATTATTTCTACAAAGGTCAGGTCAGATTAAACTGACACCCTATCAACAGACCTGGGGTTGTATAGTGAGGTGGGTATGTAGACAATCAGCAACAGTATAACAACACATTGATTCCCTGGGGGACTACGACGTTGTCCTCTTCAAATCTAATGTCAATAAACATTTGTCATAAACCATCCTTAACCCTTATCCTCAGGTGGCTCTTAGCCTTAATTAGTGATGACTCATAAGAAAAAAAGTTGTATCATATAATCCATCATAACCTAAACACATGCACATATTTCATTAAGACAATTAATTTTTCATGATATAGAAGGCAATAAATTAACCGGATATTAAGCCATTGTATGTTCCTTCTCCTAATTTCAGTTTCAGAACTAAGTTTTGAATTAGGTGATAGCTAGACATTTGAAGATACTTTTATGTCTCCTATAACTTTATTACATTTCTTGATATTAAAAACTATGAATTGAGCAATAAAAAGTGGCACAATAGAAGTAGTAATAGTATAGTTCGGCTTCAGATAGACAGACACCAAATCTCTATTATATTATTATTTTTATCATGCACCCCCCTTTTACTTTTAATTTTCGTTAATAATTTATTGTATCATTCGCACAAAGATATGGTACATATAAAAAGGATGAAATGGCAATTTCAGATCAAAATCCAACAAACATTTGCATGTCAGGCGAGAAACATATTGATCCACCATTGTATTTTTTATACATAAAAGTGATTCAATCCTAAAAATCCACAACATGCATGAAAGGCAAACGTGTCTAAATGTACAGAAAAGATGTGAATTGAATGATTATCGATTTATATTTTTATGCGATAACAAGGTTATAAAATCAGTTATGCAATAATGGTATATAGAACAGCTGGGAATGAATTTCTCAGATCGTTTGAAAGAGATTCAGGCTGACATTGGTTTGCTTTTGCAAAATACAATAACGTCAAATAAAAAGAAAAAGTCATCTCTTTTTTTTTAATCTCTTCAAACAAAGTTATTTTGAGGCTGTGTTCAACCCTATTTGTCTGTTTGCACAATATTGCCAAAAGTTCTTAGTGAATGTCAATGATATCTGGTGGGAGAGTCTGCCATTGTGTAAAGAGCAAGAGATTAAATTTTATAGCAGATGCAGGAATTTTGGTAATTAAAAGCTATTTCATATGCAGAGCTGTATGGGTGGGGGGGGACAGCAATTTATTCTGGAGTCAGAGTCCTGCTTTTTTTTAAAACTGAATCCGAAATAGCATTTGTCTTTCATCTGACTCGAAATTTGAGTCAGTGCCGAAACCAAGTATTAGAAGTCAGTGTCTCTTCACCCCTGTTCAAAATGTTAAGAATGATTCATGGGGGAAAACAAACGTCAACATTGAACAGCTATCCCTTTTTGCACTGTATCTATGTGAAAGGTATGTTTAAATGATAAATATCTGTGAAGGTATCAAAAGCAATAAGAGAATTAAGCTAATACAGACGACATAAAACAAAAAGAATCAACACAGATTCAAGTCGTTTTCAATTTCGATATTTTGTTTCCATTTGCGAGACTTTGTCAAGCTTGATAAAGTTTCATAAATGAAACAAAATATCGAAATAGAAAATCAGCATGAACCTGTATTAATTCTTTTGGTGCTATGTAGTCTGTTTTTGCTGATTTCGCTTATTCCTTTTAATACTTACACATTCTATCTATATATATATACATTTATTTTGTGTACGTATATGTATATATATATATATATGTGAATATATATATAATAATAATAATCCAGGCAAGTTAAAAATCCACAGGATAGTAACCCAAAGAATTTCAACTGGGCTTATAAAAAGTGCTCAATATCAAATAGAGCTTTTATATATGATTATTGATTTTGATTCTTAACAGTCCCAACCACGTAACTTTCCAAATTTTAATTTTAAATTTCTTTTCTTTTCTCCTCATTTCAGTCTTTCCAAATATGATCTAAGGTTAAGATCGAATTTTAACTATGCCTGATGAGATCTCAGTTTATAACAGCTGTTGATCGATAACATCGACATGCCAGTGTCGCAGATTTTGTACATGTCTGTGTAAATAAAAATAATCATATATATGTGTGTGTGTGTGTGTGGTGTGTGTGTGTATGTGTGAATATATAGCTTTTCCCAATATGAATATCTGAGTGAAAGATCAGACTTTTTTCCGCCTGATGAGATCTTAGTTTTTAATAACTATTGATCGATAACATCGACATGCCAGTGTAGCGGCTTTTTGTACATGTCTATATGAATAAAAATGTATATATATTAGGCTGTTATCTTTTTTTTTCTTAGTTAAAAAGAACATCACTTTTATTTTATTTCCACTTATCTATAAGAACACTGATAATTTTCTTTTTTAAATGGAAAAAAAGAGTAAAAATTAATTCATCTATATTATTAAAAAGTGATCATCTTTTTCTTGACCTACCTTGTCCTTCTTGACTGTGTTCCGTGTCCCCTATACTCCAGCCATCTTCCCTCTCACTGTGACAATCAGGGGTCATAAACTGTTTGTGTACATTTTCTCGACCTCCAATTTCCTGTGAACAGACAATGCAAACCAAAATATTGCTGATCTGATCACAAAATACAGATTAATGCAGAGTAATAGCAGAACTGAAAAATTGCTCAAACTGTGCTTCCATACATATTCGATACACATACATGCTTCCATACATATTCGATACACATACATGCTTCCATACATATTCGATACACATACATGCTTCCATACATATTCGATACACATACATGCTTCCATACATATTCGATACACATACATGCTTCCATACATATTCGATACACATACATGCTTTCATACATATTCGATGCACATACATGCTTTCATACATATTCGATGCACATACACGCTTCCATACATATATTCGATACACATACATGCTTCCATACATATATTCGATACACATACATGCTTCCATACATATTCGATACACATACATGCTTTCATACATATTCGATACACATACATGCTTCCATACATATTCGATACACATACATGCTTCCATACATATATTCGATACACATACATGCTTCCATACATATATTCGATACACATACATGCTTTCATACATATTCGATACACATACACGCTTCCATACATATATTCGATACACATACATGCTTCCATACATATATTCGATACACATACATGCTTCCATACATATATTCGATACACATACATGCTTCCATACATATTCGATACACACACATGCTTCCATACATATTCGATACACATACATGCTTCCATGCATATTCGATACACATACATGCTTCCATACATATATGCTTCTATATACATTCGATCGTCATATTTTGAAGTAAAGCTTTGTGCAATAATGTATTATTTGATTATGTTGTGTTACTAAGCATTTCTTTATGTTGTCTTTATATATATATATATATATATATATATATATATATATAGGTATGTTTATATATTTCTATGTAAAGGTTTTACGCTTCAAGTAATTTTTTTTTTTAACATAGTTCACCCCAAACAAGGCAGGTTGCCACTGTAGACGTAAGGGGCTACTGAGAAGAAAGAAAAGGGGAGAAGGTTTGGGGTGGGGGTCAACCTAAATTGGGATCTGCGCAGGGAGATGTCTGTTTACATGAGTTTTAAATTTCTGCATGTCAGTACCGTCGGGAAAACAGAGGGCAGGGAGGGAGTTACAGAGGCCAGCAGCACGAGGAAAGAAGCTATTTGAGTAGAAGGCTCTCCGACATCTGGGGACCTCCACAGTGAATGAATGGGATTTAGTCGAGTTGGTCTAGAGAATTTACGTCGAGGGGCACCAGAGTATCATTGATCATTATGAATTTTGTAACACAGCTGCTCGTTGTACGAGCTCCAAATATGGGCAATATCTAGTTTGATTTAGTTCTATGCAAAGGGAATAAAAAGGGTCTGAAATCCCTTCATGACAATTCAGATAGCTTTGATTTTTATGAAATTATAACAATAGGTAGTAGACATTCCCGAAATTTCAATTTCTTTGGAGTATTTCAAAGGGCTTTTAAGGGCCATAATATGAGAATAGCCTCCCATTCGAAAAATCAAATATATCAGATTTGCATTGAATTTGATTCATTGTCATTAGATACCAATTAAGCAAGATTCCCTGAATTTCAATTTCTTCTTATGACCCCTTAAGCTTAAGCCTTACATTTTAGACATTTTCTAGAATCAAAATCATAATAATGATTCTAGACATAAGGTTTAGTATCAATATATCTTGATTTTAATCTTTGTAAGGGAACATTTAAATGATGCAAAACTGTTCTTTTCGGGGAATTAATTTTACTAATCCTGGGACGGGTATTTTTATAGTATATATATATATATATATATATATATATATATATATATATATATAGAGAGAGAGAGAGAGAGAGAGAGAGAGAGAAGTGGCGATGGAATAATAATGACCTGTTGGCCTCATATGCCATTTCAAAGTGTGGGAAAGGTATGAATCCATAAGTCGTCCTTAGGTATAGGTGAAATAGCAGGATTTCGCTCGATTCTCAAGCCTTGGTAGGTCAATCAGTCTAATAAAGAAAAACCCTGATATAACACCTGAAATCAGGTATGTATCAATCATGTGTGACACATTGTGTTCCTGAATAGTCATTACTTATCGGATGCAGAGAGTGGGTCATGTTTTTCATCATGCACAATCAACTTAAAACAAATTATAATTCTCTTTTTTTTTTAACATGTTATAAACATACAATTATGGTTTTAATGTTCCTAAAGTGACAAAATTGTTTTAAAATAGTGAATACGACACTTAAATTCTGTTCTACGCAAGTTTACTTACTGATATTGCTTTTTCTGAACTTACAATTATTGCTTTAATGTTGCTAAAGCGATAAAATTATTTTTAAATAATAAATACACTGCTTAAATTACGCTGTATGCTAGTGACAGCTTTATTAATATAAAGTCTTTTAGGTTTAAGCAATCTAAAAAAAAAAGCTTAATCATTTAATTCGTTCACTTCAATTAATAAAGAAAATTGCTAAAATTATATTTTATGCAAGTTTTAATTAATAATCTCGAACCCAAATTTAGTTTATAATCATCTTTATTAAGTGAACGAATTAAATATTATCGTGATAATTAAATTTAATATCATGTTTCGGAATTTTTGAGATGAGGATTGATCATTTGTATTATTTGGATTATTCGGACAACTGTAAATAAAGGGTTCCGTTCGAAATTCCATACAGATTCACGAGTTTTACAAGATGCACCTGAAGACGGTCGGATGTTACATCGGCTGAAACGTTGTGAGAAAAACATCCAAGATAAGAATAGTAGTCTGAATAATACAAAGTTAATTTCATTTTCAAAATCCGATTTAAAAATAATTAGATCCTTCCTAAACAAAAGAAAAATCCAGGTTGTCCTCGATGGCCGTTCATCTAAGCAACATGACATAAATGCTGGTGTGCCCCAGGGATCTATTCTTGGACCTTTGTTGTTCCTGATCTATATAAACGATCTCCCTGATGACAGTGTCTGAGATTGGTTTATTTGCTGACGACACCACGCTTTACTCTCGCCATGTTGGCAAAACAGACGCGATCATATCTGAGGCAATGGCTGAATCCTTAGAAAATGACCTCCAAGCTGTAGTGGATTGGGGCCATAAATGGTTGGTGACTTTTAATGCCGCAAAGACGTAGCTCCTTTCCTTCAACAACTACAAGAAGCCTCTCCAACCACCGATTGTCATGGCAAATAACACCCTACCTGAGAGTACATCATTCAAACTCCTTGGCCTAACCTTCACAGGTAACATGAATTGGAACACATACATTGAAGACATTGCCAAGGCTGCCGCAAAGAAGGTTGGCTCCCTCTACCGTGCTAGTGGACTCCTTACACCTGACATTATCCTGTATCTCTACAAAGCCACCATTCCCCCATGCATGGAGTATTGTTGCCACATCTGGGCTGGTGCATCATCTACTAGTCTCTCCCTCCTTGACAAAGTCCAAAAAAGAGTCGTCAACCTAATAGGTCCCTCACTGTCAGCTAAGCTCCAGCCCCTGTCCCATCGCCGCAATGTAGCATCCTTATGGTTGTTTTACAAATACTTCAATGAATTATGCTCTGATGAGTTTGCTACTCTGGTGCCCCCTTGATGTAAATTCACTAGACTAACTCGACATTCTACTAAATCTCATTCATTCACTGTGGAGGTCCCCAGATGCCGGAGAGCATTCTACTCAAATAGCTTCTTTCCTCGTGCTGCTGGCCTCGGTAACTCCCTCCCTGCCCCGTTTTCCCGACAGTACTGACATGCAGAAATTTAAAACTAATGTAAACAGACATCTCACTGCTCAGATCCCAATTTAAGCTGAACCACCAATCCTTCTCCCCTTTTCCTTTTTCTCAGTAGCCCCTTACGTTTACAGTGGCGGCCTGCCTTGTTTGGGGTGAATCATGTTAAAAAAAAAAATTTTTTTAAATTGTTTAGTAAAAACACAAAATTCAAAGTACAAGATTCCCGGGCAACGCCGGGTAGGGACTGCTAGTTTTTTTTGTTTTTTGTTTTTTTTTTTTAATATTTGGTTTTTCCTTAGCCGTTATTCAAACACCGGTTTGAAAGAAATATTTTAAATTTCCCCTCTTTGTTCTTTCCTCTCCTCCTCCTATTTTCCCTCCCTGTTTTTTTTACTCTCATGTCCATGTTCTCAATTGTAAATTAAAATCAAAAATAACATCCTTTCCCACTTTTTCCGATGAAGTCTTCATAATAAAGACGGAATATTAAAATGGGTTAATTTGATTGTATCGTTGTGGCATCTCAACTCTTTTCTATTTATTATCTATTATAATAAATGAGTTCAGCAACGTATTTTCATCATCATCATCATCATATTCGGTTTAACGTCAGTTTTTTCATGCTGGCATGCGGTGGACGGCTTTAAGAAATTGACTTCCAAACTAACCTATCTCTGCCAAGGTCTTTATTTATCCACCTTTCTCTTAACTTCATTTTTATCACTTCCTCCCATGTTTTCCTTGTCATTTCCCTGTGAACAGAACCTGCTACCATAACTGTCCTACATCTACTAACCCAAGAACTGTCATCCATTCTTTCAACGTGCCATACCAACAAAGTTTCCTGTTCTGCACACATCCCCCACTCTGTCCAGATTAAATCTTCCTCCGAGGTCATCAGAACTAAGCCTTTCTTTAAGACTCCCATTACACATCCATTGTATCATTCTTATATCATTTCTTTCCATGCAATGCATACATGCGAAAATATACCTTAGTTTTGAGATGTAGTTATGTTTGAAAAAAAAATTGTTTTAATTGTTCTAATTACCTGTAATTTATAACTAACTGAACAAGTCACCTATCTATTTCTTGGTTATGCATTTCTCTCGCCTTTCACGACATTGATTCAACCACTCTCTAATATTTCTTAATATCCCTGTAAGCATTCAGAGAAAGAGTGACTCTTTTTACAGCATCGTCATCTAATTTACATACGTGTGTTTGGACACACCACAAACATATATGTAAATTATGTGGCAAAATAAGTCTCTTCACATGTTAAATAATAATAATAATAATAATAATAATAATATAGAAATAGAGAGACTTATTTTTAGTTTTGCAAGAAGAATATCATAACAGATATGTCACAATTTAGGAAATGTTTAACGAAATCAAAGCAGAATAGTGATTGTGACATATATATATATATATATATATATATGAAAAATGAAAAAGGAAAGCAAAAAACTATATTATTTATGTATTCATCAACGTTTCGTCTTTATTGTGAGACTTCCTCAGGATGAAAAATATGTATATATGCATATATATATATGTGTGTGTGTTAATTATTCTAATTACTTTAGTAGATTATGCTATATTGAACACTATTGTATTTGAAGAAACAAGTTTTTTTTTTATTAATACATAATATCTATCTTCCTGGAAAAATCGAAAATTTCTGCTAATTTTTTTTTAAATGAAAAGAATGGAAATAACTGGCAAGACTCGAATCCACCGTGAAACTAGCAAATCTATCCTAAACTTTTAAAGAATTAGCAGAAACTTTCGATTCTTCCATGTATATAGATGGTATGCAAATATCTGTTTACAAAAACTTGTCCAATAAATACAAGACTGTTCTATATGAAATAATAGATTCCACTGTTGACCAAAGGAAAGAGTCTATCAAGAATGTATACACAGTGTGATGAGGTATGGAAGTGAAACCAGACCAGTGAGGTTTGAAGATACGAGTTGTTTGGAGAGATATGATATGAGAATAATATGATAGATGTGTAATGTGATTCTTAAAGACATGCTTAGATCTGATGACTTCAGAGGAAGATAACATCTGGACAGTATAAGGAGATGTGTGCAGAACAAGAGACTTTGGTGGTTTGGTCACATAGAAGTAACGGATTTGAGTGCTTGGGTAGTTGAGGTAGCAGGGTCAATTGGCAGGGGAAGAACAAGGAAAACAAGGGAGGAAGTAATAAGGATGGATTTAAGGGAAAGAGGGATAAAGTAAAACTTGGTTAGGTTAGTTTGGAAGTCAATTTCTAAAAGTTGTCCAACAGATGACAGCATAAAAAACAGACATTAAACCGAATATGATGATCATAATGATACTGAAGTAATTATAATAATCAACACACAACAAATTAGTGTCATAGGCTATGTCTGTCAAATTTGGTTGGAATCGAACCATTTGTTTTTGAGTTTATATTTCATATTCTATGCTTATACTTCCATTGTCACTGCTCGTTTCGTATTATTGGTCCCCGATTTTATAAATCAGGGGGACTTATGTTTTGAGGCATGTCCGTCCATCCGGATTTTTCTCCGCAACCATCCATTGAATTTCTTTGCATGAAGTTGTAGCTTTGGTCAGGTTAGAAAGTGATATTCTCCGATTTTTGAAAAAAAATCTGGTTAGCCCCCAGGGAGTCAAAAGGCCCCAAAATGGCAAAAAATGACATTTTTTGCCCCATAACCTTTCATCCATTCATTCAATTTCTCTGAAACTTGACCAAAGTGTAGAGGCAATTGTTCCTAATAGAAAATAAGTATCGCTGACCTTGGAAAAAATCTGATTCGCGACCCCAGGGGTCAAAAGCCCCCAAAATGACAAAAAAATTACTCTTTTCTCCCATAACGTTTGATCCATCCATTCAATTATTCTGAAACTTGGCCAAAATGTAGAGGCAATTGTTCTGGATATAAAATGAGCATCCTTGACCTCAGAAAAATTCTGGTTCGCGCCCCCAGGGGGTCAAGGGGGGGGATCAAAAATGCCCCAAATTGCCTAAATTTATTGCATTTTACACTCGCCACATCGAGTCACATACAGAGGGGGACCACACACGCACGGCTTGTTATTATTAGACAGGACAAGTATTCAGAAGAGATGGAGAAAAATTATAGGTTATTTGAGCTAAGTATAAAAGTTTGATTTTCACAAATAAATGCCTGCAGGGATGTATCTGTTTCTTACTTTAAGGAATACAATGGTAGCACTTACGGTTCATATAATTATCAAAGTCAGCCGATATGAGAGTGTGTGCATTTTATTGATTTCCTTGACATTTTACTCTTCATTAAGTCTTACATATCATGAACAAACGTGGTTCTAATCACTTCTTGATAATCCAGTGTTCCTTCAATGAGGAACATGTACGCTGACATGAGAGAGAAAGAGAGAATGAATGGAGAGAGAGAGAGCAACGGCTTATGGCAGATTTTAGTGAAGTTAAGAACTAGAGAGAGAGAGGGGGGAGGAAGAGATCCTCTTTAATCAACTCCTCCTCCCTCCTTTTTTTCAACCATGGATCCAATTTCAGTTATTGTGAAGCTTATTGGAGACCGAATTCTTCTAATATCAGACTTGAAGGTTTCTTTCCTTTTTGCATTAGACAAGTTGATTTTTTCTCTTGATGAACAAAATACTGCCGGGCTCTGGAGAGAAAACATAAAAAGCTAAAATAAAGGAAATGTTGAAAAAAAAAAAAATGGTTGTTTCAAATAAGATCAGATCAGAGTCACTCATCACTGATGTAACATGACTAAAGTATTAAAAAAATAAACAATTTTTAAATGAAAAAATACAAATAGAATCGTATGAATTCACAACACATAATGTTGACTGATGCTATTACCCAGATTAGGAAAAGGATTCTTTTTTTTTTTTTTTCAACTTATTTGCTAATTTCAATTTTTGTTCCCCCTTTTTTTCCCGTTCTCTGTTCACCAGTCTTTTTCATTCTCCCTTTTTATTTACTCTTGCCTTTTCTCACCCCTTTTCTGTCCTCTGTCTTTCTCTTTTCCTGTGTCTCCCTTTCTCTCTTATTCACAGTTCCCTGCAGCTTTTGCCCTTTGGTGTATTCTTGATATTTTATACTTGCTCTCCCTCTCTCCTTTTCATCTCCCCATTCTCCTGTTCATTCTCTCACTCTCTTCTTCCATTTCTCCTTCTCACTTTCTCTCTCTCTCCCTCTTTCAATCATTCACTCTTTCTCTCTCAAACCCTGTTCCATTCATCCCCACCCACCCATGTTGGTGTATTCCTGGAATTTTCAGAGTCACTTTTCGAATCCATTGAGTGATATTCACGCTGAGTTAGAAATATGAAATTTAGCATCAAAAATTCAAATACAATTCCTTCTTAATTAGATGATCTTTCTGTGAATGGTTCAGCTGGCCGTTCGATGGTGATTTTGTGGCTTTTTTTTTTTTCATTTTGGGTGGAGGTGGGGGCGGATTTTGTTTTTCTGGTAAAAGGAAAAGTCAGTGTTTAAAGATACATGAACAATTAAAAGACTCCAAATTAAAATTGTGGAGAGCGAGAGTTCAGTGAGAAAAGAGAGGTTCAGAATGTACTGTTCAAAAAAGGAGCAGGTATTTTTAGTCTGGTCGTCTCATTCCAAGTGTTTTCCGAATGAGAAACTAAAAATGAAGCCAAGAATAAAACACCACTGACTTCTACCCAATTAGAGTCAAGCCAGCAGGAATACAAAGATTATTAAAAACAGAAAAAGGTAAAAAATAAGAATTAAAAAAAAAATAGAATGCTTCAGAATCATGTATAATTTTAGAATGAAGTTAATTTCACCATTTCTTTTTCTTTTTTTATCTTTCAAAACTCAGACCTTTTCCAAAAATTTAACTGGGCAAAAATGTAAAAAAAAAAAAATGTCAAGATAATAAGTCAAAACACAATTATATCATGTTTTAAGGGAGGGGGGACGAGATGAGATGAGGAGAAGAAAAAAACATTTGCTTGTGTGAAAACCAGAGTTAAAAAAAAAAATACATGCCTTTTTTATTTGTATTTTTAATTTATTTATTTCTGTCAATTATTTTCGATCAATTGACATTAATAACTACGCATAACACAATTATTTCTCTGGTTTTATTTTTAAAGTTATGTTAGACAGCAAATCTAGCTAAGAGCCAAAGCACACACTTAATACAGCTACGCACTTGATCAGTAAAAGTTAAGCAACATTATGTTAAGCCATAATCAGATGGGTGACTCACTGAATATAACAAACATTCCAAACGAGGCACCAATTATTTTTCAAGTTTTATTTTTAATGTTTGACAGCGATTTCAGTTTATGACAACAACATGCACTTAACAGATACCCACTTGACCCATAAATGTTTTTTTTTATAAATTCAAGCATATAGGTTTTCTGGAATTTCTTCAGTTTCTTTGTTTTAATAAAAATTATAGTTTTAATATAATAATAAAAGAGAAGTGGTTACCAGCAAGGATTGTTGTTATGTCAGATTTATGGTACCAATTTAACTAGGATGTTAGCAACCTTTACGTGGTCTCTCCTGTGAGTAACTAATTCTAAAAAAATAAATAAATAACACCTGAATGAATCAAGTAAAAAAAATCTTAATAATTAGCAGATTTACCCAGCATTGCCTGGGAATCAATCATAACTAGTAAAACTTGGAAAAGGTATGAATCACCCCACACACAATTATTGGTTAAATAATATAACTATTGTTCTTCTAACAATTAGCTTACAAAAGTAAAACATTTGTTTAAGAGAATTGATTATAGAGGTTAATATTTTGTTAAACAAAATAACCCAACACTTTATTGTTATAGCAAAATTTTTATCATTTAAAACCAGGTTAAAACATCTGCAGGAAAGCTGCTTATTTCAAATATGTCACTGGTTTTGTTTCGAGATCAACCATTGACAACTAATATGGAGACAGAAACAGACATATATATATAATTTTTTTTTATCATAGTTCACCCCAAAGACGGAATGGGCTACTGAGAATTAGGGTGAAGGTTTGGTGGGGGGGGGTCAACCAAAATTAGGAGCTGCGCAGCGAGATGTCTGTTTGCATTAGTTTTAACTTTCTGCATGTCAGTAAAGTCAGGAAAGCAGGGAGGGAGTTCCAGAGTCCAGCAGCACGAGGAAAGAAGCTTTTGGAGTAGACAGCTCTTCGGCATCTGGGGACCTCCACAGTGTATGGATGGTCTTTGGCAGATTGTCGGGTTGGTCTAGTGAATTTACGTCGTGGGGGTACCAGAGCAGCAAGCTCATCAGAGCACAATCCATTGAAGCACTTGTAAAACAGGCACAAGGAAGCAACATTGCGGCGATGGGACAGGGGCTGGAGCTTGGTGGATAGTGAAGGACCTATCAAGTTGACGACTCTTTTTTGGACCTTGTCTAAGAGGAAGGGACTAGCGGATGATGCACCAGCCCGGATGTGACAACAATACTCCATGCATGGGCGGATGGTGGCTTTGTAGAGATACAGGATAATGTCAGGTGTGAGATTTTTATATATATATGTGTGTGTGTGTGTCTTGTGTAAGGTTAGTGGGAGAGAACCCCAGCAGAGTGCTCGATTATTAAGAAAAATACAAAATGAGAGCGTAATATTTATTAATGTTTGTATTACATAAGATCAGAACAATATCGGTACCGTCGGTTTCAAATTCTAACAAAGGTGACCTATAAAGGCCTCTTTACTGGACTCTCTTCAACATATGCCGAAGAGAGTCCAGTATAGTAAAGCGGCCTTTATATGTACCTTTTGTTACGATTTGAAATTGACAGTACTGATGTTGTTCTGATCTTCTGTAATCCAAACATTGAATACCCGTCCCAGAATGGGTAAAGATAATTCCCTGAACAGAACAGTTTTGCACCACTTTTATGTCCCCTTATGGGGACTAAATATCAACATATAATGTTACTAAACCTTATGTCGAAAATTCTTATGATTTTGATTCTAGAAAATGTCAAAAACGTAAAGCTTAACTTTAAGGGGTCTTAAGAAATTGAAATTCAGTAAATCGTGCTTTATTGGTGTTTAATGACGATGGATAAAATTCGATGCAAATCTAAAATATGCAAATTTTCAAATGGGAGGATGTGCCCATATCAAGTCCCCTAAAAACCTTTAAAATACTCAAAAAAAAAACTGAAATTTGGGGAACATTAATTGAGGACTTAAATGCCTATTTACAAATATTTCCCCCAAATCAGAGGAATCTGAATTTTCACAAAGGGCTTCCACTCCATTTTATCCCTTTTGCATTAAACTAAATATAGCCCACATTACGACCCTCTTACGCCTAGCAGCTGTTTCAAAATTCATAACGATCAGTTAATTAGTTTAGGAGTGAATCTTGTACATACAAATATATAAACATACACATACCTAACTATATATATATATATATATATATATATATATATATATAGATAGATGGATATATAAATTTATTATCATTCAAAAGGGGATGATAGTTTGTTGGAAGCATTGTTGACAAATAAGTATATAGGCATTGAATAAGGCTGTATGTTATGCAGAAGAAAACACGGAATGGTGAATGAAGATGTATTTTTTGTTTATCTGAGTTCACCCCAAACAAGGCAAGTTGTCGCTGTAGATGTAAGGAGCTACTGAGAATTAGAGTGAAATTTTAGGGGATCATCCTAAATTAAGAGCTGTGCAGCGAGATGCTTGTTCACATTAGTTTTAAATTTCTGCATGTCGGTACAGCCGAGGGAGCAGGGAGGGACTTCCAAAGGCAGGCAGCTCGAGGAAAATAAGCTATTGGAGTAGAAGGCTCTCTCTGCCATCTGGGGACCTCCACAGTTAGTGGATGTGATTTAGCTGATTGTCAGGTTGGTCGAGTGTATTTACGTCGAGGGGGCATAAGAGCATCAAGTTCATCGGAGCACATTCCATTGAAGTACTTGTAAAACAAGCACAAGTATGTAACATTGCAGCGATGGGACAAAGCTGGAGTTTGGTGGATAGTGAGGGACCTATCAGATTAACAACTCTTTTTTGGACCTTGTCTAAGAGGGAGAGATTAGTGAGTGGTGCACCAGTCTAGATGTGACAACAATACACCATGTATGGGCGGATGTTGGCTTTGCAGAGATACAGGATACTGTCAACTGTGAGAAGTTTTCTATCACAGTAGAGGGAGCCCACCTTCTTTGCAGCAGCCTTGGCAATGTCTTCTATATATTTGTTCCAATTCATGTTACCTGTGAATTTTAGGCCGAGGAGTTTGAACGTTGAACTCTCAGGTAGGGTGTTATTTGCGAGATGAACAAAAATAAATCATTGAAGACAATATATAGGATATTTGTTTTTTAAAAACTCATCCATTTATTTTTAAATAAATCTTTTATTTACTAAAAATAGAATCCAGAATAGTGGAAAATATTTTGATATTTCGTTATTTCCATGGATAGAGTTTATTTCCAAGAACTTCTCATCTGAAGAACATGTTGCCACAAGATTGCTTCCCTGAGGGCTACAACATTGTCAATCAAATGTAATGTCAATAAACACTTTTCATTAACCTTTATCCTCGATGAGGTTTGATAAGTGGTGACTCTTTGGAAAAATAGATATCTAAAGATTATGACTTCAGTTTATCAGTAATATCGAAATGAATAACTGCGATAGGTTTTCCATCTATCCTAACTATATTAATATCAAAAACAGGTCATGCTTATTTAATTCTAATGATAAAACGATGTTTTGAAATACCGTATATCTAGTCATCTCCAAACAGAGCGATTAATAGAAGCCACAGGGCAATGATCATCCTTGAAGTTACATTTTACTCTAAGCTAGATTTTGTGTCAAAACCAGCCATCGTTGGAGCGACAAGTAAATGGAACAAGGGCAGAAATGAAAAGAGAGAAAAGAGAGACAGAAAAGGGAAAACGGAAAAGCGGAAATGAGTGCAGGCTCAGAATATTCAGAAATTATTTTCCTTGAACTATATTTATTATCTTTCTTGAATTATTACTGAGTAACAAGAGAATGCAATTTTCTCTTTGCAAGTACAAAAAATGACTTACTCAACTCATGTGCGAGATTAAAAACGAGGCTTTTCCTCTTTCTGGCCATGGGTCAGACATTTTCTGACGAGTTTTACATTTTTACATGGTTTTTACAACTCTGACATGAGATCTCGCTTATGGTCACAGTTTATACAAGACTCCTAGACAGTTAGCCATTTCAGCATGCCCTTTTCTATTGGTTGCAGGATTAGTTCCCAGAATATATTCAAGATAATATCAAAGTAATTTGCATCTACTTTTACAATTCTAATGCAAATCTCTTAAAATTGTTTGCCCTGGCAATTCATGTTTATTTCGATTATGTTTAGGGACTATTAACATGGACTCTTTCGTTAATAACTACCTCTGTTACTTTCATTCTCTTTTTATGTGTCATGTTTTATTATTTTTATTTTACGTTTGCCTTTGACAAACCTTCTCTGTGGGATATAAATGTACATATATATATATATATATATATACTAGCAGAGCTACCCGGTGTTGCCCAGGTAAGAGTGTGGGATAGCATCACATGCGACATCATGGTAGGGAGAGTTTACTTTAACAGCAACCTTGATGCTGTCAGCTAGATGTCTTACTCACTGAGCTATTCAGATATAAGTTAATAACGCTAATAAATAGATTAATTACATTGTCTAACATGTTTGAAAATTGTCATTAGCTCCTTTAAGGGGCAGCCAGAGACACAAAAATAACTCCATTATGTTCACATGCAAATTGTGCATGTGAATACAATTATATTGAAAGTACACTTCCTAGTATGTCTTCGTTTTTAGGGGCAGACATACACAGATAGAGAGGTGTTCTCTTTGATTATATATATATATATATATATATATATATATATATATATATTCCGTTCGGAATTAGCTTCCTGCACTGAAGATTGCGTTAGCATGAAACATCGATGTCTGTAGGTAATAAATAATTAATATTTATTTATAAATATTATTATAAGCCCCCTCCACCAAAGGCCGGGCACTCTGAGTGACTTTAATAACAAGCAGTACTAATAGCGAAATGCACGAACTGAATACGTTCGTAGATCACTCTAAACTGCTTGTGTAAATTTAGCCGCCGATTCGCTATTTACAAAGTTGAATTCCTCCCTAATTAATAACTAGTTCTCTATGGTCGAGGGGTTAAGAGTCTTGACTACGAATCAGTGGCGATTTGTGATCGGGTTCGCGCCCGCCGTCCGTTTGGGAATTAGCTTGCATCACTGAAGATTGCGTTAGCATGAAACATCGATGTCTGTAGGTAATAAATAATTAATATTTATTTATAAATATTATATATATATATATATATATATATATATATATATATATATATTTCATTTGAATCAAAGAGAAAACAGTTTTCAGTGAAGGGGTTATATCACCGGGGACCATTTTAATATCAAAATTTTCTGAAATTTTGGTCATTTACCTTTAGTTTAAATTTCATTTGAATCTAAAGGAAAACAGTTTTCATTGGGGGGGGGGGGAGCGTTAAAGTGATATATTTCTTATATAGAGAGGTCAGTAGTCCACATGCCAATTTTCAAATTATTTTGTATTGAAAAGTCTTGAACACACTTTAAAATTCAACCAGGTCCGTAGAAACGAAATTACTTTCGATGCCTTCTAACAATTGATGCTCCCTAATCTTTTGATTAATGACATAAAACTCGCATCTCTTTCCTCATTAATCAAAAACCCCTTGTGTTACTAATCAAGGGTTCCTTACTAATTTATCTTAATTATGCCCCAAATTCAATTTGTCAGAATAGCAAAAAGATTGTTTTTCTCTATGAACTATGCTTGTTTGCTTGTTTATTATTTCTTTCTGAACATCTTTTCAACCCGTTAAAACATAACATTATTATTATTTCTCATACGTCTTTTGACATTTCCATTTTCTAATTATTTCTTATCTCAACCTTTAAAAAAGTTTTTTTTTTCTTTTAATCATTGATCACAGCATAAAATATTAATATACAGATCAAATTCTGTTAAATATTTCATCGGATAGTTACCCAAAAGATTCCATCTTAATATATTTTTTTACCATTCTTTCTGTTTTCATCTAATTACATCTGAAATTCTTTTGCTATTGCTCTTCTTATTATGATCTAGCGAGTTTTTCAAAAAAATATATTACTCTATTATACTAAAGTTGAATTATTCAAGGCTTTTTCTTATATATTTTAATCACACAAAATACATGTTAAAACATTCCTCGGTTTTAAGATTGGGTAATGTTTTTAAAAAACTTCCATTTTAATTGTTCTAATTAGCCGTAAATTGCAATCAACTCACCAAGTGACCCATCTCCTATTACTCTCACCCTCTCTCAGTGTATATTGTTTTCATCCCACTCTTATTTTATACGCTATCTATCACTTTTACTCCCGTCTCTCTCTCTCTTATTGTTAAAATAAAATCCTAGATGAGAATAGTAGTCCGAATCATCCAAATAATACAAATTATCAATCTTTATCTAAAAAATTCTTAAGCCAAAAAAAAACAAACTTAAATTTCGTCAAACACTAGGAATGTTGTCAATCAGAACTAAGGAGGCCTCCCTCCCCAATAGTTTGCTGCCACGGCGTAAGTAGTTTGTAGCAAGGTTTTATTGTCAGAGATTTCCTTCTCTTAGATGGATAGCCTGACAAGGTCTTACGGGTCCAACACACCGAGAGGGGTAAAATAGCCTGCACCCGTGTACTAGTCAGGTATTTCCGAGCCCCCGCAGCTCGTCAAACAAATCGTCAAAAAAATCGCTACGATATCAAATTTGAAAATTTATATTCCTTATAGAATATATAATTTATTGGATGGATGCTGAAATTGTCAGTAAAATTGGAGAATTCTTTTATTTTTGGCGATTAAAAAATGACCAACTCAGTTTGTTTACAAGGAGGAGACTAAGTGGGAGGAGGAATGAGCCCCTAGCGCCGTCAGTGCAATGGATGCAATACGAGTGAATTCATTTTGCCAATTCAATAATCCTCGTTGGTAACAATTATGTCACCCATACCTTCCACTTGTAATCAAGCTTGCTAATTCTTTGCATAACGTCTAACTATGGATAAGCACAACAATTAAGGAGAATAAAAAAGGAGATTCTGTGAAACTGCAGTACCCCTCATTTATTTGTATAATATATTTATTTCTACTTGTGCAATTTATTTGACGCTATAAACAATAATACTTTAAATAATACTCTCGTTTTTTTAGAAATTAAAACTCCAAGGACCACTAAAACGGACTGTGGCTGAGACAGTGCTGAAAGAAACGATGTGAATGAATGAATTAGAGAGAGAAAGTACATTGTAAGCGATAAGCAAAGTGACCAAAAGCACTGTAGCTGAGACAGTGCTAAATAATTAAGTGTAGAAGAGTAGAAAGTGGACTTTAGGTTTACTTTCGGCAGCCTCGTAACTCTCACTTCACTTATTTCGTCCTTTAGTTCTCACATTACATGAGTGATGTTTCTGACAAAAAGGGGAAGAATTGCTGTTTTCTGGGTCGGAATCTATCCATTTAACACTTATCGTTGGCTAGTTTTTTTACTATGAAGTAATATTTTTTTAGCTCCTTACATCCAGTGGCTTAATGCCTTGTCTGGAGCGATTTCCATTAAAAAAAAAAAAGATAGAGTTTCTGAACAGAATGATGTTTACTTGAAATGTGCATCAGTAAACAAATTATTACATAAACAATTATTATAATCATTTTTTTATATTACTGCATGTGCAGAATATTCAGGAATTATCTTCCTTGAACCATATTTAAGTAATCTCCCTTGAATTATACTAAGAAACGAGAGAATGCACTCTTCTATCCATAAGTACAAAAAGAATCATGTGCAAAATTCAGAATGAGACTTTTCCTCTTTCTGGCTGGCTTTCAAGGCCAGCAGATGTGTGCTCCCTGACTCTCCATCTTAAAATTGTTTTCACAAGTCTAACATAATTCCCGTCAAATGTCTTTCACTAATGTAGTCTTTTAACGTCGCTTTCCGTTAGTACAACACAATTTCTATTTAATTTACAGTTGTTTTATATTGAAAGGTTTGGGATGAAAAAAAGAAAAACAGTTCTTTTTACAACCAGAAACATTTTATTTAGATGACTTTCAAGTTCACCGAAACACCTAGAAAGAAACTGATATTTATTTATCGTAAAATAAAATTTTATTAATATTTGATTAAAGTGAAAATATCTACTTAATGACAGCTTTCAATTTTTAAATCGGAAATTGCAAGCAATGTTTTTCAAAACACAGTTACTCATATCTCAGGTCGGGTGTTTCTTTTTTGGAAGCAATTAATAATTTTTTTTCACCATTTTCTTTTTTATTATTAACACATAAGAAAATCAAACTGGATTTTATGATTGGAAATTTTCATTTTTTTATCGCAAATAAACAAATCGAACTTTTTGTTGGGGTTGGGTTTATTTTTTTCTCAATTACGTGTGAATTTACGACTTTTAAACTCGGACATAGGGTTAGTTGTAAAAGAAATTTGATTAACTCTTATAACAAAATGTTTACAAACGAGTGAAATTAAAAACTCCGCCAAAATCTAAGCGGTATAAAATTATGAGGGACTGTTTTTTGATAAACACCGCTTGTCAATTTTCGATTTCAAAACCAGAAGCCGTCATCAAGTAGACTTTTTATTTTTATCTAATTTTTTCGTTTTTAACTTTCTTATTTTTTTTAAACTTAAATATTTTAACTTATTTTAAAATGTTAATATTTAATTATTTAAAAAAAAAAATTTTTGTTTTAGCTTTTTCAAGTTGAAATATTAGATTAAATTCAGAATTTTTTTTGTTTAAAAATGGGAATAGATTGGTAAACTAAGTTTTTTTAAGTTTAAAATTCTTTCAATTTTGTGTAGCAAAAAAAAAAAAAATAACCACCTATCACCATTCAAAGTATTAAAGTGAATCGTTTTGTTTTGTTTATCTTATAGCATATTTTATTCACTACTGAGTCACCACTTGTTAAGTCTAAAAACCATTCGAGGATAAGGGTTAATGAAATGGATAGATTGACAGTTGAATGATAATGAATATTATGAGAGGATTGAAAATAATGAATGGAATTAATAAAATTTGATTACATATGAGGACGATTTATGACAAGTGTTTATTGACACTGGATTCGGGGACGCAATATTGCGGTAACGTGTTCTACAGATGGGAAGTTCTTGGAAAGAAACTTTGTTCATGGAAATTCCGTTTGATGCAAGGCACACGGAGGAAGAAATGAAAGTTCTTTGCAGTTGTGGTAGGAAAACGAGTTCTTGCTGTAAACTCGGTTTGAATGCCGACATACAAGACTAATTTTAAACGATTCATTGAATATGGTTTCTAGTTTACCCATATCTGGAGAGGGTGTGTGTTCATATCTTTTCTCAATGGTATTATAGTGTTATGAAATGCGAGGGGGTGCTTAGGAATTAAATATGGTGGGATTGACCTTTAGAACAGGATAATGACATGCAGTTTGCAGAGTTCAGAATGCGCACCTAGGCCATTTTGAAGGTCAAGCGACCACACGTTGGGGCACAAAAAAGAAGAAAAAAAGAAAATTGAAGTTTCTTACTTATCTGATATCCAACAGAACAATCCTAAAAAAAACAAAAAAAACGATGCTCTCCTGTTTAGCCCTAACTTGAACCAGACAACGAAGATTACGTAAGAAAAAAGAAAAAAGTTATTTTCTTAACACAGTCTGAGTGATTATTTCACCCCTACATGGAAAGAGCAGTTTTTCCAACAATGAATCTGACTGGATTTGAACTCGGCTTAGCTGATTCTATAAGTCAGGTCGATATCCATTATACCAGTAAAGTGAATGGAGTGAAGGGATGCACGTATGTGGTTGGTAGGGGAGAGAAAGGAATTTTGATAGCTGACCTCAACTGGCAGATAATTAAGAGACATGGAGACAGAGGCAGCAGAATCAGCAGATAGCAGGGTTCTTCTCATTCCAGATGTATGTTGTGATAGCCATTGCTGAAAATCAATGGGTAAAGGAAGATGACCAGATATGTAGTAAGTTAAAATGGCCAGAGATGGCATTATTAGAATTAGGTTGAAGACCTAGCAGTGCTGTCTAAATCTGACACTGGCCCGTGAAAGGTCGAACGTAGCTGACATGAGAACGGACAAAGGTGATGTCTACCTCGACATTGGAGAAGGCTGTGTGTAGCAACTCCACACGAACAGAAGAAGAAAACTGTCATACAGCTTCAACGAACACTTAGTTTCCAATTCCTTCTAGCAGTTTGAAATAACGCCCAGATTTTGTGATATAAACTTTGTAGCAAATAAAAGTTTCGATAAAATTTATCTTACAGCTGTTACTAAGATGCAACCAAATGATTTGAAGATGATAATATTCAAAAAAGAAAACTCACTACAGACCTGCAAACCTACAAAGTGCAAAAATCGTAAGATCCATGAAAAAAGGAGATTTGTGGATGCTTATTTTACAAAAACAGACTGGTTGACAGACTGACAAAAATGGTATTTTAAACTTAAGGTAGACAGACTGACGATAATGCTATTTTAAACTTACGGTTGACAGACGGACGATAATGCTATTTTAAACTTAAGGTTGACAGACGGACGAAAATGGTAATTTAAACTTAAGGTTGACAGACTGACGAAAATGCTATTTTAAATTTATGGTTGACAAACTGACAAAAATGTTATTTTAAACTTAAGGTTGACAGACTGACGATAATGCTATTTCAAACATAACCTCGGTAGTCAAACCAACACAAAAGGCACATATTCAAGGCTACTACCATAATCTATACACCAATTTTGATAAAACTTGACTACATAGTTTTTAAAATATTAAAATTCGTTGACAGACCGACTGAACAGAAAATGAACCTCTTGTAGTTTGTCATTGCGAGATACACCTGACAAACTCCTCTTGGCACTGGCCCGTTTTGGTTGTAGTGGCCCGCTTCAGTTCAGGAATAGTCTGGGAATTGTTTTGATAGGCATTGTCTTTGAGATAACCCTAGAGATAAAAATCGGTGTGGAGGGAGGTTTAAGGTCTGATGGGTGTGAAGCCCATCTAGGATCACATCCCGTACCAATTAGAAAAGCATCAACTTGTCCTCCTATACCATCGAATGGTGATAAAACAAAGGCAGTTGGACATTCATGATTGAAACTTGGTGGACAAGTCAGGTATAAACTGAAACTTATTTGTTGGATTTTATTGATGGTGGCTTTTTTTTTTGGAGGATCACCCTGTATATAAATTGTGACAAACTTGAATATTCTTTCTGATTATCTGAATTTCTTTTCTATCTAAAAACGTGATTTTCTTCCACCGTGACCGACAGCACCTTTTTTGATGGCAGTGTGATTTATAAAGAAACATCAAATATTGTTTTCAAGATATTTATGAAATGTTGAAAATGTATATCGGAATGCATACGAGCTGCACGAAACGGAACAGATGCTGCTGCAAAATATGGATGCTTGAAAGACAGCAGATATAACAATGGATATCAAATGCAGAATTGACAAAGCAAAAATGAACAAACAGTAAGAGAAACATCTTTGTACAACTGAAGAAAAGCGATAGAAAAAGAAAAGATTATCTGTCAGAATCTATAGATGTCTGACATAAATAAAGAAGATATTTAAAACAATAATGTCGATCATTCGATACGGCAGTAAATCACCGTCATAGTCTTTTATGATCTATTTATTCGTTTTTTTGTTTTTTTTTATAACTGCTATACTTTTTGCTCCGTATACAGAGTGAAGGGAAGAACAAGAAAATGAAAAGAATTTTAAAAAATATAAAGAAAGACGCTCGGTGTTGGGTAGTAAAACGTTTGATACACAGATCGGATTATGGGTAGGAAAAAATAAAGAGATACATACATATATATATATATATATATATATATATATATATATATATATATATAAAAGTAAAATATGAGCTGAAACAGAGAACATGCAGAAGCTGAACGAAAGAGATACAAAAAGACAATCTGCAAGCAGAAACTAAAAAAAAAGTCACCATCTTGATTGTAAAACAATAAGATAAATGATAAGGAAGAAAAAAAGAATCAGAATTTGCTAGTCGAGAGATGATGGTTTGATGGAGATATGGATACTATGATGAGAACACATATGAACAAAAAATATCTGAGATTTGATTGACATGGGGGGGGGGGGTAGCTACTTGGTGAAAAGTTGAAAAAAAAAAAAAAAACAAAAAAAAAAACATCCAGATTAACATTGTAACAGAAAGATACGCCGGAGTTGGAATGGGATTGGAGGTTTTCAGAAAACAAGCAATACACGATGATAAGATGAAGACAAAAAAAAAAAATGAAAGGAACAAAAAAAAAAAAAAAAAATGCTGCCAAGCGATCGATTAAGGATTTGTAGTTCTTTTTTTATTTTTTTATTTTTTATGCTAAGTTTATTATTTGATAAGCAAGTGAATAAAGATTTAGCTGCTGCAAATCTGAAGTGAGGGGGGGGGGGGGAAAGTCCTGGAGAAAAATCTCCAGCATTACAATAACATCGAAAATGTAATCTATACATTTTAGTGATTTCTTTCAAGCGATGGATCAGGGACTCTTGATCCAGCGGATTACAAGGGCATCTCCAAGGCTTGACAGCAATACTTGATGTTCAATATTAAGTTAAAAAAACAAAAAAAAAACAAAGAAAAACAACAACAATATAAATACAACTGATAAAACCAAACGAGATATCATATTAAGATGACAAATAGATGAACGGATCTATTGGGAGGATTAACATGGATTAACACATTCCACCATAATCCCAATTCGAGTTATGCTAATAAAATGCATTTTGAATCACACACTGGCTTTAGTCATTGTTTACTTTGCACGTCCATTTGGTGACATGTTCATTCTTGATGTAAAATGCCCAATGATCGGATGAAATTGAAAACCATAAGCTGAAAATTGAAAACCATAAGCTCGTCAGAAATCAGAAACTAACTTTTAAATTAATCAAACCTATTTTGTCGGATTTTCAAAATCAGACCCAAATATCATTTAAGCTGACAAAGCAAACTTTTCATTCTGACGGGCCAATTTTTATTTGTTATTGTTGTACCATGTTATTGGCAAGTAACATACTTATCTACAAATTTTTTTTTTTTTTAATTACTTAATACGCCTCCGATTACTGCTAATATGAAACATTTTTAAATAATTACCCCAAATAAAAATCAGCAAGGGAGATTACTCATCTTAACTTGAGGAATATAATAGGCGTTGTCTGCCTTAAGTATAAAAATGTGTAGACAAATAAAAATTAAAAATTAAAATAACTTCACTGCATCCCAGGCAACGCCGGATAAATAGTTAAATATAAAATTAAGTTAAAGTGAAGATACACAACAAATTTAATCAATAATATTATTATTATGAGAGACGCCTGTGTGTCGGCGAACTACATTTAAGTTATCAGATAGTGGTAAGACGAGAGAGTGTTCCTTGAAGAGTAACGCTCGAGTTAGTGAGTGAACAGGTGAAGTAGGTTGTGCCAAACGAGGTACCTGATGTCCTACTGATTAATTTCTGGATTTTTGTTGACAAATTCACATAGGTTTGTGAAAACACAACTTATTTAAGCAGAGACATTTTTGATCGGGTTAAAATAGAAACATTTTTGTATTTATCATTTTTTGCTAGACATTCTGCATGAAGCCACATGCGCACACACCATTTTAAACACTTTTAAATCTGGGCGTCGCAAGGTGAACATCCGGTTCTATGCTCATCACTGCACAGATATCCAAACTTGAAATTTCGAAAAATGCGATTGACGATGGGTGGAGTTTTTTTTAGTAACCCCCCCCCCCCCAAAAAAAACCCCTAGCAAACAAACATTTACTAAATGACAAGGACAACGCTGTTGTCAAGCGATTAAGAATTTGTAGTTTTTTTTTTTAATATAAAGTTTATACTTTGATAAGGTAATAACGATTTAGCTGCTGTAAATCTGAAGTGGGGGGGGGGAGAGCCTAGAGAAGAATCTCAGACCTTACAAAAACATCGAAATATAATTATACATTTTAATGATCTTTTTCGAGTTACTTTTGATCAAGCAGATTACAAGGGTATCTTCAAAGGCTTAACGACAATACTTAGTGTTCATCATCGAGTGAATAAACAACAATACTAATAAACAAACAACTGGTTCAAAGAAACTAACGAAAGAAATCTATATATATAAAATAGTAACTGTGTGTGTATGTGTCCGCCTAATCTTTGTGTCTTATGTTCACTCAAACCGCTGACAGAATTGCTTGAAAATTGGCACGTGGACTACTGACCTCTCAGTGAATGTATATATCACTTCAACGCTGGGGGTTCTCGGGTGCCCCCCCCCCCCCACTGAAAACTGCTTTCCCTTAGATTAGAATGAAATTTAAACCATAGGTAAGTGACCAAAAATGATGTTTATTCCCCAAATTTCAGTAAATTTTGATAATATTAATAGGGTCCCACCCCGCTCCCCCTGAAAACTGTTTTCCCTTTGATTCAAATGAAATTTAAACCATAGGTAAATAACCTAAAATCATCTCTATTCCCAAAATTTCAGCAAATTTTGATAAGATTAAGAGGGTCCCCGGGGGCAGAAGCCCCATTCTACACACACACTGAAATTTAAACCATAGGTCCACAGAAAGTTCAAATAGGTCCAATGAAATCTATACCTTATTTAGTACATATCAAATAAGAATGATTTACATATATATATATATAATAATGGTAATAATCCAGGTAAAAACATCCACAGAGAATCTCCAAATATGATCTGAGGTTAAGATCGGATTCTAACTCTTCCTGATGAGATCTCAGTTTATACTAACTGTTGATCGATAACATCGACATGCCAGTGTCGCAGATTTTGTACATGTCTGTGTAAATAAAAATAGTCATATATATATATATATATATATGTATATAATAAATGTGAAGCGAAAGCTAGCGGACGAAGCCAGCTAGTATTATATATACCATCAGTGTCACCCAGCATTCCCTAGGTATTATACAGGGTGTTCTGAAAATCAATGGCACAACTTCGGAATTATGGTCTATATGTATAAATAATAAAGAAAGTTCCCATAAACATAGGTTCAGAAATGCTTAATTTCTGAGTTCTAGGCCATTGAAACAAATACTGATCAACATTCTTTATTATAAACATCTAACACATACAATGTGTGTGATAGTGCACTGTTATTTCTACATATGGGATAGATAAGCACTATCCCTGTGACAGAAATAGAAACTGCCACATAAAGAGGTTCCTTTACACATATCAAACATAATCCAAAAGTTATGCCATTGATTTTCCGACAGTATGTTATAAAAATGATGAGAAAATCATTTGAAATCGTCAAGTAGATCATCAGAAATCAAATTACTCAAATGTTTATTTTGTGTATTGGTAAAGTACGTTTTCTTTTTATATTTAAACTTATCTGCAAACATAAGTCGGTGTCAAATGAAATTATCCTCTGTCAATTTTTGTTCCCAGTATTTGGGGTACCAAATGTCGGATCCTAATTTCTCACGTGCAGTGGAATTACAGGTAGGTTGAGAGATGATAACAGTTTGTGTGCAAGAAGTTTAAGACAATGGAGACCGGAACTCAGCTGTGAAGAAAGTATACTTGGACGGTTAGGCTGGTGGGTTGTTCAGAAGTTTTGTTACCTTGGTGATACCATTGGAGCACAGGGTGGAGCAGGTGCTGGTGTGATTGATTGCAAGAATTAAGAGTGCATGGAGTAAGTTATGGGAACTTCTGCTATTACTAACCAGCAGAGCATTACCACTGTAGACCAAACGAAAAGTCTATAAGACATGTGCACGCAGTGTGATGACATATAGAAATAAAGCTTAACCAGTCAGGATTAAGGATATGTGTTGTATGCAAAGAAATCATATGAGAATGATACAATGGATGTGTAATCTAATACAGGCTTAGATCTGATAATCTGAAAAGAAGAATAAATATGAACAGTATAGAGAAATGCGTGCAGAAGAGGAGACTTTCATAGGCCATGTTGAAAGAATGGATGAATGTTTTTGGGTTAGTAGATGTAAAATAGTTTAGGTAGCAGGTTCAGTTGGCAGGGGAAAGCCAAGAAAAACATGGGAGGAAGTGATAAGGATGGAGTTGAGATAAAGAGGGATAAATAAAGACCTGGCAGAGATAGGTTAGTTTGAGAGTCAATTTTTAAAAGCCGGCCAATACATGCCAGCATGTAAAACGGATGTTAAACCGAATATGATGATGATGATGAACAATCCATATTAGCATCAAAGGCAATAAGAATGCTAACACAACCGGAAAGAAATCACTGAAGTTAAATTCCCCAGCACATGCTTCAAACAATGTATAAGCAAATTAATCCGAGATAATTGGCAAGCTTTTTGGAACATCTATCCAAAAAATAAATTATACCAAATTAAACAAACCCTAGGGGAATGGAAGCAGAAATATAAATCAAGAATATCCAGAAAGGAAGAGATTACTTTCTCCGTCTCTCTCTCGGCTATGCATTGGACATACACAAACCACACATTCATATCTGCATAAACAAAAGAGCATCCAAAAGTGTTCAGCCTGCCAGGCTCCACACACAGTAAAGCACTTGCTGACTGACTGTACTGATCGTTTCCCCACGAGACAGAAATACAACAATATAAATAAGTGTTCAAAAAATTAACATACAAAAACCATATAATACCTAACAGAAGCGAGTCAATACCAGCAAATATAAAGATTATCACAGACAAGGGGGGGGGGACTTTTAACTCTTTAATATGACTTATTATATAAATTGTAATAATTACTGCATAGTTAACCATTTGGTTTGGTTGTTTTGTTTTACGGCATATCAACCCTTTTCAGATTATTTATGCCAAATACGGTCATTTTGGTAAAAGTTTTTATGCTTCAAGTTCTATATATCTTCAAATATTTATTCATGGTGTTTCGTTTGGTTGTTTTGTAGAAGAAAATTGTTTTTCTTTTTGGCTTTGCAGAAAGTGATTGAGTTTTGCAAAAGGAAAGAAAAAAAAACTAACATCAATGTTTGGTGCATTTTTGGTCAGAAAGCTAGTATTTTCAGACAGGATTTTGTTTCAGTAAAGGATAAATAAACGGGCAAACTTGCATTTATCAAATAAGAGTTCCATCTAATCTATCCCTAAACTCTCTTCAGGGAGCTTCGTCACATGATTGAGAACATAACTTCTATCCAGTTGTTTCAACACGTGTGTGGAGTAGCAGGTTATACTGAAGTATTTCCTAAAGAATCTTCAGAGTTGTATTTTTTGCACAGACGTTTAGCTGTCCTCCTACATACAGTGCCTGATATTCCAAAATGGTCACCCATCTGGTACTGGCGAAAGTTAACGTCGCTTAACTTAGGTGAGCTAACGTGATTATGCTTAAGTCTACTGTCAGAACCTTTGAGAAGAATAGTTATTATTTACCTTGTTTTTCTTTGGACTATTGTCCGAATCAACAATGCTTTTATTTCTACAACGTTTCCGCTGATGTGTCTCTGGTCATGTCCAGGGGAACTGTTCATTTACAGTGGCGTCTATCTCGTAGTTAAATATGAGTTTTGTTGATTACTTGTCTAGTTCAGTGTTACTTACATATCCATTTGAAAGCACTGAACTACTTTTGGTGTAATTTAATGTTGAACCATAATATCCATTGTAAATGATTCGTTGTATACAACTAATTAAACACAAGTTGCTATTTTACACATAACTTGGAGAATTGCGGATTCATACCTTTCCCAACAGTATTTGTGTGTAAATATCAACAATACATCTGATAGGATTTGAACTCTGAATGGCCAATTACATGGCCTGTGTTAATATCCATTAGGCTAATCATGCACAGACTATAATCATACTCTCATATAATGGGATAAAAGTACATCTGCTAGTAAAGCCTCAATTTTGGAGGAGTGTGGAGTTATCACTTAGATACGATTATTCCCAGGTCAATTCTAATTGAGTGGTAGTACCTGTCATTGTTAAATAGATTAAATTCTGGGCATGACAAGAAACTGCATTCGATGGTATGCGCACACATTTGCATCATGATAACTAGTTAAAACATACACCATGAATAAATATTTGAACATATTAAGAACTTGAAGCACAAAAACTTTTACCAAAATGACTGAATTCGACATTAAATAACCTGAAAAGGGTTGATATGCCGTAAAAAAACAAAAAAACATCTAAACTAAATAACCAGTTATCTTTGTGGCAAAACCAGTACTACATACCACCGAACTACAAATTGGAAGAAATCAAGCCAGCTTGAGGGTGGGGGGGAGGTTACCCCTACTTAAAATGGCATTGGAAAACGTTATATATAGTCGCTTTTAACCGGAACAACATATAAAAAAAAACGAAAAAGAAAACGTTACTGTGTGTGTGCATCAATCTGGTCGAACTGAAATTCTGTCAAACTGCTTTTGCAAATTGCTCTGATGTTTAATATGAAAACATGTATTGTTTATTAAAGAAACGCTAAAAATTGATGTGATGTTAAATTTCAATATTTGTATTTCTTATAAAATATATACTTTATTGAATAAATACTGATTTTTTTGTCAGTAATATATTGTTGAAATTCAAAAGTCAAGCCAGAATTATTTCCTATTTGTTATTATTAAAACCGTGTTTAAAAATGTTCAATCCGTATTTAGTTTGTTTCCTTGTTTTGTTTTCTTCTCAATCCTGGTGATGGTTTTGCTTAATTGAAAGTGAAATATATACATACATACACACACACACACAATATATATATATATATATATATATATATATATAATAAAGTATAAAAATATATTCATGGCAATTAAGTTACACAGCGGCGTCTGCGTTTCATCACTGCAAGGAATCTCAGGCTAAGTGCCCACTTATATATTTTCACATGATATTATATATGTAATATAGATCTAATATTATATATGTATACACGAAATAATAATACATAGCTCCTCAAGTAGTTGAGCACTTTCATAAAATCTTATTTCACTATCTCAAAAAAAAAAAAATAAGCATGGATAAAGTTACACCAAAAGTAGTTCAGTGCTTTCAAATGGATATGTAAGTAACACTGAACTAGACAAGTAATCAACAAAACTCATATTTAACTACCTAGAAACATCACTTGAAGCATCCCAACACCTAGCAAATATTGATACATCATTGCTTAATATAAAAAAAATGAAGTAATACCTTAAATGCACTTGCAAGCACACTTCTTCCTTAATAGATATGAACACCTAGATACAAAAGAATTGTATGGATTCAAAAGTCTAAAAAGTGCATCCACAATAGGAGAGAAGCTCAGCCATTGGCTAATGAAAACATTAACCCATGAAAGGGAAATAACAACGAATCTGATTGGTTAGTTAGCTAGACTAAACATCACAGGGATATATAAAAACAATCAGTAAAAAATATGTGCACTTCTCCTGACGATTCCCTGCAGAGATGTGTAGCTTAATTGCCATAAATATATTTTCATATTTTACTATATATATATATATATATATATAATTTAAAAAAAAATCTGATGATGAGTCGAAATTGAACCAGAGCCCCCTTATTAAAAAACCTTTTACAAGAATATTTCTTCTCTGGAGAATTGCATAATATGTCTTGGAAAATTCATTATTTCTGAAATTGGGTTCAACTTAGTTGAAATCAGCATTATTATTAAGGCTCTACCTTATGGAACTGATAAGTTCTTGAGCATACTTTTATTTGTAGATCCAGATTACCAGATTAATTTGCAAAAGTAAACTTTTCCTCAGCAATTTTGAATTAAGTTGTGCCATTACACACACAGAGTTTGAATTACCTACTGGAGAGTTTGAATTACCTACAAGACACTATCCTCGGGTGTCTTTGGTCTCTGTGTACAAGGGTTTGTCAGTATCACCTGGCATGGGGATACTTCCCCCTACATGTAAACCTGGACCAAATATTCAAAATAACATAGTATTCGAAGCCCAAATAAAAAACCCTCATCACGGCTATACACTGGCTCATACGAGATATGATGCACTTTTTCCGAGTCATGTTACCTAAGTAACAGCACTTAGCTGGATACTCTACCAGACTAGATAGATTTTTGTCCTGGAATCCGGTAAGACCAAGAGACCACAAGAAAGATATATTATAACATAGTTAACTGGTCAATTGAGGAGAGGAATATTAATGTTCTTAACTTCTTTACTAACTCAATGTTTGACAGGTAAAGGAGAAATTTAATGGAATATCTATGTATCTCATATAGAGATTAAGTGTTAGTCCCAGGAAAGGAGCCCCTTGATTTCTGAGAACTTCGATTGAAGTAAAATGAAACAAAAAAGAGGCATATATAAGTTGGAAATATATCAGCTAGTGATATACCGATAAATTTACACCATGAATACCTCGTTAAAGCAAAGACCATGAAATCGAAGATATGAAGAACTTTGAGCATGAACAAATAATAATAATAATAATGACGGGATTCAACATGAAATAAAACAAAAAAGGGTTGATATGCCACAAAACAAAATATCAACTTATTAACAACTAACTTTAGTTTTTTCTTTCTTGATTTTTTATTTCAATAAATTTTTTTTTTTTTTTCTTTCTTTCTTTTATTCATCCCAAACAACGGATATTGCCTCTTAGATGTAAAGGGCTGCTACTGTGATTAAGGGACAGATTTGTTGGGGCATCCTAAGTGGAGAGTTGGGCAGCAAGATGTTTGTTCATATTACATTTCAATTTCTGCATGTTGGTATAGTCGGGGAAACAGGGAGCAGGGAGGGAATTCCAAAGGCAAGCTGTTCGAGTAAAGAAGCTATTAGAATACAAAGTTTTCAAGCATCTGGAGATCTCTATAGTGAAGGGGTGTGACTTTGCTGCTAGTCGAGCGGGTTGTGAGGTATTTGTGTTGAGGGGGTACAAGTGCACTAAGTTCGTCGGAGCACATTATGTTTAAGTACTTGTAAAACAAGTCCATGGATGCAACATGGTGACGATGGCTAGAGCTTGGCAAACAGTGCAGGACCTATTAAGTTATAAAATGCATATTTATCATAGTTACGTATAAGCGAGAAACACAGACACGCAAGATCTTGTCTGGTAGTTTTATTAATAGAGAGATGACGACGACACTGGTTAGAGTACATATTTTTCAAAATATTTCTACAGAAAACTTGTTCATTGCTTTCTTCTTTATGTTTGATTTGATTTTTTTTATTGTATTTTTTTCTTATTTTATTTTATTTGTTTATCTGAAAATTTGTAAAAATATTTTCGCCTCAGGTCTAAGAGTGAAAAGAAAATTATTAAAAATAAAAAAAATAAATAAAAAAATATTAAGATAGTTTTTAAAGTGATTGTAGAAATTTACACTCAGACATAAAATCAATGTTTTCTTCAGCGTTGTGTAAGTAAAATACATATATTTTCAGATTCTTTTGTTTGTTCTATGTTTTTAGCTTCCAGAGAGAATAATATCGTTTTTTATTCGTTCTCAGATTTCCTCTCATTTATTCATCATCATCATCATTTTTATCATCATCATTATCATCATTATGCGCTTCAGGTCATGTCTTATCAGCCAAATGCAAAAATTCATTATGCCATTGGATTGTAACTTTGCAGACATATTTAATGTCTGTCTATTTCTGTGAATAACTCTTTTTAGAGCATTTAGGGATACAGATACACCACAACAGTTTGAATATTTAAATCTTTCTCTCGTACTTCTTCAGATTAGGACCCAAGCTAACTTTGACCTCAACTCTAACGTTAACCCTAACAATGAGATCAAAGTAAGCTCGGTCCTAATCTGGAGAAGCACCCTTTCTTTTTACCTGTCCTTCCCAAACACTAGTTGCCAAACAAGGCAAAAGAGTCCACTACTTAAAATATTTACACCAATATTTTTCTCATTAATTAAGTCAAAAACACAAAAATCTAAATTGTCACTAGTTGCAAAAAAAAAACAACAATATTATATTATAATATTATATCGTCTGTCTCGAGGGCCAGATCTGAAACTTTTCTCTTGATCCTTTCCGAAATGTGTCGGCATATGCTCTAACAAGAGGACTGGTGATGGTTTTAACTTGAACTAGATTTTATTTACTCAACTAAATGGATATCCAATTCCTTGACTAGGACTATCTTCATAGGTAGAAAAGATGGCTTGATGGATGAAGCTGAGTTACCTGGTGCCTGAAAACCTATACGTTGGGTAGATGGGGTCTATCAGTCTGTAAAGACAGCTCATCTGAGAGAAGGAAAACTCTGATCTGAAACCTCCATTGTCTTATGGTTATACCCACTCATAGGAAAGAATTTAGGAGTCAACTCCAAGGAAAGTTCCGGAATCGGAATCCCCAAAGTAGTCCAAGTTAGTATACAACAAAGTTCTGACAACTCCTGTGATGACACTAGGACCATGTGTATCGTTAGGGAGTGGGGCAGTCTGCTGTATGGACAACAGCTTGCTCTCCATACTTACTCAGACTGTATGCTTTGAGAGCAACTCCATAGTCATCTGAGATTGAAAAATGCCAATATAAATATAAAGTGCCCTCTGAATATAATTTCTATTTTCCCCTCCATCACAGAGTTAAGCTTACCAATCAAATGTCGGTTTTTCATAAGAGTTCATAGACAACCTTGTCAATCATCCTGAATAAACCTTTTCACATGGAAAACTAGCTTTACACTTCACAGGAACAGGGTGCGTAACATGCTTGAGGACAGATTTATGTGTACACAAAAATTACTCATAGAAACAGATGATGTGTTTTTTATTGAAAAACCTTTTTGAGGATAAGAATAATATTATTTTGTAATTTTATTCATTAAAATCGCTTTCAGTTTTGATAACGGCTTTTATGTGAGGTATGAATCGCCTAAATGCTAGGATCAGGTGGTCCTTGTTCATATTGAACATTACTCAAACTATAAATATTTAGGAATTATTTAGTGTTATGAGGATGCTCATTACGCCTTTTCTCAACTATGTTCCACACATAGTAGTTCAAAAGATTAAGATCCGGGGAGCTAGGAGACCAAATGATACGAGTCATGTGATAATGAAAATAATGCTGCGATTTGTTTAGGAGTCTTTTAGCTCTGATTAAGATAGTTTCCTTTTACTTTTTCTGATGTAAAATGACATTTACGCAACACAGAAATTTTGTATCTGATGTTCTTCTGCAATCGACATCATGGATCTTCTAGGATTACCACCAACGGTGTGCTGTACTTGTCGAATAAATTCAGGTGTTCTAATGCTATCAGTGAACATCTCTTACATTTTGATAATTCAGACACCTTTCCAACTTAAGCCTTTATCTTTTTGCAAACTTTGTAAACGAAAGATTAAGCCACTTTTAAGAATGGTTCTATTTCTAAATTGCTAAATTCAGCCTTGATGGTCATGATAATTGTGTGCCTCTTCATTTTTGTGTAATTATAGTGGCCGCCATTGATAATTCTGAAATATAGATATTATAAAGTGAAATGATATTCTTGCTATAGTAAAAAAAAAACCCAAAAAACCGCTTGTTCTCAAATACCTTACACACCTCGGATAATATTAGTGCTGATGAATATGCAATGTGAGTTTCTCGTCCGAATAAGAATCTGAGAAAGGCAAAGAGAAGATGTGCAATCATCAAGTGAGTGCATCCCCTGCTGCTGTGGAGATGAGTCTGCATGCTGGAGACAAACCAGAAGGAATCAGAGGTGCAACAAGTGAGACCAGCGATTTAAAAACACTTCTAGTCAAACAAAGGTGAGAACATACAGGACCGGCGGGACAATTATAAAAGTGTGTGTGTGTGTGGGGGGGGGGCTCTCCTAAAAAGTGTGGGGGGCCCGGTTAAACACATGCATATATAACTTCATTATTGATGACCGTAAAGTGGGGGGGGGGCAAGTCAAAAAGTGTGGGGGGGGAGGCTTGAACCCCCCTCCCCCCCCCCCCCCGGTGCCACCATCCATGCATAAAGTCATCGTGGGCATGAGCAAAAATAAATGTCCGTAAAGGTCTAGTAACATTATTGCTGCCCTGCATTCGTGGAGGAATAGAGATTAAAATTGATCTCCTTTTTTTTCTACCACAACGTGAAACAGCTGTCTTGGTTTCACCTTAGAGCCACGAAGATAGACTTTAAGGAACAATAAAAAAAAAATTAAAGAAATCAGTTCATTTTTGTGATGCTGCGTTAAAGTAATTTTTTTTATCCTATGTAAAAAAGTGAGTATTCGACACGGCGAGACAAACAAAAGATTTGCATGATATAGATCTCTCACACTTTTTAATCTGTCTATCGATCGAATACTACTTAAACTCTGTGGATCTTGTTTGTTATCTTGTACGTTTGTTTGTCTCAGTGCACACTGGATGACGTCACTGCTAAAACAGGTTGAATACACTGGAAAGAGATCCTTTATGATGTAATAAATGGTGAAATAATAAAAGGATGACATCATCCATTAATAAAGAGAACATAGACGATCTGTGACCCAATGTGGACAGTGACTTTATATATATATATATACTAGACGAACCCTTGAGTCTTTGATCTTAAAGTTGTGCTATTTTTCATACCGTGTCGAAGATACGTCCTCGACAATAACCCAGACAGATTCTAATCCATTTGAACGAGGTGGACCTTTTTCTGTCGGACTGAGGTATGATTTTGTTCAGCTCTAGGCGGTCCACCCTCCCAGGCTTTACTTTCTCTCTTTGAGAAGGGATTAGTTTACTGCTAACCGCCTGAGGCGCTCCTACCGGGGAATGCCGACGGGGCTGTCCAGGCATTTTTTGAGAGCTAGAGTGCTCCGCCTTGTGTCACATCTTCCAGCGGTGAGAGGGAAGTAAATGCTAGTATACTACTAAAACTGTCTGGATCTTGTTTGTTCCCATGCATAAATTATGATGTCACAAAAGCAACAGGATCATAAAGGATGATCAAACTAAATCTAAGTAAATTAAACAGCTTTTTCCCTCGTCATTTTTAAAAGAAAAACATAATACAGCTTTCTTTGAGCTCTCATCTGAGTTATTTATCTACCTCCCACAAGGTAAGATGTGACACAAGGTCGAGAAAGTGGGATTAGATAAGCCAGCACTCGAGAGGTGAGCACTCTGGACATTTAAAAATTGCCTGGGCAGCCCCGTCGGCATTCCCCGGTAGAGGCGCCTCAGACAATAATAAACTTACTCCTCCCCAAAGAGGGGAGGCAAAGCCTGGGAGGGTGCACCTCCTAGAACTGCACAGGACCGGCAACCCCCAATAGACCGGCGTAAATCCAGACCCAATACCGGTCTATTAGGCTGATTCTGCATATCTTGACCAAAATTGTTTTTTTTTTAATTAAAACTGTCTAAAAAACAAAAAAAATAACTTATCTGCAAATATCTAAAACTACAATAATAAAAACAAAATGACTCACATTTTGAATAATATCAAAAAGAAATCCACATCTAAAAGTAATCACCTTCACAAGAGTGAACATTTCACATATAACAAGTTTCTTGGCGGGAAATAACCAAACAGTGCTTAATGGGCCATGAAAGCTAAACTATTATTGAAAATGTGATAGAAGATTTAGTCATCTTTGTCACTCTTTCAACCTCAAACAAATTTAGATGCATACAAGACCACTTTTATTATATATATTATTAAATCTCTCACTATCTTCAAAACGATTATTATCAAGAAACAAATTATATATATATATATTAATAATATTTTTTTTATGAATAAAATATTAATTATTTCTTATTTATTTATATATATAAGGATAAAATGCATGATAAATCATAAAATGAAATGCCGTGAAAGACAGGATGTGTGAAATAGACAAACAGAAAAAAGAAATTAAAATCAGAAATAAATCATGAAAAAACGTTTCTTGATGATTTATTCTTGTATTTAATTTGTTTTTTCCGTTTGTCTTTTTTCATACATATTTATTACTTGAAAATGGATGACATCATAAAAGAATGAATTGTAGATTTATGACATCATCAAGTGTGTACGGTGACAAACAAGCAAGCAATATCCACAATTTTAGTAGTATACGATACCCGCAAGTGTATAAACGTTAGTCTAGTAGAAGACCTGTAACTTTTTGAGTCACGGAACGTCTAGATAAAGGATCTCTATATTCTTCTCTCACTGATTTGATGGATAACGTCAACATTTTGTGACGTCATCAACTCTGCACAAACTTAGTCATTTACTTTTAATATTAATGATTGTAGTTTTTTTTTTTTTTTTTAAAGGTAGAGTGAAACATTTTAATCTTTTTATTATGTGAAATATGTGAAAAAGTTGTTTTGTGGTACAATTACATTTAATCTAATATTTTTATAGTTAAACTTTAAATGGGATTTTCTCAACTAAATAAACATAGAAAGGGTGAAATATATGCACTCAAATGATTTCATTTATATTACTAAAACTCTGGTGATATTGTTATCTTGTTTGTCACCGTGCACACTTCCATCTGTACATGAGTTTTTTAGATGGTGGGAGAAAGGGTGAATAGTGAGAGGAGTGAAATGACGTAAATAATAAAAAGTGTGAGAGAGAAAAAAGATAGAGGGAGAATAGAGGAGAAGGATAGAGAAAGAGAGAGAGAAGGAATACAGAGATAGAAAGAGGGGGGAGAGAGAGACGGGGAGAGAGAAAGAGCGATGTATTCTTATTTTGTGAAATTCTTAGACATTGTAATAGAATGGTGTAAATAATTCAAAAAGAGGGAAGAGATGTAAAGAGAGAGGGAAAGAGAGAGAGGGGGGGAAAGAGAGAGAGGGGGGAAGAGAGAGGGGGAAAGAGAGAGAGAGGGGAAAGAGAGAGAGAGGTGAACAGAGGATATATTATGACGTCACGATATATTCTGACTTTGTAATTCTTGTAAAAACATGATTATCAACCAATGTCAAAGTTAAGAAATTATATATTTAATAACATATATAACAAATACTGACTAAATGAGTCACACATGGTCTAGTTTTTAATAAGGTTGGCACCATAGGCAGATAAAACAACATAATAGATTCTTTAAATGAGAACAAAATTACCAACCCAAACCACAACAGGCCACTAATGGACGATATAATACACAAGTCTATTAAACTACTGGACACATAGTCTAGTGGATAAAGACGTTATTCTGGAGTAAATGCTGCCTTGAAGAGTGCAATTCCTGATGAAGGAGTTTAAGAAAAACTTAACTAATATAAAACATCTAAAAAGAATGAGAATAATTTATGCAACTGGGTTAAAATAATGGGTTCAGTTTGAAATTCCTGGAAGTCTATTCAAGTCGCACATCTATAAAAGTACCGTCAGGACCAGCGTTATCAACCTTTAGGAGAAACTACTAGAGTTATGCCCCTTGCTAAAACAGCTTAGACACACTTGGTGAAAAAGGTAGACCTCCAAATCTCATTGCGAACACAGGATCTTGTGGGAACACATGGTTGAGAATCAAAACCAGACTTCTTCATTTGCTGGCGAGACGTGCTACAGTCACTATCAGCTTTGAGAGCACTTCGCCTAACAGAAAAAATGCCACGAGAAAATAGAAGTCTTCATATATTGTACTTTTACAGAAATAACTTGTGCATTTTTTATTGTATGGGAACAATGTATTTCTGTATGCAATTTTATGTTTTACATGTCTCGGTTACTGTCTTTATATAGTTTGACAACTATTGATAAATGAAATGTCTACCCGACACGGCTTTTTAACTGTATTTTACTTTCTGACATATACGCTATTGTGAATATACTACACTGAATTTGAAAAACACTCCACATGCTTAAAAATATAATTTAAATTCTCTACCCACGCGTTGCTAATCTTGATAAAATAGAATATCAAATATTCTAATTTAACAGTACTTAAAATTATATATCAATATTATATGACAATAATGAATTATGGAATTCCTAAAAATAAAAAGTGAGGTTTGCAGTGTTTGTGATTACAGTGCTCAATATCAAAGTTATAGGGCTTTGTAATAATATCAGTAATAATATGGAAAAGTGCGGCTCATCTTAGAACACTCTACAGCAGTTTTACGTTCACACAATTATGTAAGCATGAAACTACAATAGGACATTCTTAAATGGAGTAGAACTATTCTATATTTTCACAGATATTTATGTATATATGTTTTTTTTTTTAACATTTGTTTTGCATTGTTTTACAAAAAAAAAAGTGCTGAATATTAAAAAAGTAATATTTAATTTCTAAAATGAAGTGAAATAATAATAATAATAATGTTAAATTAAAACAAATGAATGTTGTCACAAATGTTATTTATTGCGTTTACTCGTTATGTACAATTCATGTCTCTTCGTGCAATCTGTTAATAGGAATACATTTATTTTTCGGAATTTTTTTAGATGAGGGTTGATAATTTGTAGAATTTAGTATATTCGGACTACTGTGTGTCATCTTGGGTGTTTTTATCACAACGTTTCGGCCGATGTAACCGTCCGACCTTCTTCAGGTGTACCTTGTCGAACTCAGGAATCTTTCTGTCGAACTCGGGAATCTGGACGGAATTTCGAACGGAACCCTTTATTAAATCCACGGGAATAGTATGCTCTCGTTCCATCTGCCATGACTGGAAAGAAGTCTTCAGTAGTTCGCAATTCTTTGTATTGCCCGCATTAAGGATTGAACCTTAAACTGACTGTCACTTAGAACTAAATTTTACTTAGTACTATATCCACTATATTCCCGAGTTCGACAAGGTACACCTGAAGAAGGTCGTAGGTTACATCGGCCGAAACGTTCTGATAAAAACACCCAAGATGAGAACAGTAGTCCGAATATACCAAATTCTACAATACATTTATTGTTTAATTTTATGGTATCATATGTCATTCAAATACTTTTTGACCGTTGATGCTTTTTTTTTCCCATATCTTCATAACATGTGGTTATACGACAGTTTCCCATTTCTATACACAGTGCTTTTCATTATCATTGAACTCTGTAAGATCTTTTAAGCTACACTGGTTCGGCAGAAGTGGGCAGGTAGTGCAGTGCTGTGTCGCATGGTCATCTTTTCTACATTTACACATAGTTAGGTCAATTTTTTACCCTCGTCTGGTCATAGCAGCTTTTGATCACTCGATTTGTGAACTCAGGTAGTTGAGTATCTTCCACAAGACACATGGTGCTAAGGAGCCAGAAGAGGTTGCTTCAAAAGAGAAGATTCCCATGCCAAGAGTAGGGTTGGGGTCATTCTGTAGTTTTCTGGTCCATAATTGTAGTCTGGTTTCTTCCTGGGATAGTTTTAGAGGTTTGACATGGTTGAGGAAGCTTCTCCTTGACTTCAGTCGTTGAGCAAGGATTTCAAGTCCATGAAGGAGATGGTGTTCATCACTGATAGCATTATCTGTGATCTCAACTCAGTTGGTGTTCAGGCAACTAGTGGTGTTCAACATTATTTCTAATTTACAAGCATCGGTTGATCTCTCCTAAAAGGACATGCATTATCTGCAGAGGAATGACTGTTGATGTGATTCATTCAAAGTTTGGTCAATGATTTTCAAAAATTTCAACATGTGCTTTACTATTGACATGAAAATAAGCACAAGTTGAAACACAATATATAATATCTATGACAACATTTATTCCTTTGTTGTCATTTATCATATATATATGTGTGTATGTGAGTTAATGCCATATATCTTAACGATTGTCATCTATTTGCTTGTAAAAGTTATTTTTTTATATGGATTACAGACAGGCATACAAAGAAAAGTCACAATGTTCATTTTAAAGACAAGAATAAAGGGAAGAATACTTACTTACTCAAGTCGTACATCTATTAATGTAATTAAAGATTGTGTTTGCTTTAGAAAACAGTCTAATGAGTCCTATCAGACAAAAACACTAAAAGCGTGAAAACCATTTTCTAATTAAAAACATTTTCATAATAGATATATATATATTTATAATGTACTAGAATACAGTGACCCATTTTGGTCACATATGAACATAATTTTTTTTAATATTACATAATGAAAACCATAATGTTGATGGATATAAAATCCAAAATAATAAATATAAAACTGATACTAAAATACCTAGTGACACGTTTGGGTCATATATCATGAAAAAAAATGTTTAAAAAATAGTATAATAGAAAACCAAAATATTTACCGATATGAAATCCAAAAGAATAAATATAAAACTGATACTAAAATACCTAGTGACACGCTTGGTCATATATTATGAAAAAAAATGTTAAAAAAATAGTATAATAGAAAACCAAAATATTTATCGATATGAAATCCAAAATAATTGAAAAAATACTTGTACATACAAAGCATTTTAAAAAAAAACAATTTGATTAAATAAATGTAATGCTTGCAGAAAATCTAAATAAAATAATCGATGAATTGAAACTATATTTATATTCATAAAAGTGAGGAAAATTTATTTTTTTAAATCTCAATCATAGAATTTTTAATTCTTCTTTGATGTACTTATGTTTATATTTAAATTTATAAGGATATTATAAATCTAAGATCCATAAATAAAATTTTAAAAAGAGAAAATAACTGATACAACGTTTGTCTTTTAGTTTTGGTTGTGTTTTTAATTGTTTTTTTTTTTACCATTTGAATAAGTAACCAAACGGCCGTTCTTCTAATATAGCGATGAAATTTATAAAAATATGAATTTAGAAAATAAAGTAACATTTCAGCATTTTAAATTTTGATATAGCATTTATTTAAAACTAAAAACTAAATGCCACCAACCCATGGAATTAAGAAAATTTACAATCCAACCATATTAAACTTTAGTCTATGCCTGACTTGTCCACCAAAAGTAACGAACGCCCAACAGTCTTTGTATCCTTCTCATACAATGATATGGTCCAAATGTGCCCCTGGATACGACTGATTTTCACTGTAATGGCCGTCTTCAGTTCAGCAATCATCTGAGTTTTGTTTATGGTTAGGGTTAGATAACCAAATAGCTCATTCTCAGTTTTTTGTTAGATTCTCTCAATCCAGGGATATTCATCCTTTTTGTTTACAAAATAAGTTACTTTCACTTTCATTGACCGTCCCTATATTAATATTAAGCTCTTTTAACTTCTTTTTTTAAAATGCAACCGTATATTAACCAATGCTTTTTATATTCACATTAAATTATATATACTAACCAAAAGGATACACAATTTCTAGTTTAGCTCTTGTGGACGAACGTTAAAGCTTTATTTGAGAATCATAATTGGTATTCTTAATGTTATTATATTTGCTATGCAAAATTTGGTGTAATTCTATTCCATAGTTTCTTAGCTTATAAGTGCTTCTTTTGTTTGTTTTTACTAATGAGTCACCACTTATCAAGGCCAACAGCCACTTGAGGATAAGGGTTAATGAGATGGATGGAAATAATGAATGGAATGAACAAAATTTGATTACTTCATTAATATTATTAATATTAGTTGTAATTGTATTTTAATTTTGCCCAATACTTTTGGAATCTCTGAGTGTTTATTATTATTATTAATATTAGTAGTATTAGTAGTAGTGTAGTTGATCCCATATCACAGACTTGACATGTCAAACTTGTTGCAATTCTGATAAATAGTTTCGGAATCTATAGAGGTTATTTTTTTTTTTTAGTAGCAAAATTAGTAACAATTAAAATTTTGACTCTTTCCCTTATCACACACCTGACATCTCAAGGATGCCTCATGCTGAATTTGGTGCAATTCTAATAAGGAGTTTTGGAACCTATAAGTGACCAACAGACAGATAAAACGTGCTCAACATCTATTTCATATATTTGAAAAGAGAAAATTGTCTATTACCTGATAAACGCTATCGGCAGTTTTCTGTCCATTCCCCAACTCTCCTCCTTGGTGCGGCCCTCTTCGGGATATCCTTGTGAGACTTTGTGAGGATTCTGGCTCTGTAGATGTGGCAACAGCGTCATCAGGCCAATAACTTGGCTGTTGAGAAGAACACATGTAATGTCCATGCTCTGTAACACACTTGCAAGGGGGATTCATTCCATCTGTATGCGATGCATTCCTCCGGTCTTTACATCGAATAATACATATTGAGAGGCCAGCAGTAACAGAGACTGACACTGATACAGCCACCACAACGATGACGATCATCAGAAAGAGATGAATCGTGTCGTCGGATTTTGTCATTTCAGAATTCAATATTTCTGACGTCTTATTGCTCACCGAGAGTTTCAAAATCATGTTCACATTCGTGGACAACACAGGTGTGCCGCTGTCCTTGACCACAAACCGCAGGTCATAAGAACCAGCATCATCGTGAGTCACTTCGCGAGTAAAGGACAGCAGACCCGTATAATGGTTGACGGTAAACAATTGTTTCTCGTTGCCCCCAATTATCTCGTATCGGAGGAACGCGTTCTCTTGACTGTCGATATCAGAGGCCTTCAGGACTGTAATATTCTTTGTGTGATGTGGGTAATAGAGGAAATCCAGGGTGAATGGGTTGACACTGGGATATGTAAAATAAGGGGCATTGTCATTTTCGTCTTTTACGTGCACGGTCACGTTGACAGTGTTATTTAGTGACGGGGATCCGCTGTCTTTGACGAAAACCTGGAACTGGTAAAGGTCTCTGAATTCATGATCCAAAGACATTACAGTTGATATGAGTCCATTGTTTGTGATTTGGAACGGTAAGAAATGCTTACTGTTGGTCAACAGTGAATACGTTAACTGACCCCCAGGGCCGAGATCAGGATCTGTAGCATTGATTGACCCCACAGGAAACTGGGAATTCTCATTCTCATTGATCCGGAACTTAAATACATCCTTTGGAAATTGCGGCCGTACATCATTAACATCCATCACTTTTATAGAAAATTTGTTTTCACTATGCAAGGGTGGGGAGCCCCTGTCCTGACAGCTTATAGTTATCTCATGATGGTCCGAGGATTCCCTATCCACAGGGTTTATAACAGTTATTTTATATTCTTTGGTGCCGAGACTTTGAAGTTGGAATTTTTCATGATGAAGGTCACAACTGACCTCCCCATTCTGACCACTGTCCGGGTCGGTGATCATCACATATGCAATAAAACTACCGACTTCAACATGTTCAGAAATAATAGCAGAGTTATCTGTTGAGGTGGAAAGAAAGTTCACATGAATTTGAGGGGCGTTATTTTGCTGGTTAATCATATTAATAAGCACAATTGCAACTGAACTTAGAGGTGGACTACCCTCATCTGTGGCTTTCACGTAAAGTTTATATGTTAAAATCTGTCCAAGTTTGAATGCCTTTTGCCTAAAGATCTCTCCTGTAACTTCATTAATTCGAAAATGTTCCCTCGCAATTTCTGATGTCTTTGTGCTAAAATGATACGTAACGTTGCCGTTTTTGCCGGAATCCGTGTCCCTGGCTGACAAAATGGCAACAGGAGTGCCCCTATCATGCTCATACATAATGGAGGCGTTGTAGACACTTTGGGAGAAAACTGGAATGTTATCATTTACATCTGTGACGGAAATATGCACATCTAAAATGCTCTGCTTCGGTGGAGAACCTCCATCTTTCGCTATTATTTGAACGATATACGAATCCTTCAATTCCCTGTCGAGTGTATCATCCAGTGTTATACTTAAATCCGACGTGCCATCGACGCTCTGTAGTTCTGATAATGAAAACGGTTCATTCATATTTTTTTTCAGCTGATAGGTGATTTGCGAGTTTATGACGCCGACATCCTCATCAATGGCATTCGGAATCGATCTTCTTGCTCCTTTACGATCATCTTCCTCAAACTGAATGTCGACCTTCTGTTCGGGGAACACAGGCTGGTGATCATTGACATCCTGAATAATAACTTTGATTTTTATTATCTTCATAAAATTTTCCTCGCGTCGCACAGCGACTTTAATTATCTGGAAACAGTCTGTGCTATGTTTGCAGAGAGCCTCTGCATCGAGAGTCTGTGTTGTGTACAACTTGCCTGTTTTCTTTGCCACCCGGAAGAACTGGTCACTACCCGAGATTCCTTGGCTCAGCTGATTGAAGCTGAGCTGGCTAAGGTCATGAAACTGGATGCTGTCCTGCAAATGCGTGTCGGCAACGATGTCACCGAGGTACGTTCCCGGGGCCTTCCCTTCTTCCACATAATAGTTCAGATCCACACTCGTGCACATGTGTAGGACGGACACAATCACACACGCTGTTGCTGCTACAAACATGTTTGATGGAGTTTTGTTATCAAGAGCCGTTTGAATGGGAAATCATTCATGGAATGAAAAAAAATCAGGAATCTGAAAACAGAAAACATATGAAGATGTATATTAGAATAATGTTAATAGATTCTTTAAACTATTTAAGTTAAAGACAATTCTATTTATGACATTATATTCGATTTTGGAACAATTCATTTTAAAATTGGTCAAGTCAGCGACACCAGATAATTAATAATTACTCTTGTGAATATATATATTAGAAAACGAGAGAATCACTAGAGCTATAAATAGGTACTTCCTTACAATCGCTTCCACATGAAAAAAGGGTCTTTTTTTTTTTTTTTTTTTTTTTTTTTAATAGTCCAACTTTTTGTGTGGTCCCTCCAATATTCAAAAACTCTTATAATCTTGATAACAAACAAGTAGTTTATATGTTTTGGAATTTTTTAGAGGAGGTTCTATTATTTAGATTATTCGGACTACTATTCTCATATTGTCTGTTATTTTCATAACGTTTCGCCCAATGTAACCTCCGACCTTCTTTAGGTGCATCTTTTTAAACTCGGGAATCTTCATGTCTAACCCGGGAACCTACACGGAATTTCGAACTAAACCCTTGATTAAATCCACAGGAGTAGATTGTTCTCATTCTGTCAACACTTTTATCCAATCATGGCTAAGTAATTTAAATTTTATCTTGGCAAGAAAAGGCCAAGGAGAGGACAGGAGGGAGGAAGTGATAAGAGTGTCTGTAATTTGATTGGCCCTACCCTTTCTTCTTCTCTGCACCCTCTCTATCAATCTTTTCTATAAATACTATTATGGCATGTGTTCTTCAGAATTATGTGATCTATTCCCCGCTTCTTTTTTTTGAGCTCATTTGACGCGTTGGTCTAGTGGTCTCCATTGACACCTCATTGTAATACAGTTTCCTCTTCCAGTAGCTTCTTTCCCAAAACTGCAGGTTTTTGGAACTCTCTTCCTGCTGACTGCTTTCCTATAACCTTGGTTTTTTCAAGACTAAGACCAATAGGCATCTCCTGTCTTTACGATAATCATATTTCGTTCTTGTTAGCTCCTTACATCAAGTGGCTTCATGCCTTGTCTGGAGCGATTTCCATTAAAAAAAATTGAGAGAAAAAGAGATAAATAAAGACCTGAGCAAAGATAGTTGAGTTTGGAAGTCAATTTCTAAAAACTGTCTAACATATGCCAGCATGAAAAACAGATTTTAAACCGAATGATGATCTTATTCTTCGTGAACCCATGGCACAACTAGTAATGGCGTTGATTAATAATCAATTCTAAGTGACAATCTTCTAGAGGTTGAAGGTTCAATCCTCACTACAGGCGATAATAACTAAGAATAAGACAGAATTAAAATTATTTAACACTTATACCCTGCAAATGTGAGACAGGAAGTTGTCAGCTGCGTAGAGATCACAAAGCTGATCAGTGATGAACACCATCTCCTTCATAGATGTGAACCAACGGTCCAACGACTGAATTCAAGGAGAAACTTCCTCAGCCATGTCGAACCCCTAACAACATCTCAGGAAGAGACCAGACTACTACAGCTGTGGACCTGACAGCTAGACAATGCTCCCCTCCTCCTGACATGGGACCCCTCCCCTCCGGTTCAGAAGCACCCTGGCTCCAGTGGAAAACACTCAGCCGTCTGAGAATGGTAATAAGGCGATGACTAGATGAGACTACAAAACTGACCCAACCATCTGTGAATGTGGAGAGGAGGACCATACGATACAACACTGCCTTGTCTGACCCCTACTGCCCAACTGGTGCAGCGTGAAAAATCTTGTAGAGTACAACAATAATGCAAAGGACTGTGTAAAAAAAAGTGAGAAACTGTCGTATGCCCACATGACACTTCAAAGACACGCAAAGAAAAAGGAATTCTACCCTGGCATGGCATACTAAGCAAGAACAGTCTAATACTGTGAACTAAATAAAGGTATCAGTCAGAAATTCTGTACATGTACCCGAGTTCAACATAAAGGTTCACAAGTTCAAAAAGATGCACCTGAAGAAGGTCGGAGGTTACATCAGCCAAAACATTGTGAAAATAACAACCAAGATGAGGATAGTAGTCCAAATAATACGATACAATAGTTTTTATTTATTTCAATTTAAAATTTTACTTATTAGATGGTAACGCGTTGGATCTCTGCAAAGCCACCATCTGCCCATGCATGGAGTATTGTTGCCACATCTGGACTGGTGCATCATCTACTAGTCTCTCCCTCCTTGACAAGGTCCAAAAAAGAGTCGCCAAACTAATAGGTCCCTCACTGTCAACCAAGCTCCAGCCCTGTTCCATCGTCGCAATGTAGAATCCTTGTGTTTGTTTTACAAATACTTCAATGGATTGTGCTCCGATGAATTGCCTACTCTAGTGCCCCTTCGACATAAATTCACTAGACCAACTCGACAATCAACTAAATCCCATCCATTCACTGTGGAGGTCCCCAGATGCCTGAGAGCTTTCTACTCAAATAGCTTCTTTCCTCGTGCTGCTGGCCTCTGGAACTCCCTCCCTGCCCTCTGTTTCCTCGACAGTACTGACACGCAGAAATTTAAAATTAATGTAAACAGACATCTCGCTGCGCAGATCCCAATTTAGGTTGACCCCCCCCCCAACCTTCTCCCCTTTTCTTTCTTCTCAGTAGCCCTTTACGTCTACAGTGGCGGCCTGCCTTGTTAGGGGGTGAACTACGTTAAAAAAACATTTTTTTTAAATGTCACCATGTTTGAAAATCGGTAGCACAAAATCCCTAATAGTTTACCGTCTTGCATGCTTTGTGAATCTTAAATTATGTTGTCAGTTTGATAGTCAGTTTGTTATCAAAATACATCGGGATCTACGAGCCTATGGCAATTAGAGTTAGCATGCCAAAATTAGTCTTTCTAAAAACAATAAAATTTGTAAGAGGTCATTTATTTTCAAGATAAATAATCAACTCTGCCACCAGGGGGCATTGCGATAACGTGATTGATCCTTTGTAGGATCACCATGTGATCATAAAACAAAACGGGTCTACAACATCTCCTCTAAGGATTTTGGAGATAGACCCTTCCCCCCCCCCCCCATAACCATGTATATTTGGAAACTACATTATCCAGTTTACTTGGATAACTGTATTTCATTTTGATCAAAAAAGGGGTAGAACATTACTTTGGGGGTCTGAGTTTGTTCTTGAGATAAAAAAAAAAAGAAAATATGATGGTTTGCTTTATTTTATTTATAACATAAAAATGAAAGAAATTAACAAATAAGACTAAAAATGTTAATTAGGGTTCAGGGCTTGGAGCAGAAGTAAACAGCCATCTTTATTGATTCTCAGGGAAACACCAAGAGTATAATAAATTTACTGAATTTCAAGTAATGTCATGTTATTTACACTCCCTTTCACCCAATCAATGTTAAGTACGATCTTCGGGCTCCACCGAAAAAATTGAACAATATAAAATTTGAAAAATAATTTTAAAAAAGTTAATATGGTGACGCTAAAAGACATGGTATTCTGAATTAAATCCCGGGTAACGCCGGGTCTTTATGCTAGTATAATAATAAAAAAAGCACTTTGTCATTTAAAAAAAAAAAAAGCATTTCTCTAGCTTAGGAGATGTTTTGTGGAGAGCTTAAAGTCTTTCTCTATTTGCAACTCACCTAGAAGAAGGAAAACTGACTTCAAACCAAAGTTCTTTCTTTTTCAATTATCAGTGGTGTAATGTTTGAAATATGCAATGTCCATTTGTATGGGATCGCCCATCTCTAAAGCCATTGTTGGGCTCCTGGTTGGAATAAATAAAAATAATAATAATAATGAAAGAATGATGGAATTGTGTTTTTACTCTTGTCAGAGATTTTGTCAGGAGGAATTCTTATTAAGTAGCGTCAAGTTTTATCTCAGACTAAAAAGGAAAGATTCACAACAATGAAAGACAGAAGAAAAAGACCTTCCTAAACCCCATGTGTTGGAGTTGGGGAGGAGGGGCTTCCTAATTTTATTTTTTAACCTCGTACTTAAAATGTTGTAGGAATAAATTATATAGAGTAGCTTTTAATAGTAACAACATATATAAAAAAAAAAAGACAATACTGCGTTAATTTGGACCATTCTTTTGAAAATTATGATGTTGAATTTGAAAATTTGACTAGATATTACTAAAATTGTGTGACCACTTCTCGTATGTTTCTCACATCTACACGACTTATTTTTGTATGTAGAGGATTCACTCCTCAACAAATTAACCGATCATTATGTATTTTCGAGCACAGCTGCTAACATAAGGGATCGTAATGTGGTATATATTTAGTTTAATGAAAGGGGGCCAAGAGGGGGTAGAAGCGCTTAGTGAAAATTCATATACCTCCAATTTTGGAGAAATTACAATTTCGTTGGAGTATTTTAAGGAGGTGTTAAATGTTGGCACGATTTCCCATTTGAAAATGAAATATTTCCGATTTGCATTAAATTTGATCCATAAACCCCAATATAGCAAGATTCTCTGAATTTCGCTTCTTCTAAGGACTCCTTAAGTTTAAGCCTAAAATTTTAGACATTTTCTAGAATCAAAATCATATAATGGATTTTCAATTTCGATTACAATTGGAATAATGATTCTAGAAAATAAGGTTTAGTAGCATTGTATCTTGATTTTAATCTTTGTTGTAAGAGGGAATAGAAGTGGTGCAAACCTCTTCTGTTCAGGGAAGTAATTTTACCCGTCCTGGGACGGACATTCTGCTTATATATATATATATATATATATATATATACACATACATACACATATATATATATCGTATTTGAAAATCCATATAATTTCATTTACTTTAAAGAACTGGAGTCGAAGTGCAAACCACGAGAATTGTGCACCATTTCTTGATCTGGACATTGCAGTTGAGAAAGAGATTTTTGTTTATAAATTTTTGATGAGACAATTTCCCAATTGATATTGTACGAATACCAAACAAGAGTAGTTAAATTCCGTCATATATTCTATGGTGCAATATTGTCTAGAGGGTCTTAGAATCGCAACGGCTACACTTAGGTTTGAGAATTTCTATCTAGGTGTCTGCTTTTGACACAAAAATGATAAGCCAAGCAGGTGGAATCTATAAGATTTTAAGACAAATAAATAAGGCTATAACTAAGAAACCTGATGGTTTTAATCAGAGGGAAATAATATTTAAGATAAAACAGTATACTAATGCTTATATATATAATTAATTAAGTTCAAATATCAACAAAATGAACAAAACCAATACTTTTCTAAAGTGCTCAATATATATTAGAGCTTTTTATATTAAAATAAACATAGTTTGAGTATCCGACGATTGTTTCAGAACCTCTTCGGCTCCTCCTCAGGGATATACTGATGAGCAAAAGATTACATCCGCCAATACACAATCATAAAAAAAAACAAAAGACAAAAAACAAACAGACAAATTACATTTTAAAATTTTCAGACGAGAAACCCGTTTGCATAAGATGACATTTTGACACCTACCTATCGACGCTTAAAAAAATCGGTCAGCTCAAACTATAGGCAGGACTGGCTAGAATCGGCCTGTCTCCCTTCCTTAACTACATACACACATATGTTGGTTCCTCTGGTATCTCGCATGATGCTTGCCGGATGTGTCACTCTGAGGTGGAAGAATAACTGAACTGTGTCAAACATTTGGTTATTGGGGAAGTGGTATTTTGAATAGTACTGCAGGGAGTGATGCGTTTAATAACTGTTTTGAAATCTCTGAAACAATTACATAGTAATCAGCTGATGATACCCTTTTCTATTTCACGTTTCAGGCTTAGGTCTCCTGTTAATGTTTCATACCGATATAGATTAGTTCCTTCTCCTATTTTGTAAATTTTTCAGTCGTGAAATCGGCTTATACAAGTTCTAAGTCTGCAATATGCGGTTTTAGTTAGTATCCCAAGGATTCAAACCCCTTAGAGGCCGTATATTAGTGTTTGGATAGTATTACTTTCATTAAGAATACGGAAGAGGAGAATGCTTCTGTATTGTTAGGAATAGGGGCTGTTTCTGTGGATGGCCTATATGAATTGTTTTTTTTCTGGGGAGGAGGGAGGGCTTGTATTATATTATTAATGTTGAATACATATATACTGTATGTTTTCTTGATATATAAAAGCTTTTTTGAATATATATATATATATACATTTATTATTATATTAATATATATATATATATATATATACATTATTATATTGATATATATATACATACATTATTATATTGATATATATATATACATACATTATTATATTGATATATATATACATACATTATTATATTGATATATATATACATACATTATTATATTGATATATATATACATACATTATTATATTGATATATATATACATATATACATTATTATATTGATACATATATACATTTATTATATTGATATATATATACATTTATTATATTGATATATATATACATACATTTATTATATTGATATATATGTACATTTATTATTATATTAATATATATATACATTTATTATTATATTAATATATATATACATTTATTATTATATTAATATATATATACATTTATTATTATATTAATATATATATACAATTATAATATATATATATATATATACAATTATAATATATATATATATATATACAATTATAATATATATATATATATATACAATTATAATATATATATATATATATATACAATTATAATATATATATATACAATTATAATATATATATATACATTTATTATTATATTAATATATATATACATTTATTATTATATTAATATATATATACATTTATTATTATATTAATATATATATATATACATTTATTATTATATTAATATATATATATACATTTATTATTATATTAATATATATATACAATTATAATATATATATATATATATATATGTGCGTGCGTGTGTGTGCTGATGAGCCTCAGTAACGGCGAAACACGTGGCCGTGGATAACTATACATATATATAGGTATTTAAAAAGGCTCTTTGCAATGTGGATATAAAATGGAACAATGAAAAAGGAGATGAACAAAAACAAATAATTTAAGACAATATATGCAATATTTTTCTTACTGTTTTTTTTTTCGCATTGCAAACAGCCTTGTTAAATATCTATGTACTTATGTTTCGGAATTTTTTAGATGAGGGTTGATAATTTGTAGAATTTAGTATATTCGGACTACTGTTCTCATCTTGGGTGTTTTTATCACAACGTTTCGGCCGATGTAACCTCCGACCTTCTTCAGGTGTACCTTGTCGAACTCGGGAATCTTTTTGTCGAACTCAATTCCCGAGTTCGACAAAATACACCTGAAGAAGGTTGGAGGTTACATCGGCCGAAACGTTGTGATAAAAACACCCACGGTGAGAACAGTAGTCCGAATATACCAAATTCTACATCTATGTACTTATTTACCAGCAATGCTTCAAGTAAACTACGATACCTATATATATATATATATATATATATATATAAGAAAAATGTTTTTGGTAAGAAGGAATTTAGGCGGAAACATCGCATTTTATCAACAATAAAAAAAAAAAAGAAGATTAATATAATTTTCTTAAGATGTCTTTTGTCTAACCCTCTTCAGAAGTAAGAAGAAATGGATTTGTATACTTTTGGATATATATAGAGTGAGAAGGGGAGTGAAAAAAAGATGGGTAAATCTCAACTATTTGACAAATTCCACAAATTGTGGAAAATCTAAAATTTCTGTTTTAATTCTCTCGGTCTGCAAAATCTACGTCAAGAGATGTTTATAACAATCGCTTGAGGTAAAAGATTGAACTAGCCCTGTGCAGCACAAAGAAACACTCATCGAAGTATTTGCTGTAACAAGTAGTTATAGTAAGCGAATGATCTCTAATGGCAGAATCATCTAAGTTCCCGGATGTTCTTGATAACTTGTGTATGTGAATGGCACATGGCATGTGTTGGGAGATTCTCATTTCTAACCGTTGTGTTGTACTATCTACAACCCAGGAGTACATATGACTCATTTATTCTGAGGCAACACCGGAGAGGGAGAGGCAGCTAATATACAATCGATAGACAAAATATAGAAATCTAAAAAGAAACTCAAAAATTCTTATATATATATATATATATATACACATACAATAACCCTATTTAAACCATTGTCATTGCATTTTCCTTGCCAATAAAAGAGTGATAGTTTGGTACATATTATTTTATGTTAAATGGAAAATTCCAAAGACTCTATCCACTTGGAAATATTTCCTGCTGTGCTCGATTGTGCAAAAATAAAAATGTCCAAAAGGAGATGGAAATAATAAGTAGGTCAGGAAAGTCCGACTGATTCACTTGTTGTCCATCCCACTGGGGATTTCCTTTTCATGCTGATTAGATGTCAAGAACATATTACAAGTATACATCTACATAAGCATCTACGCATCACACACATCTACGCAAGCATCTACGCATCACACACATCTACGCATCACACACATCTACGCAAGCATCTACGCAAGCATCTACGCTACGCAAGCATCTACGCATCACACACATCTACGCAAGCATCTACGCATCGCACACATCTACGCAAGCATCTACGCATCGCACACATCTACGTAAGCATCTACGCATCGCACACATCTACGTAAGCATCTACGCATCGCACACATCTACGTAAGCATCTACGCATCACACACATCTACGCAAGCATCTACGCATCACACACATCTACGTAAGCATCTACGCATCACACACATCTACATAAGCATCTACGCATCACACACATCTACATAAGCATCTACGCATCACACACATCTACATAAGCATCTACGCATCACACACATCTACATAAGCATCTACGCATCACACACATCTACATAAGCATCTACGCATCGCACACATCTACGCAAGCATCTACGCATCGCACACATCTACGCAAGCATCTACGCATCGCAAGCATCTACGCATCGCACACATCTACATAAGCATTTACGCATCACACACATCTACGTAAGCATCTACGCATCACACACATCTACATAAGCATCTACGCATCACACACATCTACATAAGCATCTACGCATCACACACATCTATGCAAGCATCTACGCATCACACACATCTACGTAAGCATCTACGCATCACACACATCTACATAAGCATCTACGCATCACACACATCTACATACGCCTCTACATAAGCATCTACGCATCACACACATCTACGTAAGCATCTACGCATCACACACATCTACGCAAGCATCTACGCATCACATACATCTACATAAGCATCTACGCATCACACACATCTACATACGCCTCTACATAAGCATCTACGCATCACACACATCTACGTAAGCATCTACGCATCACACACATCTACGCAAGCATCTACGCATCACATACATCTACATAAGCATCTATGCATCACACACATCTACATAAGCATAACGATAAAAATACGCAAGTTTGCATTTATCTATAAATATTTAAGATTGCGTTTGTCATGTTGAGGCAGTCTTTATTTTACGATCAACAAAGGTAAGAGACATTGAGACGGTTCAATTATAAATCAGTGACTAAGACACGTGTATATGATATTATACACACCTCACGACGACACTACATCATAACATTTACATTCTATTCTTCAAGCCTTGTGACATTCTTTCAGTTAACTTGAGAAACAAACTACTTTGCTTTCCTTGCTCACAAAACTGATAGAATATCACAAAGGTTAGGGTTATGGAGAATGGAATGTGAAGATATATCTATTTTTCGAAATATCATTAAATATTTTTTGAAAATATCATAAAGACGAAAAGGGGCGAGTCAAGATTGTTTTGTACGTTTTTTTGGAGGGAGGGGCGGTATAGAACCTGCAATGAATATATATTAAATATTGAGGTCAATTATAATTATGATAACTAAACTTTATCTAAATTTTTGTTCTTCATTTTGGTGATTTTAATTTTTTTTCATCGACATTTAAAAAAAAATTTAAGCTGTCTTGTTTATCTGCCTTCAGGGCTAAATATAAGAGAAACATTATTCTGAGAAACAAAATGGCTGCTCCTAATGATATTCTGTTCATGGCGATTATTTTGACTAAATAAGCACACAGATATTTGATGTTTTGGCGTTTTCTTTAGCTTTAAAGTGCATGCCTTCCTCCAATCATAGAAGAACTCATCAGAAAATAACTTTGCTGGTTTGGCCATTCACTTCACCACAATCTGCATGTTGAGAACTGAAAGGTCTCTAACCATTTGCCCCCCCCCCCCCCCAAAAAAAATTAATCAACGGAAGAAGAGGCTCTCTTTCTGGTTAAAATTAATCTTCAACTCATGTTGGGCCCAAACATCTATTGGTCTTTGAAGATGGAATTGAGCACAATTAAATTGCGGTCGAGGAAGGTTAAAATTATCAGTTTGCTATGCAGCGATATGAGGCGTTATCAGATTGATACGAGCAAGCTCAGCCCAACCCAGGTGGTGACCATGACAAAGACGAATAACAATGTGTTACGTCCTGATGTTTATACGTTTCGGTTCAATTACAACTCAGAAAAATGAAGGCAGTGCAAAGTAGAACCTTTGACAGATTTATTTAACAAACACAGTTATAAAATTAGAATGTAGAAAAACCGCTGAACGCGAGATGCTAGTTTGATTGTGAGACCGTTCTGTTTACTTTTCACTGTTCGGCAGACGACTCCTCCAATCCCAGGGGCGATAACTCTTACTTTGCTTCAAGGGAAATAATTTTGATTTGTTAGGTTGACCTAACACAATGGCCATTGAGATGATATACAATTTGCAAATTTTGCCTGCTATAAGTACAAAAAAGAGATTTTAAACTTAAATTAAAAAGGACATTACAGACAAATATATATATATATATATATAGGACACACAAAACTAGTGTCCAGGTGAGTGACACCAATCACTGAACTAATGAAAGTTATATTCGAGACCATAAATACATAACATCCAGCAGAATTTAAAAATGTTTTATCAACAGCAAAAAAATTATACAAAAATGTAATTGACAAGTAGAGCACCTCTCCATTGCAACTACTTGTAGAAACACCTTGAGTCTGCTCTTAACCTGCCAAATCGGTAGGACATCCAATGAAACTTTAAAATTTAAATTATATTTTGTCAAATGTTGAATTATGTATTTATTGAATAAAATAGATTAATTCACAAAGCTCTTCTGACAAAGTTAGAATCGTCCATTATAAAAAATAGCATTGAAATGTGGCTATAATATCTTGGCTATACTTTGCAACTTATTTCACAAAAACATTACAAAAACTTTTTGTTGACATTATAGCTTTCTGCCATGATCAACATGTAGTATATGTTCTGCAAGATACTCACTTTTTAAAATTGAATTTCTTTCTGCTATTGACTTTGTTACGAGATAGAGCAATTATAAAATGAAATGAATGAGAATAAAAATTAGAAAAAAACAATATTTATTTGATTATCAAGTAGTTTAAACAAGGAATATATCAAACGTTTTTTTCTTTTCCTTAACCCATGGATTTTCAAAAAAAGCAAGCATTTATCACCAGGATAAATCAGTAAAAGTTATATTACTGTTAGCACAGATTTGAAAATATAAAAAATATATAAAAATATAAATATACACAAATACTTTTTGAGCCAAGAAAATC